>SJXQ01010485.1:128103-265396 GCA_006408695.1 Aepyceros melampus
ATATTTTCCAAGATGGCTTCAGCACCACCTCCCATCACAAGTGTTCTTAAAGAGTTGTGTTGACGTGATGCTGTGTTGATGTGTTGTGGCACTGATGTAATGTTGACATTCTTCCTATTGAGAAGCAGGATCATGTTCCCTCTCTGAACTGGGAGAGGGGAAAAACTGACTAAAGAGGAGCTGCAGTGTGATTTCCAAGGCCAGGCTATGCAGGGTGAAACAGCTTCCCTCTGGTCCTCTTGGATTCTCTCTCTAGGAACCCAGCCTCCATAATGGGAGGAAGTTCAGGCCACACAAGGAGGCCACGGGTAGGTGTCTGGGAGGGCAGCCGTCCCTGAGGTCCTAGTCAATGACAGGCATCAACTATCAGATGTACAGGTAAGGAGACCACCCTCCACCCGAGCCACTGTCTGACAGCAACCCCAAGAGCACAGCTCAAGTGACCCCAGTTCACACCCATGAGCGTAGGAGACAATAGTAAAATGATTGTTTTCAGCTCAGAGTTAGGGAGAGCTCATCAGACAGCAATGAATAGCTGGCATTCACTGGGGCTGACTGATACTAAAAGCCTTGAAACAAGCACTACCCTAGCCCTTACTCAGTTTTCTTATTTGGAAAAAGTAGACAGACACAAAGCAAGCAGGATCCTGCTCTCTGGGCAGTATATCCCAGAACTTGAATCCTTGGCCCTGCCACACGTGGCTGACACACAGAGGATGTTCTGCACAATCTGTAAGCAAGGGAGTGGGCTGTCCTCCCTTGAGAAGCACCTGGCTCCTTCTACTCAACAGGAAAAACAAGAAGAGGAGAAAGAGTGGTCTCCTGGTTTCTGCCTGTCCTGAAATACGTCTTGGCAAGCGGTCAGATTGGAAATTGCTTTGTGTCCTGGTTCACTTGGTCCTACCAAATCAGGAAATGACCTGATTTGATGCAGAAACATCCTTCTAGCATTGAGGCAAGAGTAGAATCCTTCGGGAGAGGGGAAGCAAGAAACTTGAATCTAAGATAAACAGTGACTTTTGTGTGTTTAGCGGTTCACTGGGGTTTTGTTTTGAATAACTCATAAGTAAGCGGCTGTTTGCCAGCCCTTCAGCCATTGCCAATCACAGTCGAGCTCTTTGGGGTCCTTGTTCTGGGATACGTGCCCCTTCCTGCCACTCGGCAAGCAGATGTGCCTTCTGGGAGTGGCAGCATTAGTCACTTAATTGTGTTGGACTCTGCGAGCCCATGCCCTTGGAATTCTCCAGTCGGAAATACTGGAGTGGGTGGCCATTCCCTTCTCCAGGAGATATTCCCGACCCAGGGATTGAACCCAGGTCTCCATCATTGCAGGCAGATTCTTTACCATCTGAGCCACCAGGGAGGGATATGTGCAAAGCCTGGGTCTGCCATGTGTTGAGGCAAGTCCCTGCACCTTCCTGAATCTTCATGTTCTTCTTTGTAAACTTAGGGTTTTAACATCCCTCTCTCAGTCACTGTGGGGCTCCCTGGGATAGCAGGTGAGAGAGCCTGCGTGCAGCAAGAACACAGAAGTGCTGGTTGTGAACGTTGGTATTTCTGGCATTGGCAGAAGCACTTGAAAATTCACATAATGCCTTCACCTTAGCCAAGCTGTGGATAATGCCGTGTAAAATACTTCTGTCCTGTTTCCTGTGTGATTACACCAAGGCACAAGTAGGTTAAGTCTCTTGTTCAAGGTCTCCTCGTTGGTACATTTCAAGTCTCAGATGCAAATGGACCTCTCTCCAGCGCCAGGAGTCCATGCTGTCTCCATAACCCACTCATCTTGCCTGAAAGTTCATTCATCCTATGCATTCAACATACGCATTCGTTGAACACCTGTGTTGTGCCAGATGCTGGGGGTGGAGGCAGGGTGCAGAGATAAACAGCAGGATGGGGAGGGCCATGCCTGAGCTGAATCTTGAAGGGAGAGAGGAGTTTACCAAGCAGATAAAAGAAGAGTGGGCAATCCAGGAAGTCCCTACTTTAGGTTTTCACAAAGGCTTTCTTGAGTTCCTATTTTCCTTTCCTGGTCCCAGGTGCAACGTGTAGTTTGGCTCTTGCCTCCAAGGTCCAGGAAAAAACCCAACGGTGAAACTGAAGTAACAGACAGGTTCTGAAATATGTCATCTCCCCCATTACCATCAATGATGCCAGAGCCTTTGTGAAAACTGAAAAAACAGAAGAGAATGAACAGAGGTCTGGGACTCAGAAATGTCATGCAGAGCCACAATGGGCCACTCTTCTTTTTGAAAATCATTTTATTTACTTGTTTATGACTGTCCTGGGTCTCCAGCACTGCATTTTTTAATTTTAAAATTTATTTATTTGTAATTGGAGGATAATTGCTTTACAATAATGTGCTGGTTTCTGCCATATATTAACATGAATCAGCCATAGGCATACATCTGTGCACTCCCTCTTACACCTCCCTCCCACCTCCCATCCCATCCTATCCCTCTAGGTTGTCACACAGGGCCAGGTTTCCTGCGTCATACAGCGAATTCCCACTGGTTATCTATTTTACACATGGTAATTTACGTGTTTCAATGCTAGTCTCTCAATTCCTCCCACCCGCTTCTTCCACTGTGTCCACAAGTCTGTTCAGTATGCCTGCTTCTCCATTGCTGCCCTGCAAATAGGTTCATCAGTACAATTCTTGAGCGACTGTTACACTCTAACCCTTAACCTAAATCAACAGTAATCTGCATTTTATGGATGTGGCATGTGAGCCCATAGAAGTGTAGAAATCTACAAAGGCAACACAACACACACACTGGAATTCTGGGCTCCATCTGTCGAATGCTTTTTCCACTTCATTCCGTGGCCTCTTCGGCTACTAAGGTGGGCAATAGCCCCCAGCCAGTTCTAGTTTATGGTCTTTCACGAGCATAAGCCATTGCCTCAAAAAACAGACAAGGGATTGAAAAAAAGAAAAGGTTAAGTTGGGTTGTCTATAGTAACAAGGAAAAATACCCAAAATGTAGAGATAAGTGAATAAGGAGCTCACAGAACGCTCTATCCCACTGCCTATTTCCCTCCAGCCAGAGATATGTGTTTTTCACTGGGGAAGGAGACGCAAGAAGCGGTGACCATGGTCCTCTCCGGGGAGAGTAGTATGGTGGTGCGTTAATGAGAAGGGTTTTAACTTTTCAGCCTAGACTACCCTCTACTGTCATTCTGTTGTTGAAGGTTTTACCAGAAGCATGCGTTGCCTTGACAACTAAAAGAACTTCCAGTAGAGAGAGATGGGGAAAGATCCCCCCGATGTTGCCTGTTGCAGAAACTTGAAAATGGGAAGTTGGTTGGTTCCCCTTCACAAGTGTGTGATAACCACCTTCCTGAGGGTCTCCTTGTGGGGAGGGGGTGGGTAGGATGATGGGTACACCGGAGGAATACATCTGGCACTGCCCACCCCAGGGTCCTCAGCCAGGCTGACCGTGAGTGTAGCGTTGCTGCTGCCGCACTGAAGCTTGAGTTGCTGGTTGCCCCCCTGGGGTGTGAAGGCCCCCCCCCATTACCCATCTCCAGAGCTGCTTCCCCCACAGGTGCTCAGGGCTTTGCAGCAGTTCCTGTTTGGGGGCGCTGTGAAGGTGACAAAGAGGAAGCTGTGGCTGTGACAGTGAGGTAGGGAGAGGTCTGATCCTTGCCCTCTGGGGATGAAATGCCCCTGGCACGTCTGCAAAAGGCTCAGCCAGTAGGGGGATGCGCCCTTGTGCTGCTCTGGGGATCCCTGAAGACCGCAGAGCAGGTGAGACCTTCGCCCTGATTCTCCTCCCCTCCAATGGTCTTCCCCACCCCCACTGTACCTACCAGGCACTTTCTCTTCCTGCACTGAAATGACCTGTTTCTTTTCCCACTTCCCAGACCGGCCTGTGTGGTTTTAGAAGGCAAGCTGAGGACTCTGTTTTCACTCATCTTTGTTTTCCTAATGCCTGGAATAAGGCAGGGTACATATGGGCACACCTTATGTATCAGGTGGATGGACAGATGGATGGATGGAGCTAGTACAATGAAAGCTGACATACTTCCATCCATTCCTCCAATCCAATCCATCTCCCACCGCCTAGAAGTGGCCCCAAACGTCACCTGTTGCCCTGTGAGTGTGGGCACGCATGACATATGCTGGAGACCCTGGGTATCTGTCCTCATTGGCCCTCTGAGCATCTGGAAGGAGAACAGACTCACAAGAATGAGAAGACAAGTCACAGACTGGGAGAAGATATTTGCAAAACATGTATCTGATAAAGGATTGCTATCCAGAATACACAGAGAACTCTCAAAACTCAATAGTAAGAAAGCAAATGGCCCAACTTAAAAATGGGCAGAAGATCTATGCTGCTAAGTCACTTCAGTCGTGTCCGATTCTGTGTGACCCCATAGACGGCAGCCCGTCAGGTTCCCCCGTCCCTGGGATTCTCCAGGCAAGAACTCTGGAGTGGGTTGCCATTTCCTTCTCCAATGCATGAAAGTGAAAAGTGAAAGTGAAAGTGAAATTGAAGTCGCTCAGTTGTGTCCAACTCTTAGCAACCCCATGGACTGCAGCCCACCAGGCTCCTCCGTCCATGGGATTTTCCAGGCAAGAGTACTGGAGTGGGGTGCCATTGCCTTCTCCCAAAAGATCTATATATCTCACCAAAGAACATATACAGGTGACAAATATCATATGGAAAGATGCTCAGCATCATACATAATTAGGGAATTTTTAAGCAATGATGAGATACCACTATATAGCTATTAGAATGAACAAAATCCAGAACATTGAAAATGCCAGATGGTGACAAAGATGTCAAGCAACAGGGACTCTTGTTAATTGTCCATTGTGGGAATTCACAATGGAACAGACACTTTGGAAGACAGCTTGATCATTTCATGCCAAATAAATATACTCCTACCATATGATCCAGCAATCATGCTCCTTGGTATTTATCGAGAGAAGTTGAAAACTTATGTCCATAGTACAAAAGCCTGTACACAAATGCTTATTCATAATTGACAAAACTTGGAAACAATGCAAATGTCTTTCAAAAGGTGAATGGATCAATAAACTTTGGTATATCCAAACAGTAGAACATTAGTGCTAAAAATATATGAGCTATCAAGCCAGGAAAGACATGGATGAGCCGTAATTGCATGTTACTAACTGAAAGAAGCTAATCTGAAAGTCTACATACTATATAACTATATATATATATAGTGCAATTATACAACATTCTGGAAAGGAAAAACTATAGTGACAGTATAAAAATCAATGGTTTCCAGGGAGGTGGAGGGGGATGAATAAACAGGTAAGAGTGCAGAGGTGTTTTAGAGCTATGGAACTATTGTGTCGATATTGTATTAGTGAATACATGTCATTATACTGGGCAAAACTCATAGAATGTACAGCACCAGGAGAGAACTCGAATGTAAATTGGACTTTATTCAATAACAGTGTGTCAATATTGGTTCATCTACTATAACAAGTGTACCAGGTTCAATAATGCAAAATGTTAATAATTGGGTAAATGTGTGTGCATGTATGTGTGTATGTGAGAAGGGTATATGGGAACTATGTACTTTTTAAAAATAGGATCTGTTATGTTCTATTGATTTTGGCTGCACCGTGTCTCAGTTGCAGCAGGAAGGATCTTCGATCTTCCTTGTAGTATGTGAACCCTTAGTCCAGCATGTGGGATCTAGTTCCCTGACCAGATAGCAAACCCAGACCCCCCATATTGGGAGCAGAGAGTCTTAGCCACTGGACCACCAGGGAAGTCTTCATTATGCACTTTCTTCTGCTCAAATTTTTCTGTAAATATAAAAAGCTCACAAAACAAAGTCCATAAAAAAACCCAACAACAAAAAAACCAAAAAGCAGCCTCTGCCAACTAATTATTTGACACATAGAAATATGGAAGTGTCAGGGTAGCCATAATAATCTCTCCCTGCAACCATCATTAGCATCAGATATTTACAAATCAAGGGTCTTCTCTGTGCCAAGGACTGCACTGGGAAGGAAGCACAGAGGTATGGCAGGACAGTCTAATAGTATGATCGCTTCTGCCCCACGGTCTCCAGGCTGGCCATCTCATCTGCTCTGGGCCCTGTCCTTGCTCTGTGACAGGAGCCACGGAACACTGGGGACTGAGCATCCCATTCTCAAGTAACCAACTAATTATTTGACACATAGAAATATGGAAGTGTCAGGGTAGCCATAATAATCTCTCCCTGCAACCATCATTAGCATCAGATATTTACAAATCAAGGGTCTTCTCTGTGCCAAGGACTGCACTGGGAAGGAAGCACAGAGGTATGGCAGGACAGTCTAATAGTATGATCGCTTCTGCCCCACGGTCTCCAGGCTGGCCATCTCATCTGCTCTGGGCCCTGTCCTTGCTCTGTGACAGGAGCCACGGAACACTGGGGACTGAGCATCCCATTCTCAAGTACCTGAGTCCCTTTAGCAAGCCAGCTGACTGGCTATTTATAGCACCCCTGCTTCCCCACGAAACTCCCTTGTGGTTCAGAATCTCCGGTAAAGAATCTGCCTGCAATGCAGGAGACCCAGGTTCCATCCCCGGGTTGGGAAGATCTCCTGGAGATGGGAATGACAACCCACTGCAGTATTCTTGCCTGGAGAATCCTATGGACAGAGGAGCCTGGTGGACTATAGTCCATGGGGTCACAGAGTCAGACCCAACTGAGTGACTAACACTTTCAATTTCACTTTCACTGCTTCCTCAGGAAGACATCTTCTTTCACCTTCTCTGGCGTTTTCCAGGGATGCTCTTAGGGAGGGTGCTCCTGGAACAGGGCACAAGTCAGCACTCTGCTCAGGAGAGCTGTCCCTGACAGCTAAATGTGGGAACGATTAGAGCACTTCACCTCTGGGCAGTGGAACTGGGCTGGGAAGAAAGAGCCTGGGAGCTGCTGCCTTTAATAGAAACCTGTTTATACAAACTGAGTTTTAAAACTGCATATATAGTCATCCTGAAATATTTAAAACAAAAGACAAAATCAGAAGTTTCATTTTGGGACCAGAGATTAAAGGGCTGGAACTGAAGTGGTTGGAGATGTGGGACTGTGTTGGTCGGAGAGTTCCTGGGCTGAGCAGAGGACCCCGCTGGCTGTGCCAGCATCCTGGGGCTGCCACCACAGAGCTCACAGAACGGTTGATTTAGACAATCGTCATTTGTTGTCTCAGAGTTCAGGAGTCTGGACGTCTGAGGTGGAAGTGTGGGCAGGGCTGGTCCCTTCTGAAGGCTGTCGGGGAACGATCCATTCCAGGCTTCCCTCCCTGGCTTGTAGATGGTCAGCTTCATGTTCACGTGGCATTCTTTCAGTGTGTGTCCAAATTGCCCCTTTCTATGGTCTAGTCAAGGCTATGGTCTTTCCAGTGGTCATGTATGGATGTGAGAGTTGGACTGTGAAGAAAGCTGAGCGCCGAAGAATTGATGCTTTTGAACTGTGGTGTTGGAGAAGCCTCTTGAGAGTCCCTTGGAGTGCAAGGAGATCCAACCAGTCCATTCTGAAGGAGATCAACCCTGGGATTTCTTTGGAAGGAATGATGCTAAAACTGAAGCTCCAGTACTTTGGCCACCTTATGCAAAGAATTGGCTCATTGGAAAAGACACTGATGCTGGGAGGGATTGGAGGCAGGAGAAGGGAACGACCGAGGATGAGATAGTTGGATGGCATCACCGACTCAATGGACATGAGTCTGAGTGAAATCCGGGAGTTGGTGATGGGCAGGGAGGCCTGGCGTGCTGCGATTCATGGGGTCGCAAAGAGTCGGACACGACTGAGCGACTGAACTGAACTGAACTGACAGGGACACCTGTCAAACAGGGTTAGCATCCACCCTAATGACCTCATTGTAACTTGATGGCTGCTATAAAGATCATACCTCCAAATATGGTCCCATTCTGAAGTAGTGAGTGTTGGGACTTCAGCAGGTGGATTTAGGGGGATACAACTCAGCCTGTAACAACATCAGAGCATCTAACAGCCAGATGGGAGGTTTTTACAGTAATGAAAGAGGTTCCTACAGTAATCAAGTCCCAGGTCCCCAGTGTCCTGGGGGATGCGAAGGACACAGAGATGCTTCAGTCACCTCAGGAAAAAGGCTACTAGTGCAGGAGCTCAAGGAATGGCAGGTCAGCAGGGTCTGGGGCAGATGGTCTCTAAAAGCCCTTGGCTGTCCACCCAGCTGGCTCTGTCTTGGGCCTCATGGCTCTCCCTTCCCCTCTCCTGCATTTGCTGCTATGGCTACTAACTGATTGCAGCCCTCATCCCCCTGTCTTATTCCCTCGGGCCAGCTGTCGCCCACCCTTGCTCTTATCAGAATCCTGGGGCCAGGAATGAAGCAGGAGGGTCAAGCGCTTCATGATCATCCCAGCTCTGAGTTTAGTCCTTTAATGTTTTGATTTCCTAAGCTCTCCCTGCCTTGGATAAACTCTGGTGTTACAATTGAGAAATAATTCCTCTTTTGAAAAGCTAGAGGTTGTTGGTCACCCATTTAATTTGTATAGAATTTACTTTCTCAACTAGAGTTTCAGCAAGGATGAAACTGGACTCTTGCCCTGGGGCAATGTATCATCAGCTCAACATTAACAAGTCCTTCAAAAATGGAAGGGAACTAGCAATTTTAGCATGGGTTTTATTAATGATTAGACTCCCTTTGCCATATTATTTTCTTAATTACTACTCAAATATCCACCCAGTGTTTATAGATTACTGACAAAACTTCACAGCTATTTAAAAAAAATTTTAGATATAATTGACAGATAACATTCTATTGGTTTCAAGTGTACAACATGATTCAGCATTTGTATATATTGTGAAATGATCACCACCGTAAGTCTAGCTAACAGCTGTCACCACAGTCGGTACAAACTCTGTCTTCTCTTGTGATAAGATCTTTAAGATCTATTCAGCAGCTCTCAAGTACACAATACAGGGACTTCTCTGTTGGTCCAGTGGTTAAAGACTCTGCACTTTCAAACCTGGGGCTTGGGTTCGATCCCTGGTCAAAGAGCTAGGATCCTGCATGCCATGCAACTTGGCCAAAAATGGGGAGAGAAAATACCCAAATACACAATAGGGTATTATTGACTAGAGTCACTGTGCTGTATGTTACATTTCCAGGACTGACCTACCTTGTAACTGCAGTCTGTACCTATTAAGATCTATTCAGCAGCTCTCAAGTACACAATACAGGGACTTCTCTGTTGGTCCAGTGGTTAAAGACTCTGCACTTTCAAACCTGGGGCTTGGGTTCGATCCCTGGTCAAAGAGCTAGGATCCTGCATGCCATGCAACTTGGCCAAAAATGGGGAGAGAAAATACCCAAATACACAATAGGGTATTATTGACTAGAGTCACTGTGCTGTATGTTACATTTCCAGGACTGACCTACCTTGTAACTGCAGTCTGTACCTCTTGACCCCTTTCACTGTAAATGCATTGTTGCGGTAAGATGTATTGCTTGTTTTACATCTGCCTGGCTGTGCTGAGCAGGAGAAACTCCACACCTGTGATGTTACTCACTACCTGTTTGCCTGGAGCCTCCGTGAGACCCTCAGCTGGCATCAATCACCCCTAAGCCCCAAGCACAACACGGGAGAGGAGACTGCTCGCAGGGCTGGGTCACGAAGGCCAGAGAGCTCCCTCCAGAACCGGTAAACCCATCGCTGGGACCACGCCTCTTCTCTGGGACTGTATCCCAGTGAGGCAGCTTGTCCAGGAACCATGCCCATCAGTTATTACCGGGGTTTTACAGAACGCTAAGAGGGACACAGATCTAGAGACAGGAGCGGCACCTGGAGCTCTGGTTTCCCACTTG
This sequence comes from Aepyceros melampus, assembly GCA_006408695.1. NCBI lineage: Eukaryota > Metazoa > Chordata > Mammalia > Artiodactyla > Bovidae > Aepyceros > Aepyceros melampus. The sequence goes on from SJXQ01010485.1 coordinate 137,930, forward strand.
GCGGGCTGGACCGCTCCGCCCTTCTGAGCCCGGGCTGCCCCCTGACGGGCCCTCATGAGCCTGTGTGCCCCTGGTGGTGTGCTGGCCTGTGTCCACCCGTTGATCTCACACACGAGGTTATCCCTGCAAGGAGCTTCCTGACTGTCTGGAGTGCTCATCTGTCTGGGAGGTGCTCTCTGTTTCCAGAGCCTAGAGGGCAGCAGGGGCCCACCTATCCCAAATTCTGGACCATCCCAGAGGAATACAGGGAAACAGATGAGCCAGGTCCATGCAGCTGATGGCTGGGCCTCGGCTCATGGAATTATCGAGGATTCCCAGAGGATCCATTGAGTCGGAGGGGCCAAGCCCAGGGGAAGAGAAGGAATTGGGGGTTTCAAGTCTTAACGTGGACACAGAAAGCATGGGGTGGGGGGGGGGGGGGGTGTCCCAGTCTGGTTACGTGACAAGGACGTCCTGAGAAAAACCCCGGATGTAACATTATGCAAAACCTTTCCCTGAATGAAAAAGCAGCGGAGGAAGGACTCGTCCACAAATAGTAAGTGAAACCAAACCTTGCGTCACTTACAGTGAAAGTTCAGCCCACAAAACCCCCTTGGTTGAGCCTCCAGATCCTGCCCAATTAGCCCTGCCCACAAGGAAGCTGGCCAGTTGAGCCTGAGTCCAGACTCTCAGCCAAGTTTACGGGTGTGGAACCGGCTGCGGTCCTGTCAGTGACCTTTCTGTACTCAGCACAACTGATCATTAAGCAGACCTCATGCACGATCAGGTCTCAGGCCTGATTTCCAATTGTGTTTCTTTTCCTTTAGCCTCAGCTCGAATTTGTCTCCATAGGCCTGCACTGTGTGACGATCCATTCTCCACTCTGTCCCGCTGTGGTTTTCTCCTGCCCGGTCACCAGCCTCCTTCTGCCCAGCTGTCATGTCCTGCCATTTAAAAAAAAAAAAAAAGTATTTATTTGGCTGCACCGGGTTTTAGTTGTGATGGGGCTATGCTCAGTCGTGTTTGACTCTGCGACCCCATGGACTGTAGCCTGCAAGGCTCCTCTGTCCATGGAGTTTTCCAGGCAAGAATACTGGAATGGGTTGCCATTTCCTTCTCCAGGGGAATCTTCCCAACCCAGGGATTGAACCTGCGTCTCTTGTGTTTCCTGCGTTGGTAGGCAGATTCTTTACCACTGCACCACCTGGGAACTCCCCCTTAGTTGTGGTACACAGGATCTTTAGTTGCAGCCTGCGGGATCTAGTTCCCCGAACAGGGAAGCCCTGCACTGGGAGGGTGGAGTCGAAGCCACTGGGCCACCAGGGAAGGCCCTGTCCTGTCTCTTTCTTCTCTTCTCCTGTTGGCTCCTCCACCAGCCCCAGAGCATGAACACTTGTGTGTGTGTGTACGTACATGAATACAAAGCTGCCCCTGATGAAAAATCTAGTAGCTGGAACAAGAGTTCATTCATTCAGTCAATAAATTTGGCACTTCCTGTTTGTAAAAACTAAGGCTAGAGCAGACAGACAGAACTCCTGTTGTCCTGGTGGGGCCTGGCGGTGCACTGCTAAGGAGACCAGGGTGAGGTGCTAGGGGGCCAGGAGGGGCAGCCTCAGGGGGACCTGGCTTCTCCACTCACACCAGTCCCGGGGTGGGCCCTCCTTCTGCTCGGTGCCCACAAGCCCCACGAACAAGGTGGGGAGCCTTGTTCTCCCACAGGATTTTGCATCACATGAGGATCAAGTCTCAACATCACCTGCAGGAGGCTTTTCTGTTAGAGGAAGTTGTGAGTGGAGAGGCTGTGTGTTTTCAGGCCATCACAGGCTTGAACTTAGGCCTGGTCTCTTTCCTCTAGGAGCCAAGTTGGAACCAACAGTGGTGTCGACCTGTTGACCGGTTGGATGACTCTGTCCATTACCATGGAAGTCGGAGGAAGACAGGACTTGGCGTTGGACTGAGGGTGGGAGGAGGGGCCGAGCTGGAAGGTACTGTAACAGGGAGGGGAGAGGGGAGGCTGGCAAGTTGTTAAAGTGGGAAGAGCAGGTCGCAGGACCACCAGAAAGTGAGCGACCTCCACGGAATGCTGACAGGGTGCAGGCCCTCATCAGTGTGGTAGTCCAGGTGGAGTGGTGGGGAACCACGTGATGAGGGGGCCAGGGTACAAAGCTTTCTCCTGCTTATCTCCAGCTGTGTGTCCTTTCGTGAGTTACTTAACCTCTCTGGGCCTCATTTCATTCACATGGAAAATACATTTAATGACACCTACTTTAGAGGGTTGTTATTGCTAAAGCTGAAACTCCAGTACTTTGGCCACTTCATGCGAAGAGTTGACTCATTGGAAAAGACTCTGATACTGGGAGGGATTGGGGGCAAGAGGAGAAGGGGATGACAGAGGATGAGATGGCTGAATGGCATCACGGACTCAATGGACGTGAGTCTGAGTGAACTCCGGGAGTTGGTGATGGACAGGGAGGCCTGGCGTGCTGCGATTCATGGGGTTGCAGAGTCGGACACGACTGAGTGACTGAACTGAACTGAATAGAGACAATGTTTGCAGAGAGCCAGGCACATTGAAGTTATTTCATAAATAATACCCACCATAATGACCACAAGTCTGGCAGGCTTATCCTCCCTAGCAGGAATTTTAGAAATCTTCCAGTTCAGTGGTTCTCAAACCTTAGCCTGCACCAGGACTGCCCAAAGAACGTGTTAAAAACTGACTTCTGGGCTCCTCTCCCCCTTAGGTTCTGATGAATAGGCCTGGGTGGGGCCTGAGTATCTGTTCCTGCAACAATTTCCAGGTGGTCCTGATGCTGCTGTCTGGGGGCCACACTTTGAGAACTGCTGTGCTAGCGTAAACCCTGATTTTGGAGATGAGGATCTTGAAGTTCTGAGAGTTTGTTCCTTGCCATGGTCAGCAGAGCTAGGCCTCCCAGCTCCTGGTCCAGGCCAAGGTCAGGACAGAGAGCATGTTGCTAGGGTCAGGATGCAGGAAGTTAAGAGTGCAGGCAAAGGGCCCAGAATGCATCTGAGGTTCTAGTGAGAGGAGTGAGCTTGACAGAGGGCAAAACCCACCATTCAAGGAAGGGAACTGGCCTCGATGTGGGCCTGAGCCACAGTCAAAACCACAGGTGGAGTCTCTGGCCTCAGGGAGTATGTGAGAGCGTGTGAGAAAGTGTGTGAATGGAGCAAGTATTGTGCAGATGGCATGGGGATGGGAGATACGTGTTTGTGTGTGGAAGGGGGTAAGTGTGTTTGTGTGTGGCAGAGGTAAGTGTTTGAGTGTGAGAGTCTGTGTGAGCCTCATGTGGGTGAGTGATTTTTGAATGAGACTATGTCTGGGTGTGTGTGCGCGTGTGAGTTTGTGGAAAGACTATTTGTCTGCTCAGGCTGCCATAACAAAGTACCATAGTTTGAGCACCTTAAACAGATGGCATTTATTGCCTCACAGATTCGGAGCTGGAAGTTTGAGATCAAGGTGTCTGCAGGCTTGGCTTCTCCTGAGGCATCTCTCCTTGGCTTGTAGACGGCCGTCTTCTCCCCATGTCCACATGGTTTTCCTCTGTGTCTGTCTGTGCCCTGATCACCTCTTCTCATAATGACACCAGTCATATTGGATTAGGGCCCAGCCTAACGATCTTATTTTATCATCTCTTTAAAGGCCCCATCTCCAAATATAGTCACGTTCTGAGGTTCTGGGGGCATAGACTTCAACATGTGGGTATTAGAGAGACTCAACTCAGCCTATGACCGTGTGTGTGTGTGTGTGTGTGTGTGTGAGTGCATATGGAAAGTCCACAGTTCTGAAGGATACACTGCTCAGCTGCCTGCCCCATCAGAGTGCAGTATGTGAGAAATTCATCTTTCTTTCCTGCCTCATCCTGAGTCCCTGAGTTTATGGGGAGGCTGAGGCACCACCCCTTCCCCACCCCAGTCCCAGGGGCCATGGTTCTGTATGTCTCAGGATTGGAGGTGAATTCCTTCCAAGCTGGTGTAGAATTTTGCCTCCATCCAAGCAATCCCTTCCTCCGAGCCCCATCCTTCAGCAACGTGACCTTTCTGAGCCCACCCTCCTGGACATTTCCTGAAGAAGCAGCTTGGGAAAGGCAGCTTCCTGCCCAGTGGGGCTCCACTGCTTCAACCCCACTGCCTGGAGCTCCCCTCAAGCAGCCCACCCCTTGCCGGGGTCCAGCCCCAGCAGGATCCAGGGAAACCCGAAGGAGAAAAGGCGTCAGCGATTGATTTAGAGAGAGATAAGGAAAGAATGTTGAAGATAAGAAAATAGAGGAGAGAAAGAGGCTGATGTTCCTTGGTTTACATAGAGAACCAATAAAACTTCGAGACAGGAAGTTTGCCCTATTCACGGAGGCTCCAGCTGCCCTCCCGGTCTCCCGCGGGAGTGAAGATGCAAAACGTCTTCCTGTTCAGGTCTTAGAAACCCAGGCAGATAAGTGAACGCGAGGAGCCTCTATGCTCCAAGGGATCAGCCTGAAAAAGAGAGGGAGAGGGAGAGAAAAAGAAAGATAGAAGAAAAAACATGGGGTGACCAAGCTTCTTTGGTGAGCAAGGCCCAAAAGCTTTATTTTTCAAAAGGTACTTTTATACCTTGCCTTATACATAGAGGGAAATGAAAGATACAAGGTCATACAGAGTCAGCCCAACATTTCAGCAGTTTTGCCCTTATCGAAACCAGGATTTTTCTGCATATCTTTCCCACAAATGATGTTGTGTACAGTATCTTCTGGCCTTGGAGGCCTGTGAACATTTTATGACCCTCTTTTGATAAAGGCTGCTCAACCAGAAAACTTATTTTCCCTCAAAGTGTTTTTTCTTTATATTTCTAATCTATGTCAGCTTCAGAAAATGCCAAACAGAGTTATGTTTTTCACAGAGCAAAGGTGCAGTGAGTTACAAGAAAGAACCCGTTAGCTCAAAAGTCTGATGTGGTTAATTTCAAGGCTACACTTTTTTTGTTACATTCTCACTCACTATGTTAACTAACGCACTCCCAGGTGCACAGTGGATAAGAGATAGGGGAACTTAGCAACAAGCACTGGCCAATAGTGAAATCCTACATCAGCACTACTCTAATAACTTTTAACCCTTTGAAAGGCTCTATGTTTTAGGCTTTCTGTGCCTCTCACAGTTGGGAGGCTGTGAATAATCATATACGCAGCTGCAAGAGTCTGGATATACCTGCCAAGCAAGCTAGAATGCTAACAGGGGGGTTTGATTTGAAATATTCCTCTCATGTCCAGGAGGCTTATTACCTATAGCCCTAAGTTGACTTTTTCCAGAGAAAGGTGGTCAGGGTTAGCCCCCTATTAATGTCAGAGGAGTTGGTGAAAGTCATGAAATAGTAAAAGAGATTTTGGTTTTGGGGTAGATGCTTGAGAAAGCCTAGGGAGCCCGTTGAGTCCTGAAGCCTTGCTTAACAGTTCTCTTCCACATGACCTTGTCACGGGTGGGATCTCCCGTGGTGGTTCCCGGCAACCCCTCATCTCCCTGAGGTCAGAGTCCCCGTTCTCTTTAAAGCTAGAAACGACATTTTGGGCTCTCTGTAGTTAGTTAAGCCTCGTTGTTTCAGAGTGGAAGGGACTGTTTGTGGCCTCAGGGTGATGTGGCAAGAGTTTATTTCAGGCTTTACAAAAGGCTTGTTTTCCATTTGGAATGGATTATTACCTAACAGCCAAGCCTTCATAGCAACGGAACAAGGGCTCGCTGACGCAATCTCAACCGTGGGCTTTCTTAGTGCAGCTGGACAGTTATTCTGCTTCCGAGTGCAGCTCACACAAAAGAAGGGTCCTAGGGGCACATGGACTCCTGGTTGGAACTGGAAGAGTCTTGAACAATACAGGGTCCTGGGAGCAGCGGGGCTGCAGAGCTGCTGCTGGGGGCAATGTACAGGCTGCAGGCAGCCCATGCCCCAGGGAAGTGAGCACAAGGCCCAGTCTGGGGCCTGCTCTGTGGTTAGCACTTGGCGTTTGTTGCTAGTACTTGCTTCCCTGGTGGCTCAGATGGTAAAGCATCTGCCTGCAATGTGGGAGACCCAGGTTCCATCCCTGGGTTGGGAAGATCCCCTGGAGAAGGAAGTGGCAACCCACTCTAGTACTCTTGCCTGGAAAATGCCATGGGCAGAGGAGCCTGGTAGGCTACAGTCCAAGGGGTCGCGAAGAGTCAGACACGACTGAGCGACTTCACTTTCTTTCTTTGTCGGCTAAAATGTTTGTTGACTGAATGAATATAAAGGAATAAAAACAAGATTCAAAGGGGAGGAATTCCCTAGCTGTCTACTGGTTAGAACCTCTGTGTTTTCACTGCCAAGGCCTGGGTTGGATCCTTGGTTGGGGAACTGAGATCCCACAAGTTGGGGAGGGGAAAGATTTAAAGGAAAAAAGTGGGTTTGGGGTAGAAAAACGAGGACCAGAAATGACAGAGAGATATGATCATAGGCTTCCTTCTGCAGGAATCATGGCCAGAGTGATAGTGCCTTTGAGGAAAGCTTCTAGTCGGGTTACATACCAGTCTGCCTCAAATGACTTCTTAAGCACCCATTGTGTGTGGAACACTGGGAAGCTAATAAAAGATGTCTTATCAAGAATTTTGATTTCCCACTTACATATTATATTTAAAAAGCCAGAACTGCAACAGTAGATATATATTAGTAGAGGTCTCCTGAGAAACAGAGCCAATAGGATATGTTTGGATATATGGAAAGAGATTTCTACCCCCCAGCTTTATTGAGATATAGCTGATATATGACATGTCAGTAAGTATAAGGTGTACAATGTGTTGATTTGAGGAAGAGATTTATTATGAGGGATGGGCTCCTGTGTTGATAGATGTTGAGAAGTCCCACAGTCTTCCATCTGGAAGCTGGAGGCTGGTGGTGTGGTTCAGTCCAAATCTGAAGGCCTGGGAACCAGGTGTACGTCTGAGTCCAAGTCTGAAAGCCTGATGTCCAAGGGTAGAAGGTAGTGTCCCAGCTCAAGGAGAAAGAAAGAATTCACTTTCCTTTGCCTTTTTGTTCTATCAAGGCCCTCAGTGGATTAGACGATACCCTCCCATAAAGCTGAGAAAGATTTTATTTTTTAAATAATTATTCATTTGGCTGTGTCAGGCCTCAGTTGCAGCATGCAGGCTCAGATGTGTGTGGGATCTTAGTTAACTAACCAGCGATGGAAACTGAGCTCCCTGCCTTGGAAGGCACATTCTTAACCACCCGACCACCAGGGCAGACCAGGTCTTTACTCCAATCTACTGCCTTAAATGCTAATCTCCTTTGAATCACCCTCAAAGACACATATAGCATAATATTTTGCCAGTTCATCCCTTGGCCCTGTCATGATGACACATAAAACTATCACAAGACAAAAGGGAAAAGACTGGAGGGAAATTAAAACGTAATAGTAATTGATTGTACTGAGGGATTACGGCTAAATTCATTTTTTCTTTCTGAATTACTGTGTTATGTTTGGACTTCTAACATCAAAATAATCCTTGAAGTAAGCTTTGGTCTAGGTGGCCCTCCTGGAAGACTAATCCCAGCATGAAAAAATAGGGGTGTCAGTGACACAGGGGGTGACCCCAGCAAGGCAACCTGAGCAATCCGTGGGGCCACCTCTGTCCAAATTGTCTTCTATTCATTTACTCCAAACAGCCTGAAAACCTGGCTTCAGTTTTTATTCCTTTCTCATACTCTACCACTTGTTCATTAATCACTTATTAAGCCACTTTCTGTGAATCGTGATCCACATCAGGCCCTGTGCAGAATAGAATGAGAATCAGCCATGGGTTCCCAGCTCTGGCTCCTAGAGGGAATATTTGAATAAATGGGGACAGAGACTTCCTTGGTGGTCCAGGGGTTAAGACTCGAGACTCCCACTGCAGAGGGCACAGGTTTGTTTCCCTGGTCAGAGAACCAGGATCCTACTTGCTGCATGGCATGCCACCCAAAAGAAAACAACAGCAAAACAAATGGAGACGTTATAGGCTCAGGGTCAGGAAACTGAGCATCAAAGAAGGAAGGCTTCTGGAGAAGGTGATGCATTTGAGGTGACTTGCAAACAGAAGTTAGAAGACAGTGAAAGACTGGCTGCAAAAGAATGTACTCTGCCAGAAAAGCATGGAGGATTCAGAGGGATTGCTTGTGGTTTATAGGAAGAAGGAAGAGGGAAGGGGCCATAGCATAGGTGTGGGCAGATTTTGGAGCGCCTGGTCTGCCCTGCATAGGAGTGTGGACTTACCTACAGACCATAGGCTCCTTGGGTCTTAAAGCGGTGTGAAGACACGGTGGTATTGGCTTTTGAGCAAGAGAATTCTGGTGGCCATCAGAAGGGTAGCAAAGGCAGATCAGGGGCCAGAGGAGCAGAGAGAGGACCAGGAGGAGGTGGGGTGAGAAAAGTCTGATCTAGGGACCCAGTAGTGGGTGTCTATGGGATGCTGCCTCACCGTGACTCAGAGGGGAAGGATGCAGAAGCTGATGGGTGCAGGCAACTCTGAGCAGCATCTCCTTTCGTCTTCCCTGTCTGTCCACACTGAGTTCTGGGTGCTCATCAACCCCCTGGCTCCTGCCTGTTTGCCTTCTCTCAGTATTTCCTGGTGTGAACAAACCCCACGCCAGGAGACTCCTTTATGTCCTCAGGACCCCTCTGTTTCTGCAGCTGACACTGTCCTCTCAGGGGCCCCAGGGCTGTGTCAGGCTCACCTCCTCCAGGAAGCCTCCCCACTGAGCTCCCTCGGAGAGCCCTCTCCCTCTTCACACTTACCCCGCATGGATTTCCGCGCCCTTCCATCCTGGGTTTGCACTGTTCTTTCTCTGCAAGTATAGGGTAAGCTCTTTGCGGGAAAGATGATGTGACTTAAAGCCTCTTCTGTACCTCTCAGAAGCTGGCACAATGCTGCCTGCACTGTGTGCTGTCTCTTCAGTCCCCTGTCTGAGTCTCTGTGACCCTGTGGACTGTAGCCCGCGAGGCTCCTCTGTCCGGGGGATTCTCCAGGCAGGAATACTGGAGTGGGTTGCCATGCTTGCCTCCAGGATCTTCCCAGCCCAGGGATCAAACCCGCGTCTCTATAAGCCTTCTGCCCTGGCAGGCCGGCTCTTTACCGCTAGCGCCACCTGCTGCCTGCCTAGTAGGGAGCTACAGGTAATCGATCAATTGATCCCCTGTCAATCTGCCCATGCGGAGGCTTTTCCACAGCCCCTGTCCTCAGTGCTACTGGCTGGTGAAGGGGCCCTGGACGTGAAGTCACAGCCTTGGCCACTTCCCGTAACTCGCAACTTGGGGCCAGTATCTCCAGGCAGGAATACTGGAGTGGGTTGCCATGCTTGCCTCCAGGATCTTCCCAGCCCTGGGATCAAACCCGCGTCTCTATAAGCCTTCTGCCCTGGCAGGCCGGCTCTTTACCGCTAGCGCCACCTGCTGCCTGCCTAGTAGGGAGCTACAGGTAATCGATCAATTGATCCCCTGTCAATCTGCCCATGCGGAGGCTTTTCCACAGCCCCTGTCCTCAGTGCTACTGGCTGGTGAAGGGGCCCTGGACGTGAAGTCACAGCCTTGGCCACTTCCCGTAACTCGCAACTTGGGGCCAGTCGCTTAACCTCTCTAGACTTTCATTTCCTCATCAGTGAAATGGCAAAAACTGCTCCGTGGTTGTTAACTACCTCTTAAAGGAACCCCTTTAAAATCTGGACCTGCTTGCGAGCGACAGAGGGAAGTGATCCTATTGTGAGCCAAAGTCTCATCTTTCTCCTCCTCCCCTTCCTCCTCTCCTTTCTTCCCTTCCATCCACAGTAGACTTACAAAACTTTTTGATTTTCTTTTTTTTTTTTTTTGGTTTCTTTTTTTAATTGAAGTTTAGTTGATTTATAATGTTGTGTTAATTTCTGCTGTACAGATTCAGTTATACATACATTTATTTTTTCACATTCTTCTCCATTATGATTTATCCCAGGATATTGAATATAGTTTCATGTGCTGGACAGTAGTAACTTAGGATCCTATTGTGAGCCAAAGTCTCATCTTTCTCCTCCTCCCCTTCCTCCTCTCCTTTCTTCCCTTCCATCCACAGTAGACTTACAAAAATTTTTGATTTTCTTTTTTTTTTGATTTCTTTTTTTAATTGAAGTTTAGTTGATTTATAATGTTGTGTTAATTTCTGCTGTACAGATTCAATTATACATACATTTATTTTTTCACATTCTTCTCCATTATGATTTATCCCAGGATATTGAATATAGTTTCATGTGCTGGACAGTAGTAACTTGTTGTCCATCTGTTCTTTATATATAACAGTTTGTATCTGCTAATCCCTGACTCCCAATCCATCCCCTGAAACCCTGATTTGGAACAAAAATTTGAAAGCCCCCCAGACTGGGTGGTTCCTTCCAAGACTCAGACCACTCAGGCTGGCAAAGAGGACCACTGTGATGGCCCTGGTCTGGTCACCGCTCATGCCTACACGTGCTAGGTGGGGTCTAGGTGATGACTTTGGCCAGGCCCATGCTCACTAATTATAGAGAAGCAGTTACTGCAAAATTTCCCAAGGAAACCAAAGCGAGGGTTTGGTTTCCACTTAGATTAAGCAACTTCCTTCCAGGGCACTCAACCCCTCAACAAAATATTCTTTCATCACAGGCAGGCCGATAACACACAAAGGTTGTGATTGTTCATTTGACATAAATACATAAACGCACCTTTGGGAGGAAGCTGGGCCCATGGTTACTCACTCCGGTGGGGATGTTTACATGGATTTTGACTGTCCACCTTAATGACCTTAAGAACTTGTGTTGGATTGAGGTTCATGGGCAATGTGGAGACAGGGGGCAGCTAAGGCTATAATGTGATATTGAAACTAAAGAGTGTGACATGAAGTCCCAGAGGACATTTCACATTTTACTGGCAGCCACCTAAAAATAATTTGGGGTTTTTTTTAAGACTTTTTTTTTGTTTTTGATGTGGACCATTTTAAAAATCTTTACTGAATTTGTTACGATATTACTTTTGTTTTATGTTTTGGGTTTGGGGCTGTGAAGCATATGGGATCTTAGCTCGCCGACCAGGGATCAAATCTGTAACCCCTGCTTTGGAAGGTGAAGTCTTAACCACTGGACCACCAAGAAAGTCCCTAAAAATAATTTAAACCTGCATTTAAACCATGGATTGGGAGTTTGGGGTTAATAGATGCAAATGGTTACATATAGAGTGAATAAACAATAAGGTCCTACTATATAGCACAGGGAACTATATTCAGTTTCTTGGGATAAACCATAATGGAAAAGAATATTAAAAGAATGTATATATGTGTGTAACCGAGTCACTTTGCTGTACAGCAATTAACACAACATTGTAAATCAACCGTATGTGTGTTCGTCACTCAGTCATGTCTGACTCTTTGTGACTTCATGGACTGTAGCCCGCCAGGCTCCTCTGTCCTTGGAATTCTCCAGGCAAGAATACTGGAGTAGGTTGCCATGCCATTCCTCAGGGGATCTGCCTGACCCAGGGATTGAACCCAGGTCTCCTGCATTGCAGGCAGATTCTTTATCATCTGAGCCACCAGGAACTATACTTCAGTTAAAGAGAAAGAAATTTAAACCTACATTCACATGATTCAAAGATTTCATTACCTGAAGCCTACCTTCCAAAGTTTGGCTGTATCTGCAGGATATCTGAGCCCCTTGGCTCCCTCCAGCTTGCCCACGACACCCCCCAGCAGGCTTGGTGGGAAATTCACTGCCTTCAGCCTAGCCAGGCTCCAAGGGGAAATAGGAGCCTGTTCCAGTTAGCCCAGATTCCTGAGTTCATTTTCTCGTGACCTGTTCCTTGACATTTTCAGACTAGTTTTTGCTGATGGGCTATAAGGTACTGTCTTCAGATTTTCCCGCTCTTTCCTCTTTCTGTGGACATCTCCATCTAGTTTTCCCAACCACAACCTATTCATCATCATTTTCACCAAGCTTTGACCTCCAATTGCTAATTCCCTTTTAGGTTGCTAATATTCTTTCTCTATAAATAACCTTCCACTTCAGCTTGTTCTATCCCACAAGGAACAACTGTGGTCAAAGATAGCCCTTTGAGCCTATCTGCCTTGAAACAGCAGAGTTCCTGTTCTCGCCCTGGGGAGGTTGTCACAGGGACTCGAGGGAACTGTGTCATCCCCAACAGAAAAGCTTCTCAGAGCAGTGGGTGGTTAGCACGTCAGACAAAGCGTTGTGCTGTTATATATACACTGGTGGGAATTCAGACCAAGAGAACCCTGGATGGTGTGATGCTGTGATTGTGTGTGTGTGTGTGTGTGTGTGTGTGTGTGTATAGAGACAGAAAAGGACAGACAGATAGAGTCAAGCTCTCCTACCTCTCACCCAGAGGATTTTGTCGGTATAAATAGAACCCAAACGTGAATGAGTCATCTATCTTGCTTTTGGGATTCCATGTCGGTGATGGTTCTGGATGTGATATTTACCAAGAAATACAGGAAAGGGCCTAGAAATAGAAGGAGGTTAGAACTCCAGAACGTCCTGTTGTGGTTGCTAGTCTTCCTGTGGAAGACTGCATTTCCTGCTCTATGCGGGTTTTGCACCTAATGACTTCTCTGTCCCAAACGTGCTCTCACTTCTGTAGTCATTCATTTCTGTTTCATTACTCTCAGCCACTGATACGGTAAGTGGAGTTTAAGGGCAACCACATTTGGGGTCCCAGGTTCCAGAATGTTCTATATGATGATATGTTTCTTTTTCTATTATAAACTTTTTTATTCTTTATTCTTATTATTTTTTAGCACTGATAGAAAGAACAAAAGACAAAAACGTAAGCCAATTTTTCCCTTAATATTTTGGTGTATTTTTCCTTTTTTTTTTTCAGTGATTACAAAATAATGGCTGTATTTCTTTTGTGTGTGTGTGTGTGTGTGTGTGTCTTTAATTAATTTTTATTTTTTAGTTTGTTTTGCTTTACAATACTGTATTCGTTTTGCTACACATCGACATGAATCATACACATATATATGGAATTTAGAATGATGGTAATGATAAACCTGTATGCAAGACAGCAAAAGAGACACAGATGTATAGATGGCTGTATTTCCCTGTAGTGTGCAATATATCCTTGTTGCTTATCTGTTTTATACATGGTAGTTTATATCTCTTTATATCTGTATCTTGCCCCTCACTCTCCCTCTCCCCACTGGTAACCACTAGTTTGTTTTCTATAAGTCTGTTTTTGTTATATCCATTCATTTTATTTTTTATATTCCTCATATAAGTGATAACATAGGTATTTGTCTTTCTCTGTCTGACTTAATCATAATACCCTCTAGGTTCATCCATCTTTGTTCCAAATAGCACAGATCCACTGATTTTTAATAGTCTGCCACAATTGTTCTATCATTTTGTTTCTCTGTATACATACATGCTATTGTTATTGTTATTTCTCCTAAACTATCCGAGAGTTAAATTGCATTGTTTTGCCTTTTGCCTCTGAGAACAAGGACGTTCTCTTATATAACCACAATACAATTGTCGTGGTTAGGAAACTTATCATTAACACAATACAGAATCTAATATACATGCCATATTCAAATTTCACCAACTGATCCAGTAGTGAATGTCCTTTAGAAACATTGCTCTTCCTGTTCCAGAATTGAGCAATGCGTACTGTGACCGAGTCACCTTAATCTCATTTTATGGGGGACAACCCCTTGGCCTGGCTCGGTCTCCCCTGTCATTTTCTAAAGAATTTGTAGAGAACCCCTCATTCGAGTCTGTCTCATTTATTCGCCACGATTAGGTTGAGATGAGGCCCTTTTGGCAGAGATGCTACATAACAATATCTTCTTACTGTGTCACACCAAGAGGCACGTGATGTTAGCTTTAATCTGTGAGGAGGCACTACGAAAATAAATATCCTCTTCCTCTCAAACTTGCACACAGTGGTTTCTAGAACAGACCGGAAGGCCACACCTCCTCACCTGCACCTGGGTGCCCCCCCAAGCTGTATGTTCCTCCCTGTATGCCCGTCCCCTTTGAGGACTAGGTGTGCTCCTGAAACCCCCTCCCCACTTCCTTGCCTATCACCAAGTTTGGCATAGACCAGGGACTCCATGAATACTTGTCAAATAGAAATACATTAAAAATAGATGATCAGAGGTTCTGGATATCTGCTCAGGAATAAGCACCTCAGCAGAGATGCCTTTCAGAAAGATTTCATTCGTGGTTAATTGAGGTGGGGCCTCCAAGAACATAAATATCCTTCTTTTCCTCTGCCTATGGGGTATATTACATATACTCTGAATGGTATATATGTAAAAAGTATGGAAGAAGAGACAGAGAGAGAGGGAGGGAGAGAGAGAGGGAGGGAGAGAGAGAGGAAGGGGGAAAGGATGAGAGGGCATGGTGGAGTGGGGAGTTTAATATGAATACGCCTTCCAGCCCAGCAACTACACTGGATGGTGTTTATGGTAGCAGGGAATAAAAGACCAGCTCAGGGTTCCTCATCAGAGGAAGAAATAAGTAAACCATGATGTATTTGTACTCATGTATTCATTCAACAAACATTTATTTAAGAATGTTTTGTTCAGATGGCACCGGTGGTAAAGAACCTACCTGCCAATGCTAATAGAAATACATTAAAAATAGATGATCAGAGGTTCTGGATATCTGCTCAGGAATAAGCACCTCAGCAGAGATGCCTTTCAGAAAGATTTCATTCGTGGTTAATTGAGGTGGGGCCTCCAAGAACATAAATATCCTTCTTTTCCTCTGCCTATGGGGTATATTACATATACTCTGAATGGTATATATGTAAAAAGTATGGAAGAAGAGACAGAGAGAGAGGGAGGGAGAGAGAGAGGGAGGGAGAGAGAGAGGAAGGGGGAAAGGATGAGAGGGCATGGTGGAGTGGGGAGTTTAATATGAATACGCCTTCCAGCCCAGCAACTACACTGGATGGTGTTTATGGTAGCAGGGAATAAAAGACCAGCTCAGGGTTCCTCATCAGAGGAAGAAATAAGTAAACCATGATGTATTTGTACTCATGTATTCATTCAACAAACATTTATTTAAGAATGTTTTGTTCAGATGGCACCGGTGGTAAAGAACCTACCTGCCAATGCTAGGAGACTTAAGAGACATGGGTTCGATCCCTGGATTGGGAAGATCCCCTGGAGAAAGAAATGGCAATTCGTTTCCAGTATTCTTGCCTGGAGAATCCCATGAACAGAGGAGCCTGGTGTGCTACAGTTCATAGCGTTGAAGAGTTGGACATGACTGAAGTGAGTTCGCAAAATGTTGGCACTATCTGCCTGGCACTGTTCTAATTGCTGGGGATACTGTTGTGGTTAAAACACATTTCCTGCTCTCGTGGAACATACACTTCAGTGTGTGCTAACACAATAAACAAGCATTACCCACATGCCCACGATGCACACACATGAGCTCACACCAGAGGTACTGTGAGAGCGGCAGGGATGGAGTACTTTGCACTGTCAGAAATAATAAGCTAGATTTACAAACAGTTGTGTGAACAGAACTTAAAAACATAGCCCATTGAAAGAAGGCGTGAATAAAATTGATGGCACAACACCACTTGCAGAATTTAGAAACACCTGTATAGAACAGTGCCATATATGTGTATGTGTTCATGTGTATACGTGTATATTTGAGTGTACACTTAGGCATGTATATGTGTGCTCAGTCACTCAGTTGTCTCTGACTCTTTACAGACCTCATGGACTGTAGCCTGCCATGGCTCCTCTGTCTATGGAATTTTCCAGGCAAGATTACTGGAGTGGGTTACCATTTCTTCCTCCTAGGGATCCTCCCAACCCAGAAACTGAATCCACATCTCTTGAATCTCCTGCGTTGGCAGGTGATTCTTTACCATTGTGCCACCTGGGAAGCCCCACACTCAGGTGTACTCCTGTACCCCAGGACATGCGCATAAACACGTTAGTGTGCAAACCTAATGGGATAAGAATTGATGTTTGGAAAGGGAATGAAGGGGAAAATATAAAATGAAACAAGAGATCATCTTTGCCTGGGTAGATGACAGGGTGTCAGGAATTGAGGTGTATGGTTATCTCAACCAAATGTGCCTGAGGTCCAAAAAGAACTGGGAGGGGAGATTTTGTTGTCAAGTACAAAGAAATGAATGCACTTTGCCCTCATCCTTGCATTCCAGGCTAAGACCCTCTGGGTGGGGCTAGGGCCCACTGGGCAGGGGCAGGTTCAAACTCTGGTTCAGACTCCCCTTGGGCATGTTCCTGTACAAGAACCAGAGGGAAGCCAGCACTGCCCCACTGATCTCTCTGCAAACCTGTTGAATTGCTCATGTTTATTTTTCAAAGCACTGTGCTTGAGACCACTTCCTCTTTCTCTTCTAGAAAGGGGGATGGAGTCACATAAATGCTTGAGTCAAAAAAACGGGGAGAGGGCGTGTGGGTGCGAGTGAGTGGCTGTGTGCCTTGTTCTGGGTGGTGGCTGAGTTCTCACCTCCACTTTACGGCACCTGCACTCAACACTCAGCCCAGGTCAAGTAGGTCAGTCAACGTTCCTGCCTGATGCTGACATCAATCATGAGCATATTTTGAAATCTGTCCTTATCAGATGGCACCAGGTTGCAGTGTGGCCATCATTATAGGACAACCTGGAGTTTCACTAGGACAAAGGGTGGGGCTGCTCTTTGTGGCTGAGATTACAAATCCATCCCTATCTGTGGGGAACAGAGGGGTGGGGGGTGGGGCCCTGGAATCGTGAGGTGGCAGCTGTGAGTCCCAGCCCACTGTGTTCTCCCATCAAAAGCACAAGTCAGCAAGTATGACACTCAGGGTCTAGCCCTCAGAGGTCTGTAGGAGATGCTAGATATGAACTCCTTCTGGTCAGGGACTGTGCTCAATTCATCCTGTTCTCCTAAAAGCTGGCACAGGACTTGGTTCAGATTAGCTGTTCAGTAAGTGTTGGCAAAATCAAAACAAGGAGGGAGGGAATATGATGGAAGTTTAAAACAAAAAGTAGCTTTCACATCCTTTTGTATTAATAGCACATGCTAATTCACTTTGGACTCTCTTGTTGACTATGATGGCTACTCCATTTCTTCTTAGGAATTCCTGCCCACAGTAGTAGATATAATGGTCATCTGAGTTAAATTCACCCATTCCAGTCCATCTTCAGTTCAGTTCAGTTCAGTTGCTCAGTCTTGTCCGACTCTTTGCGACCCCATGAATCACAGCACGCCAGGCCTCCCTGTCCATCACCAACTCCCGGAATTCACTCAGACTCACGTCCATTGAGTCCGTGATGCCATCCAGCCATCTCATCCTCGGTTGTCCCCTTCTCCTCCTGCCCCCAATCCCTCCCAGCATCAGGGTCTTTTCCAATGAGTCAACTCTTCACATGAGGTGGCCAAAGTACTGGAGCTTCAGTTTTAGCATCATTCCTTCCAAAGAAATCCCAGGGTTGATCTCCTTCAGAATGAACTGGTTGGATCTCCTTGCAGTCCAAGGGACCCTCAAGAGTCTTCTCCAACACCACAGTTCAAAAGCATCAATTCTTTGGCGCTCAGCCTTCTTCACAGTCCAACTCTCACATCCATACATGACCACAGGAAAAACCATAGCCTTGACTAGACGGGCCTTAGTCAGCAAAGTAATGTCTCTGCTTTTGAATATACTCTGTCATAAATGTGAGGAATTTTAAAAGGACCTAAAAGATCTGCGGTTTGGAGGCAAAGATGTGACTGTCAGCCTCTGGAGAAATCAAAGCTCACCCTTGTTGAGGTGCAAAGCTACTGCCAGAAGCTTTTTTAACATACTTATGAGAAAGATATGCTATAGCAAAAATACCTTCTAGCTTTGTTGTGACTCTTCCCAGTTCCACCAGTTCAGGGGACACTTGGGCCATGGCTACTACCTCAGTCCTAGTGCAGGAGACTCAGGATCCTGGGGGACAGAACCTATAAGGTCAGTAGGTAAATTCTGACAGAAGGTTTCTTGAGGTATAAGTTGATCTACAGAAATATCAATGTCAAAATAAAATCTTTTCAGTGAAAAAAAATAAGATGTTAAAATACACTGATGAAATACTGGGGTTTTTTGTTGTTGTTGTTGTTTGCTGCAAAGGAATTTACTCTACTTTTCGCCTTTTCTTTTCTGAAAAGAGGCAAGAAAACAAAACTTCTAAGGTAATAGTAAAAAAAAAAAAATCCTGACAGTATGGTAGTGAATATTTGCTGGATGCTAATTTTCCATGACTCTCCAGAATTTGAAGTAACTGAATAATTATACTTAAAAGCCTGTGAAAGTGAAGTTGCTCAGTTGTGCCCAACTCTTCACAACCCCATGGACTGTAGCCTATCAGGCTCTTCTATCCATGGAATTTTCCAGGCAAGAGTACTGGAGTGGGTTACCATTTCCTTCTTCAGGGTATCTTCCTGACCCAGGGATCAAACCCAGCCGGGTCTTCCACCTGTGGCATGCCTTATTTTCACCATTTTTCTTCATTTGTTTTTTTCTACAAGAGGAAATTGAATGGGGTAAAGGAATGAGAAATGTGGAAAACCTAAGTAAGATTATAGGGGATTGAACACAGGGAGCCAAGCCTGCTGCTCTGTGATGACCTAGAAGGATAGGATTGGGGGAGTTGGGTAGGAAGGCTCAAAAGGGAAGGGATATATATATATATATATATATATATATATATAACTGATTCATGATGTATAACAGAAACCAACACAACATTGTAAGCAGTTATCCTCCAATTCCCTGATAGCTCAGTTGGTAAAAATCCGCCTGCAATGCAGGAGAGACTCAGTTCAATTTCTGGGTCGGGAAGCTGCCCTGGAGAAGGGATAGGCTACCCACTCCAGTATTCTTGGGTCTCTCTTGTGGCTCAGCTGATAAAGAATCTGCCTGCAATTTGGGAGACCTGGGTTCAATCCCTGGGTTGGGAAGATTCCCCTGGAAAAGGGAAAGGCTATCCACTCCAGTATTCTGGCCTGGAGAATTCCATGGACCATATAGCCCATGGGGTTGCAAAGAATCAGACAGAACTGAGCAACTTTCACTTTCAAAAACTTAAAAAATGAAAAAGAACTTAAGAGCATTTGTAGGTCTTCCCTGGCAGTCCAGTGGTTGACTTCACCTTCCAAGGCAGGGGATGTGAGTTTAATCCATGATCTGCAAGCTAAGGTCCCACATGCCTTGCAGTCAAAAAACCAACACATAACATAGAAGTGATATTGTAACAAATTTAGTAAAGACTTTAAAAATAGTTCACATCAAAAAAAAATTCTTTGGAAAAAGAGAAGAAACCAAAACTCCTGTAGATCTCAAGACCAGCACAAACTAGGATTTTTTTTTTTTAGCTAATTATTTGAAGTCATTTTGTCTCAGATGGTTAACTAGATAAGCAAGCAAAAATAAGATTTTTTCCCTTAGCGAGATACTTTTCCTACTGCAGAATCAATTTATTGCAATAAAATATTTATTATTTTGTCCAGAAAATGTATTTTTTGTGAGAGAAACTTATTCCAAAATGGACAACATAATTAGCCCCCACCTTCTTTTCTTTGAAGTCATTGTTAATGATATGGCTTAGGACTTAAAGAATCTGCCTGCAATTTGGGAGACCTGGGTTCAATCCCTGGGTTGGGAAGATTCCCCTGGAAAAGGGAAAGGCTATCCACTCCAGTATTCTGGCCTGGAGAATTCCATGGACCATATAGCCCATGGGGTTGCAAAGAATCAGACAGAACTGAGCAACTTTCACTTTCAAAAACTTAAAAAATGAAAAAGAACTTAAGAGCATTTGTAGGTCTTCCCTGGCAGTCCAGTGGTTGACTTCACCTTCCAAGGCAGGGGATGTGAGTTTAATCCATGGTCTGCAAGCTAAGGTCCCACATGCCTTGCAGTCAAAAAACCAACACATAAAATAGAAGTGATATTGTAACAAATTTAGTAAAGACTTTAAAAATAGTTCACATCAAAAAAAAAATTCTTAGAAAAAAGAGAAGAAACCAAAACTCCTGTAGATCTCAAGACCAGCACAAACTAGGATTTTTTTTTTTAGCTAATTATTTGAAGTCATTTTGTCTCAGATGGTTAACTAGATAAGCAAGCAAAAATAAGATTTTTTCCCTTAGCGAGATACTTTTCCTACTGCAGAATCAATTTATTGCAATAAAATATTTATTATTTTGTCCAGAAAATGTATTTTTTGTGAGAGAAACTTATTCCAAAATGGACAACATAATTAGCCCCCACCTTCTTTTCTTTGAAGTCATTGTTAATGATATGGCTTAGGACAAATAACTTGATCTGTCCAAACTTCACTTTCCTTATTTGTAAAATGAGGGCAGTAAAAGTGCCACATCATAGGATATGGAAATTAAATCTCAAAATAGAAAGCACTTATGATAAAATATCTGACACAATAGTGATATGTATTAGCCAAGGTTGCTATTAATAAGCCATGGTCTTGAAACTTTTCTATTTGTATGGAATTCATGATGGCCTAAATATTTTCAGGCACACACATATTAGGTGACCTTTGGCAATGGCTTAATAAGAAATATATTAAGAAAAAAATGGTAAAGTTTGTTTACTTGATACTAAGGGAAATACTGAGGATTTTTTTTTCATATCTTCATGAAAAGTGCTTTATAAGTTTTTAAATATATAGATAATATGGTATAGATACAGATATAGTTATAAATTCAATCACGTTTGGTTAAGCCATGGTCTTGAAACTTTTCTATTTGTATGGAATTCATGATGGCCTAAATATTTTCAGGCACACACATATTAGGTGACCTTTGGCAATGGCTTAATAAGAAATATATTAAGAAAAAAATGGTAAAGTTTGTTTACTTGATACTAAGGGAAATACTGAGGATTTTTTTTTCATATCTTCATGAAAAGTGCTTTATAAGTTTTTAAATATATAGATAATATGGTATAGATACAGATATAGTTATAAATTCAATCACGTTTGGGAGTGGGGCTTCAACATGTGAATTGGAGGGAATATAATTCAGACCATATTGAAGAAGGACGACGGGTGGTAGGGAATTGCTCCTGATTGAGAGCCACTGGCATAAAGGCATGAAAGAATGTGGTGAGAAATAAAATATTTCCTGCCATAAACAGGCAGTAAACAAAGGATGTCAAAGTTACCAGTGATTGTAGCCACCCCTGATGGTGAGCTCTGAGGAATTCCTGCCATCTAGCAGCCATCAGACTGCAGTCACTTCTAACAATGCAGCCTAAGGACACTCCTGATGAGGAAACACAAAATACTGGGCCCAGATAGCTGAGGTGAAGTGAAGTGAAGTCGCAGTCATGTCTGACTCTTTGTGACCCCTTGGACTATAGCCTACAGGCTTCTCCATCCATAGGATTTTCCAGGCAAGAATACTGGAGTGGGTTGCTATTTCCTTCTCCAGGGGATCTTCCTGACTCAGGAATTAAACCCGGGTTTCCTGCATTGCAGGCAGACGCTTTACCCTCTGAGCCACCAGGGAAGCTGAGGTGTATATCAAAGGAATGATTTCAGTGATCGCAGACCGTACATCATCCAGTACATAGAAAGGTGCTCAATTCCTTAACTTGGGATATCTAGTTTTCTTTTATTAATAGTAGCCTTTTATTCCGACTCTGTGGTGGTACTACAGAAACCGCTCTATGTCCTAGCTTCCCTCTCTTACTCTTTGGAACAGTTTTCTCAGTGTTTATATGAAAGGCTGTCTGCCAGGCTTGAAGTCCTAAATATATCTGCTGAATAAAATATAACTCTGTGCTTTTAGGTTGTGCATTATATTTCAGTTGACAGCGGCATGTTTAGGGGAACTTCTTGCTGAGGAGTAGGTAAATTGAGACCATGTTATAAATGGCTTCTACCCTACCCTAAAGAGTATGACTTTTATTGTAAGGCCTCAAAGTGATATGTGACAGGGGCTATTTAAAATTAACATTTTTTTAAATGCCTAAAATAAACTACCACAGGCATGTCCCTAGCATGCAAACCCAATGAACAATACTGTGTAGCCGGGACCTGCCTGGTAGTCCAGTGGTTAAGAATCTGCCTTGCGATGCAGGGGACTCGGGTTCAAGCCCTGGTCAGGGAAATAAGATCCCACATTCGGCAGGGCAATTAAGTCCATGCCACAACTAGAAAGAAGTCCATGTGCCCGCCACAAGTCCAGTGTAGCACAACTAAGACCCATGCCTGCATGCATGCTAAGTCGCTTCAGTCGTGTCCGACCCTGTGCGACCCTATAGACAGCAGGCAAGCAGGCTCCTGTGTCCACGGGATTCTCTAGGCAAGAATACTGGGGTGGGCTGCCATTGCCTTCTCCATAACTAAGACCCAATACATCCCCCAAATAAATATTTTTTAAAAACTGTATAGCCATTAAAAGCCAGTAAAATGATATTCATATAGATGATGTGGATAAATGTATATATTTATGTAATACTTACAGATGTCTTCAGCCTAGGAAAACATGATCATTTGTAAAAGATCACTCTGATGGCAGTTTAGATTCTAGAGCAGTGGTTCCCTTCAAGTAAATCCCTTCATTTTATTTAAAAATTCAAATACATTTAAAGAACTGTTTTCTGAGAGTATGGTATTTTCTAGTTTTTGAAGTTGGACAGTCTTCTAAAATTATTATTATGAGCTAACAGTGTGGAGAGTGATTTCTTGTGCCCAGACAAAAAAAAATTTTTAAGGGGGCCTGGACTATGTCAGCTCTTAAAACCATTTTTAAGCTTTTATCAGTAGTGATATCTCTAAGTCTGATGGCTTATATTCTAAAGAAAGTATTGGAAATGGCAGAGCCTGCTGGTTGGGGAGACTTGCTAGGATGTTATTGTTGATAACAATATTGATGAGAACTTATGTGAAGGCTTTTGGGGGACTAAAGAGATTGGATTGCAGAAACACTTCTAATTTGAAATTAAGAGAACTTAATGGTCCATTATGATTCCCTGGTGGCTCAGTGGTAAAGAATCTGAGTGCAATACAGGAGCCACAGGAGACATGGATTCAATCCTCAGGTCCGGAAGATCCCCTGGAGGAGGGCATGGCAACCCACTCCAGTATTCTTGCCTGGAGAATCCCATGGACAGAGGAGCCTGGCCGGCTACGGTCCACAGGGTTGCCAAGAGTCGAATATGACTGAAGCGACTTAGGATGCACACACGCAATGGTCCAGTATCTGTCAAGAGGGAGGAGTTGAAGACGACACTCCAAGCCAGCTTTCTGGCTTGGGTTTCTGGGTTGATAGTGGTACCACTCCCTGAGATAGCAAATAAAGGAGGAGGAAGAGGTCTTGGAGGAGGTGCAGGGGAAGATAAGCTTTGAGCATTTTAAGTTTGAGATGCCTACATGGCATCCAGGCAGAGATACCTAGTAGTAAGTTAGAAATATGGATCTGGAGATAGAGACATGAGAGTTATTAGGCTTGGGTGTGGTAGAGGCTAAGAATGAAGTAGTTGAGAGAAAAGTATTAAAAAAAAAAAATTGAACACAACCTAGAGGGACACTAATATTTGGTGCTTTTGTTTATAACAAACAAGGGTGTTATAAGAAACAAGAAATTCTGTAAAGGAAACTACAAAAGAAAGATATAACAAGGAGAAAATGCATTAGAAATAATCACATGGAAATAAGAGAAGAAAGTTTTACAAAAGTTTGGTCAGGTATATGAAACTGCTGAATAAAGATCAAGGAGTACAAAGTCTTAAATTAGACCATTGATTTTAGCCATTGGTGACTTTAATGAGATCAGTGTAATTAAAGCATATCAAAAAAATAATTCTCACAGGAAATTTTGATGCGCTATCCTAGACACTAGCTCATGGAGCAAAGGATCTTTTTATCTTAAACCTAGTTCATCAGCGATCTTGCAACGCTCTCCTCTTTTGTCCTCTTGAAAAGTGTCTTTCTTGAAATTAAATGTGACTCTCTTGCCACGTTCTCTTCTGTAATCTTTTACCTATTTTAGTTCTGTCCAATGACATCTTGTTACCTTTTATATTACAATATATTATTATCTCTTTTTATAACTGGAGAATAGTTAGATCCTTAATGATAGAACTTTACATTCCCCATAATTTCTATGTAGTATCCAAGTATTTAGGCTGAACTTTGAGAAAGATGTATACAGCTCTAAGCAATGTTCCCATTGGCAAGACATCAGGAGCATTATTGCCCACATGGAAGTTTCAAGTGTTCATTGACCAGGGCTACATGAGAATCAGTATCCAGGGTTCACAAAAGAAAGATAAGAGCCACATGAAATACTGGAGGACAAATAGTTTTCTACACGGCTCTCTCTATCCATATCTCCAATTAATGATTCCCACTCCTTATTAAAGAATGAATGTTATTTTAGTGTTGAAGACAGAGGTAGGTAGAGTTGAACTAGGATTATTCTGTGGGTAAGATTTTAATATGGAAAAGGATTGGACAGAGGTTCTCAAACTTTTGGTCACAGGACCTTTTTTATACTTGAAAACTTATAGAGGACCCACAGATTTGATACACACACACACACACACACACACACACACACACACACACAATTTAGCATAGACAACATATTTTTTAAATAATTTTGTTTATTTATTTTTGTCTGTGCTCAATCTTTGTTGTTGTATGGGCTTTTCTCTATTTGCTGTGAATGGGGACTGCTCTGCAGCTGTGGCCAGTGGCTCAGTAGTTGCAATTCCCAGGCTGTAGAGCACAGGTTCAGCATTCGTGGTGTGCAGGTCTAGTTGCTCCTAGGCATGTGGGTCCTCCCAGACCAGGGATTCAACGCGTGTCTCCCGCATTGGCAGGCTGACTCTTTATCACTGAGTCACCAGGGAAGCCCCTGGTTCTATTTTTTGTTTTTGCTTTTTTCTCTTTTGCTTCAGTTTGGATGGCTTCTGTTGCTTTGCCTTTAAGTTCACTTTTATTCTATAATATCTAATTCTTGCCAAGCCCATATGCTTAATTGATTTAAGATACTATATTTTTCAGTCCTAGAATTTCCATTTGGTTCCTTTTATACTTTCCATTTCTCTATTAAGATTTTCTGTTTATTCTCTTATTATGTCTATATTTTCCTTTAAGTAACACATTTATAATAGCTGCTTTAAAAATTGTATCCCCTATTTCCATCATCTCTCTCATTTCTGAGATCATAAGTTTTTCTCCTGGTCAAGAGTAACATTTTCCAATTCTCCTCATGCCTAGTAATTTTTTTCTTATGCTGGATGCCATAGACTTTTCTTTGGGTAATTTTTGTTTTCTTTCTTATTCGGGTATTCTTAGTAATTAACTTTTTAATTGTTGTTCAGGTAGTCAGTTTACTTGCATTTCAGTGTGGTACTTTCAAGGTTTGTTTTTAAGCTCTTTTTTATACAGAACTAGAGTAACCTTTACTCTAAGGCACCACTGTCCTATATTAAATTCACTAGCCATGTTTAGCTGTTAAGCCCTTGAAATGTGACTAGTCCAAACGGAAGTATGCTGTAAATGAAACATGAACACTGAATTTCAAGGCTTAGCATGAAAAAAAAACATAAAATATCTCATATTCTATGTTGGGTACATGTTAAAATGACAATATTTGGGATATTCTGGGTGCTGTTGCTGCTACTGCTGCTGCTGCTGCTGCTAAGTCACTTCAGTCGTGTCCAACTCTGTGCGACCCCATAGATGTCTGGCAGCCCACCAGGCTCCCCCATCCCTGGGATTCTCCAGGCAAGGACACTGGAATGGGTTGCCATTTCCTTCTCCAATGCATGAAAGTGAAAAGTGAAAGTGAAGTCGCTTAGTCGTGTCTGACTCTTAGTGACCCCATGGACTACAGCCTACCAGGCTCCTCCGTCCATGGGATTTTCCAGGCAAGAGTACTGGAGTGGGTTGCTATTGCCTTCTCCTATGCTGAGTTAAGTGAATATTTTATTAACATACAGAGTTAAGTAAGCCAGAAAGAAAAACACCAATACAGTATACTTACACATATATATGGAATTTAGAATGATGGTAATGATAAACCTGTACGCAAGACAGCAAAAGAGACACAGATGTATAGAACTGCCTTTTGGACTCTGTGGGAGAGGGAGAGGGTGGGATGAGTTGGCAGAGTGGCAATGTAACATGTATGATATCATAAGTGAAACGAATCGCCAGTCCAGGTTTGATGCAGGATGCAGGATGCTTGGGACTGATGCACGGGGATAATCCAGAGAGCGGGTGTGGGGCGGGAGGGGGGAGGCGGGGGTCGGGATTGGGAGTTCATGTACACTCGTGGCTGATTCATGTCAATGTATAACAAAACGAATACATTATTGTAAAGCAAAACAAACTAAAAAATAAAAATTAATTAAAAAAAAACAATTTTATCTGTTCATTTTTAATTTTTTCAAGAGATTACTAGGAAATTTTATTTATTTATCTACCTATCTGGGAAAATAACTTAATTTTGTTTGGGGCAGTGAGTAGGGATCCAGTCTCAGAACTTCTGGAACTGTTTCCTGGTGCCAGCAGCCTTGGTGACCTTGAGCACATTGAAGCTCACTGTCCCTTGCAAGTGCAAGGGACCCACACTTGCCCACTGTGACAATGTCCCTGATCCAGATGTCCCTGAAGCAGAGGGAAAGGTACAGAGGCATGTTCTAGTGGCATTTCTGGATGCAGTTGTACTTTTGGATGCAGTGAAGGTAGTCTCCAGATGACAATGGTCCCCTGTATCTTTATCTTGGTCACCATCCCAGACAGGATCTGCCCTTGGACGGAGACATTACCAGTGAAAGGGCATTTCTTGTCAATGTAGGTGCCTTCGATGGCCTCCTTCAGTATCTCAGAGCCCAAACCAACATTCTGGTAATATCATGGGAGCTTCTCCTTGCTGCTTTCTCCAAGCAGGACCCTCTTCTTATTTTGAAAGTTGGTAGGTTGCTTTTGGTAGGCATATTTTTTCTAAAAGTCCACCATGTTCCTGGTTACTTGAAAAAAAGGTAGAAATTTTATGTTTGTGATATCTTGTATTTTTCTTGAGTAATGCTGCTGTAGTGCTAGATTTCCCCTACTACTAAGACTCAGCCTTTCTAGGGTGTCTACTAAATTATTGGGATGGTTTATGAGATCTCTGCACTGGTTGGTTGAAACACTAACATCTCCCATCCCCGTGCAATCTCTGGTCGTTGTTCAGATCAGAGTTCCCTGTAAGTTCTCTGATAGCTGTTCTTCGCCTAGTCTCCTGGAGTCCTTTCCTGTGCCCAATTCTTTGTGCAGCTTTCTTCTCCCTGATATCTGATCTGCGTCACCTCAGCTCAGTGACACCACCATCCTTTGCTTGGCCTTTCCCTGTGCTGTAGTCTGAAAAGTGCGTACACACAGAAAGCTGTGTGATCATAAAGCTTGTTCATTTGTTTCCCTTTTATTAGGGATCAGAATTCTGTATTTCCTATTGACCAGTGTCTAAAAACAGTTATTATACTGTGGAAGGTCTTATGTTCTTTATCAGTTATTATATCATGATTGAAACTAGAAATCTTTATCATGATCTTTCATTTCCATGTTTCAGATTTCCCCTAAATGTCTGATGAGCGTTGCTTGCCAAGTCATAATTTTATATGCGGCAGTGTAAAAACTGACTGTGACTTTTGCGTCAACGGGCAGGGCTTTGTCAAACTGGAAAGTTTACTTTAATGAGAATGCATGATAAGTGGATCATAGATGTTGTATCCCCATAATAGGCACTTTTGGATACCCATCCTGAATTCATTTTTAGTTTTTCTCTTGCTAACATAGGCCTGTTTAGGTCCAAGTGTTTACTCTTTTCTGCCTAACCATGTTCTAATTGGGTGAATCTGTCCTGAGTTCAAAGATGGATCCTATTGAGCTAAGCTAAAGCACAACAATTCCAGCCCTGCTTCCTATGAATTCTTAAGGCACAGAAATGTGTTGCAATTTTGATCAATGAGACATGAAGAAAAGCCACCGAGAACTTCTGGAAAAGGTTCCTTAAATCTTTATAAAAAAACGAAAAGAAAACACAGTCCCTCTTCTTTTAGATGTTCTCAAGTCTGAGAAAATGATCCCTGGGGATGAAATCCGGAGAAGAATGGAAAGATGCTGGCCCTTGACTGTATTATTCAGCGTCTGACTTGAAAAACCCTATGCTAGTCACTCTTCCTCCAAACATGTAAGGTGTTACAACTCTATATTGTTAAAACAGATTTCTGGTACTTATAAAGTCATTGTAACTGGTACAAATTCAGAATGTAAAGGAGTTAACACTCAGTTGGGCATTCTAGATCTAGATAGTCCAAGCTATATTTCTGAGCTTCAAAATATAATCTTCAGGATTACTGAGATCAAAGACTTGAACGGAATCAACAAGTCTTAAAGTTCTGAATGGAACACTGTATTAAGTTATTTTGGGGTTAGAATCAACAGCTCTCTAGTATTCTTTGGGTCCGAAAACTGGCAGCAGCTGGTGAGACAGAAAGTAGGTACTTTTTAAGGCATTCACATATTTTCAAGGACCTGATCTCTGGAAGCTGACATGTCTAGGTTGGAATGAGTTAAAGTAAGAATTGGCTGAAGCTCTTGGGTATCCTTTTTAAAAAATCTCAGTAATTTACATGCCACAACATTCACCATTTTAAAGTGTACAGTTCTGTGGTTGTTAGTATAAGTGTAAAACTACCACCACCATCTAATTACACAACATTTTCCATTCCTCAGTTGAAAGACATTTGGATTGTTTCTACTCTGTGGCTATTGTGAATAGTTGCTTTGGCAATTCTGGGTCTTTTGTGGTTTCATATAAATTTTAGGATTATTTATTTCTGTGAAAGATTTCATGGGTGTTCTGATAGAGATTGCATTAAATCTATAGATTGCTTTGAATAGTATAGCCATTTTAACAATATTAATTCTAATCCAAGAGCATGGGATAGCTTCCCATTTCTTTGAATAATTTTTAGTTTCGTTTATTAGTGCTTTACAATTTTCAATGCATAGGTCTTTCACCCCCTTGGTTAAGTTTATTCCTAGGTATTTTATTTTTTTTTTACATGATTTTAAGCAGGATTTTTTTTTCTCTTTATGATGTTTCATCATTAATGTAAAGAAATGCAATATATTTCTGTATATTAATCCTGTATCCTCTCTCCTTGCTGACTTCATTTATTTGTTCTTAACAGTTTTTGGTGGAAACTTTAGGGTTCTCTATACAGAGTATCGTGTCATCTGCCAACAGTGACAGTTTTACCGCTTCCCTTCCAGTTTGTATACCTTTATTTCTTTTCTTGTCTGATTGTTGTGGCTAAGACTTCCAGCACTAAGCTGTATAGAAGAGGTAGGGTGGACATCTTTTGTTCCTGAATCTAGTAGGAAGGCTTTCAGCTTTTCACTATTGAGTATTATATTGGCTGTGGGTTTGTGTACATGGCCTAAGTTGTTCAGTCACCCAGTCATGTCCGACTGTTTGAGACCCCATGTACTGTAGCACAATAGGCCTCCCTATCCCTCAGCATCTCCCAGAGTTTGCCTAAGTTCATGTCCATTGCACTGGTGATGACATCCAGCTATCTCATCCTCTGATGCCCTCTTCTCCTTCTTCCCTCAATCTTTCCCAGCATCAAGGTCTTTTCCAATGAATCAGCTGTTCACTGTTGATTATACTAAGTTCTCTAAGAAGGCAATGGCAACCCACTCCAGTACTCTTGCCTGGAAAATCCCAGGGATGGGGGAGCCTAGTGGGCTGCCGTCTATGGGGTCGCACAGAGTCGGACATGACTGAAGCGACTTAGCAGCAGCAGCAGCATACTCATGTTGGTGAGAGTTTTTAATCGTAAATGAATGTCGAAATTTGTCAAATGTTTTTCTCCACATCTTTTGAGATGACCATGTGGTTTGCTGTTCACTGTTGATTATACTAAGTTCTCTAAGAAGGCAATGGCAACCCACTCCAGTACTCTTGCCTGGAAAATCCCAGGGATGGGGGAGCCTAGTGGGCTGCCGTCTATGGGGTCGCACAGAGTCGGACATGACTGAAGCGACTTAGCAGCAGCAGCAGCATACTCATGTTGGTGAGAGTTTTTAATCGTAAATGAATGTCGAAATTTGTCAAATGTTTTTCTCCACATCTTTTGAGATGACCATGTGGTTTTTGTCTTTCCTTTTGTTAATGTAATGTATCACATTGATTGATTTGCATATGTCAAACCATCCTTGTGACCGTGGAATGAGTCCAACTTGATCATAGTTTATGATCCTTTTTAAGCATTATTGGATTTGGATTGCTAATATTTTGTTGAGGATTTTTGCATCTATATTCATGAAAGATATTGACCTATAGTTTTCCTATTTTGTATTTTTTTTTCTGGTTTTGGTATTAAGGTGATGGTAACCTCACAGAATGAGTTTGAGAGTTTTCCTTCCTCTTGAATTTTTGAAATAGTTTGAGAAGGATAGGTGTAAATACTTCTTTGAAGTTTTGTAGAACTTTCCAGTGAAGCAATCCTGTCCTGGACTTTTGGATGCAGGGAGTTTTTAAAATTACAGATTCTATGTCACTTACAGTAATCTGTCCAAATTATGTTTCATTTTGACTCAATTTTGTATGCTGAATGTTTTAGAATTTGTCCATTTCTTCTCAGTTGTCCAATTGGTTGTCATATAATTGTTCATATATTCTCTTATGATTTTTTTTGTATTTCTGTAGTATCAGTTGTTATTTCTCCTCTTTCATTTTTTATTTTGTTTATTTGTGTTCTCTCTTTTCTTAGTGAGCCAGGCTAGAGGCTTGTTGATTTATCGTATCAAAAATTCAAATGTTTTATTGATTTTTTTCTATTTAAAAAAATCTTATTTACTTATTTAATTTTAAAATTTTTATTGTTTCATTCTTTCTACTGACTTTTGAGTTTTGTTTGTTCTTTTGCTATTTCTTTTTTCTAAGTTAGGTCGTTTATTTGAGACTTTTCTTTTTGTTTTCTTTTTTTTTTTCTGAGGAAGGCCTGTATTGTTATGAACTTCCCTCTTAGAACTACTTTCACTACAGATTTTGTAAAGTTGTGTTTTTATTTTTCTTTTCCTCAAGGCATTTTCTAATTTCTTTGATTTCATTGTTGACCCATTGGTTTTTTAGTAGCATGTTGTTTAGTCTCCATCTGTTTGTTATTTTCCAGTTTTTCTTTCTGTGGTAATTTCTAGTTCTATACCACTGTGGTCAGAAAAGATCCTTGAAGTAACTTCAATCCTCTTGAATTTGTTGAGGCTTGTTTTGTGACTTAATGTGTGGTCTATCCTAGAGCATGCCCCATGCATTCTGGAAAAGAATGTGTATTCTGGAGTTTTTTGGTATAGTGTCCCATAGATATCAATTAAACCCAACAGGTTTATTGTATCTAAATTGTGTCATTTAGGACCTCTGCTGCCTTTTTGGTCTTCTGTCTGGATGAACTGTGCATTGATTACAGTGAAGTGTTAAAGCCTCCTACTATCACTGTATTATTGTCAAGGTCTCCCTTTCTGTCTGTTAGTATTTGCTTTCTATATTTAGGTGCTCCTATATCGGGTACATGTATGTCAACAAGTATAATATCCTCTCCTTGTGTTGATCCCTTTGTCATTATGTAATGCCCGTCTTTGTCTCTCTTTGTGGCCTTTTTTTTTTTATGAGTGTTACTACCCCTGCCTTCTTGTTGTCTCCATTTACATGAAACATCTTTTTCCCTTCCTCCTACCTTCAGTCTGTGTGTGTCTTTCACCCTGAAGTGAGTCTTTCATAGACAGCACAGTGCAGATCATGTTTGTTTGTTTGTTTGTTTTTTAATCTAGTCTGCCACTCTGTGTCTTTTGATTGAAGCATTTAGTCCATTGCCACTTAAAGTAATTATTGATAGATCTGTACTTCAGTTCAGTTCAGTTCACTCGCGCAGTCGTGCCCGACTCTTTGCGACCCCATGAATCGCAGCACGCCAGGCCTCCCTGTCCATCACCAACTCCCGGAGTTCACTCAGACTCATGTCCATTGAGTCCGTGACGCCATCCAGCCACCTCATCCTCGGTCGTCCTCTTCTCCTCCTGCCCCCAATCCCTCCCAGCATCAGGGTCTTTTCCAATGAGTCAATTCTTCGCATAAGGTGGCCAAAGTACTGGAGCTTCAGCTTTAGCATCATTCCTTCCAAAGAAATCCCAGGGTTGATCTCCTTCAGAATGGACTGGTTGGATCTCCTTGCAGTCCAAGGGACTCTCAAGAGTCTTCTCCAACACCACAGTTCAAAAGCATCAATTCTTCTGCGCTCAGCCTTCTTCACAGTCCAACTCTCACATCCATACATGACCACAGGAAAAACCATAGCCTTGACTAGACGGACCTTATCGGCAAAGTAATGTCTCTGCTTTTGAATATACTATCTAGGTTGGTCATAACTTTTCTTCCAAGGAGTAAGCGCCTTTTAATTTCATGGCTGCAGTCACCATCTGCAGTGATTTTGGAGCCCAAAAAAACAAAGTCTGACACTGTTTCTACTGTTTCCCCATCTATTTCCCATGAAGTGATGGGGCCAGATGCCATGATCTTCGTTTTCTGAATGTTGAGCTTTAAGCCAACTTTTCCACTCTCCTCTTTCACTTTCAACAA
Source organism: Aepyceros melampus (assembly GCA_006408695.1). Classification (NCBI taxonomy): domain Eukaryota; kingdom Metazoa; phylum Chordata; class Mammalia; order Artiodactyla; family Bovidae; genus Aepyceros; species Aepyceros melampus. Next base: position 170,557 of record SJXQ01010485.1, read on the forward strand.
GAGGCTTTTTAGCTCCTCCTCACTTTCTGCCATAAGGGTGGTGTCATCTGCATATCTGAGATTATTGATATTTCTCCCAGCAATCTTGATTCCAGCTTGTGTTTCTTCCAGTCCAGCGTTTCTCATGATGTACTCTGCATAGAAGTTAAATAAGCAGGCTGACAGTATACAGCCTTGATGTACTCCTTTTCCTATTTCTAACCAGTCTGTTGTTCCATGTCCAGTTCTAACTGTTGCTTCCTGACCTGCATACAGATTTCTCAAGAGGCAGGTTAGGTGGTCTGGTATTCCCATCTCTGTCAGAATTGTCCACAGTTTATTGTGATCCACACAGTCAAAGGCTTTGGCATAGTCAATCAAGCAGAAATAGATGTTTTTCTGGAACTCTCTTGCTTTTTCCATGATCCAGCGGATGCTGGCAATTTGATCTCTGGTTCCTCTGCCTTTTCTAAAACCAGCTTGAACATCAGGGAGTTCACGGTTCACATATTGCTGAAGTCTGGCTTGGAGAATTTTGAGCATTACTTTACTAGTATGTGATGTACCTATTGCCATGTTAATCCTTACTTTCCAGTTGTTTCTGTAGTTCTTTTTTGTTTATTTCTACTTCCTGTTTCTCCTTTTATGGTTTGATGATTTTCTTTTGTAGTATGCTTGAGTTCCTTTCTTTTTATTTCTTTTGAATCTATTTTATATTTTTGACTTGTGCTTACTATGTAGTTCAAGTATGTGGACCCATAACTATGTTGATTTGTTTTAATGAATAGATATACAAGTTCACACACATTCTAAAAGATCTACATTTCTACACTCCCCTTCCCCACATTTTTCAATTTTGATGACTTGTTTTACATCTTACTGTTTATCCTTTTACTGTTAATTGTAGTTATGATTGTTTTATAGTTTAATTGTTTTTAATCCACATACTGTTTTATGTAAGTGGCCTTAAATCCTTACTTGCCTTTCCTATTGCAATTTTCCCTTCCCTATAGATTAAAGGTTTTAAATATCTTAATTTCTAAAATGCTATGTTCAATGTTTGCTGCTGCTGCTGCTGCTAAGTCACTTCAGTCGTGTCAGACTCTGTGTGACCCCATAGACGGCAGCTCACCAGGCTACCCTGTCCCTGGGATTCTCCAAGCAAGAACTCTGGATTGGATTGCCATTTCCTTCTCCAATGCATGAAAGTGAAAAGTGAAAGGGAAGTCGCTCAGTCATGTCCGACTCTTCATGACCCCATGGACCACAGCCTACCAGGCCCCTCCATCCATGGGGTTTGCCAGGCAAGAGTACTGGAGTGGGGTGCCATCGCCTTCTCCTTCAATGTTTGCAGTTTTGCTTTTTCTAGTTTTGTTAAGAAACAGCAATAACAGCAGGATTGATTAAGAAACATTAAGAAAAAATCCTTAAAGAGAATACATGTGGAATAGGTGATGACTGCATTTTAGATATTGATACTGAGGACCATGGTTTCCACAACCACCGCTTTATAGTTACAGAAAGCCCAAAATGTAACCATAGTGCAACCGTTTTGAATTGTGTCTTTATTTTTGTGATGCCTGGTTTTTGTATCAGGGTAATGTTTGCTTTGTAGATTGAGTAAGGAAGGTTTTCTTTTTCTATTTTTTTGATGAATGTAGGGTATTCTTAGTGCTTGAGTTTTTGATAGCTCCAACTTTCCTTTTGCTGTGTGTCTATGCTAGAACTGTTTGAAGTTCTTTAATGTTTGATGTTCTCAGAATCATCCTTTTACTGCCTTCTTTTTGCTCTACTTACCTCCCCATTTCTTCAAGGCCTGCTCTCTGTTTCAAGCTGATAATGACCTCATATGAAACACTCTATATTTATTTTTTAGCTTAAGCTATTTCTTCTCCCTTCCCAAAGAAACATTTTGTCTCTACCACAATTTGTTTCTATAATGAAAATTAGCTAATTACTGTTAAATAAGTGAATGATTTCAGTGTAAGTAGAAATTGTCATTCTTAATTTTCCATACCTGATTTTTCTAGTAAAGTGGGGGGTCACAGAAGTAACAATTGGACAGGGAAAAGTCTTTAGTTCAGCTGCTGCATGGGCAAGAGCTCTTTCAACTCCTAAAAAATAAAAAAAGCTAAAAATGAGTGCTAGTACTCAGGAATCGTTTTCCAAAAGGGCACACCCCCAGACTTGGGGCTTTTAGATTCTGGCAGATTTAATTTCTTTCTGTACCCAACTTAAAGTCAATCCCATTGGCTAGGTCTACTTCATCCACATTATTTCAGTACTCATAAATTTGCATTTCTACTCTGTTTATTTTAAATATCCCCTGAGGCATCTTCTGGCCAGGCTGCCTGCTTGGACTATTTAAGCTCTTTGTGTGGTGCCAATTACTGTTTCTCTTTTGTGCTCTGGTTCCAAAGTGGCATACATTTTAACTAGTGCGTCCTAATCTTCTTTTTCTCATAAGCCAAATTATTTTTAGTGCATAATTTTACAGAGCATGATGTTTTTCACAAATGTATATATCAGAGCATAAATACCTGTATTTACACTTTAACCAGGGATTTTGGAGATACAATTTATTCGAAATGGAAAGTTTAGCCATAGTGGCAAGACAATGAGCTAGAGATGTTTAATTAAACAGGAGCTTTTAGTGTACTTCAAGTCTCGTTTTAAACAGATTCTCAGCCTTGGAAAGAGTCAAGCCTGAGCCTTGGAAAATTTTTCTTATTAATAATAATAGCTAATAATCCTCAGTCTACTGCATGTCCCAGCTCTTTGATGCTGTTCCTGCTGCCCAGTCTTCCACTGTGTACTCATCTTCTCATTGCAAACCCATGAGGGCAATTAAACAAGGTCCCAGGTGATGCTGACACTGCTGGCCCAGGGACCAAATTTTTAAAAAATTTTATTTATTTTTTATTTGGTGGAAAATTGCTTTTCAATTTTGTGTTGGTTTCTGCTTTACAAGAATATGAATCAGTCATAATTATACATATATCTATGTAATTATATATCCCTTCCCTCCTGAGCCTGCCTCCCTTTTCCCAACCCAGCCCTCTACATCATCACAGTGCCAGGCTGGACTCCCTGTGTTATTTAGCAACTTTCCATGTAATAGTGTATATAGGTCAGTGCTGCTATCTCAATTTGTCCCCTGCTGTGTCCGCAAGTCCATTCTCTGCTAGATTCATCAGGACCATTTTTGTAGTGTCCATATTTATGCATTAACATGGGATACTTGTTTTTCTCTCTCGACCTGCTTTATGCTATATAAGAGGCTCTAGATTAATCCACATCACTGCAACTGACTCAAATTCATCCCTTTTATGACTGAGTAATATTCCATTGTGTATATGTACCACAACTTCTTTGTCCATTCATCTGTTGATGGACAACTAGGTTGCTTCCATGTCCTGGATATTGTAAATATTGCTGCAGTGAACATTAGGGTACATGTGTCTTTTCGAATTGTGGTTTTTCTCAAGGTTTATGCCCAGTAATGGGATTGCTGGGTCATATGGTAGATTCATCCTAGTTTTTTAAGGAATCTCATACTGTTTTCCATAATGGCTATATCAGTTTACATTCCCACTAACAGTGCAGGAGGGTTCCCTTTTCTCCACATCCTCTCCAGGATTTATTATTTGTAGATTTTTTGATGATGGCCATTCTCACTGGTGTGAGGTAATACCTCATTGTAATTTTAATTTGCTTTTCTCTAATAATGAGCAGTGCTGAGCATCTTTTCATATGTCTATTGGTCATCTGTACATCTTCTTTGGAGAAATGTCTTTTAGGTCTTCTGCTCATTTTTTGATTGGGTTTTTTGCTTTTCTGACATTGACTGTATGAGTTGCTTATATATTTTGGAGATTAACCCTTTGTCAGTTGCTTCATTTGCAGTTATTTTCTCCCATTCTGAGGGCTGTCTTTTCATCTTGTTTAGTTTAATTTGCTGTGCAAAGTCTTTTAAGTTTTATTAGGTCCCATTTTTTAATATTTGTTTTTATTTCTGTCAAGCTGGAAGGTGGGTCAGAGAGAATCTTACTGCAATTTGTCAAAGACTGTACTGCTTATGTTTTCCTCTAAAAGCTTTATAGTTTCTGGCCTTATATTTAAGTCTTTAATCCATTTTGAGCTTATTTTTGTGTATGGTTTTAGGAAGTGTTCTGTCGTTCTTTTACACATAGCTGTCCAGTTTTCCCAGCACCACTTAGTGAACAGGCTATCTTTTCTCCATTGTATATACTTGCCTCCTTTGTCAAAAATAAGGTGCCCATGGGGTGCAGGGACCACATTTTGAGTGGCACTGTTCTGCTGACCCTGCCATCAGTAGTATCACTCATCTTCATAAGCACCAGATCATTCCCTATCAGAATTTTTGTCTCCTGGCCATTACACTAGCATAGTCATTCCCAATAAGAGGCAATTTTAATTCACAGGAGACATTTGGTGGTGTCAGGAGACACTTTTTGTTGTCCGAGTAAGAAGTTATGCTACCGGTGTCTGGTAGGTAGAGGTCAGAGATGCTGCTAAACATCCTACCAAGCACAAGGCAACACTTTACAACAAAGAATTATCTGGCCTAAAATGTCAGTAGTGTCAAGGTTGAGAAACTCAGTATTGACATGAGCATGAAATCCTGATTGCATCAATGTCGAGTCAATAGCCTGTGAAATGAATGTAGAGGAAAAGGGAGGGTTGTGCCCCCACTTAATTTTTACACTTCATTGAAAATAAAATATTTAAACTTTAAAACCATCAAGTGCTTTGAAATATTACCTACAGATGTGATAACCTAACTTCAGAATTTCAATTTCTCTTTCTTAGGTCTCCTGGTAGAATGGATGACTTTACTGAAATTAATTTTTGGACACTGGACCTGACACTGGACCCATCTATTTTTTTGATCAGGTAATAGTATAGCTCAGTTTTGTCAAATTATAGTTTACTTTTTTTTTAAAGTAACTTGCTTTTGACTGATATTTTTTTGTCTTTTTTAATCAGAAAATTTTCTTTTCTTTTAGATAAAACCAAAAAGGAAAATATGGGAAAAGAGAAAATGTGAAGACCATTTCCCCCTTTTGGAATGCACTGAAGGAGCTAATTATAAGTAAAACATATGGAATTTATTCTCTATTTGATAGGGTCACTTTACATTCTCAAAAGGTTATAGGGTGGTCAGGACCAGTCCTCCCCTATTCCTCATCCCCCAAGAAACCGCATCAAGGAATTGCCATTTCAAAGCTGATTATGAAGTCAATAGAGAACTTTATTTTGGCCAAATTATTGGTTGATTTAAGCAAAAGTGGTCAAGTCAACCAGTCATCCGGATTTCCTTGCTATTTCACAACAAACCCAGCTCCACTTTTGCCTTAGGCAATTTGTTCTAGATGTTTGTTTTTTCAGCTTTCTGCATTGTATACTCTATTCCCTTTAAGTCTTTATTTAAGTATCACCTGTGTGGTAAGACTTTTCTTATTTGCCTTATTTTAAATTTCTTCCCTATGCACATTTTGGTATTCTTTAGTCCCCTTCCTAACATTTCTGCTATTCTTACTACCTTCTAACTTTATAAATGATATTTCTATTTATTTGTTTGCCTTCTCTCTCCTCATGAAAGTGTTAAGTCTATAGAGGTTAAGATAGTTTACTTACTTAATCACTTCTCTATCACTTCTCTATCCCTGGTCCCAAAGATAATGCTTGAGATATAGAATGTACTTAATAAGAGATTTGTGATTAACAACAATGAAATTGTGTCAAGCCTACAAAGATGAATGAAATAATGAAACTAGTCATTCCACAACACTTCTTACCCTCTAATTACGATAATTTCTTAAATTGTGAAGTGGAAATTAAAATACCTCAACCTGTCTTAGAACATAATCACAAAGCTTAAAAGTTGTCAGCCTATGAGTTCTCAAGCAGGCATGGCCCCCCCAGCCCATTCCAAACCAGGGATGTTTGGCAACGTCTAAGGGCCTCCCTTATGGCCCAGCTGGTAAAGAGTCTGCCTGCAATGCGGGAGACCTGGGTTCAGTCCCTGGGTTGGGAAGACCCCCTGCAGAAGGGAAAGGCTACCCACTCCAGTATTCTGGCCTGGAGAATTCCATGGACTCTATAGTCCATGGGATTGCAAAGAGTTAGACATGACTGAGTGACTTTCACTTTCCCTTCACTTTCACTTTTCAGAGACATGTTTGATTGTTAACAACTTGGCAGTTGTGGCACCATTGTCAATCTAGTGTGTAGCTGCTGCTGCTAAGTCACTTCCGTCGTGTCCGACTCTGTGCGACCCCAGAAACGGAAGCCCACCAGGCTTGCCCGTCCCTGGGATTCTCCAGGCAAGAACACTGGAGTGGGTTGCCATTTCCTTCTCCAATGCATGAAAGTGAAAAGTGAAAGTGAAATTGCTCAGTTGTATCCACCTCTTAGCGACCCCATGGACTGTAGCCCACCAGGCTCCTCTGTCGATGGGATTTTCCAGGCAAGAGAATTGGAGTGGGGTGCCACTAGGTGATGCTAAATATCCTACAATGCACAAAACAGCCAACAACAGAGAATCATCTGGTCAAAGATGTCAATAATGCCAGGGTTGAAAAGCCCCAGTAAATATTAATCTGGTCTGGGGATTTTTGAGCCTGCTATAACTTTTCTCAAGATCCCAGCAAGTTGCTGCTCTTTTCAGAAGTCCGTTGTCTCTTCATTTTCAACTTTCTGCCTAAATGAATTCAGCATAACTTGGTCAGTTTGCATCCACAATTGGTCTTATAATTGGCGCTCAGTGGATGAAATCATATTGTCATGTGAGCATTAAGTAGGGCAGAAGTCAGTCCTCTTCACCATGTCTTTTCAGCACCTAGAACTGCGCCTACTGAATTTTGCTGAATGGTTTCTTCACATGTGCGTACCTGGAGAAGTGGGGCTACTTTAAGACTGGGCCAGGAAAAAAAAAAAAAAAAAGACTGGGCCAGGTCCCAACCCCTTTATTGTTGATTATCTCTTGTCAAGATTATTAAATCCGGGGGCCTCCCTGGTGGTCCAGTGGTTGAGACTTTGCCTTCCAGTGCAGAGGCTCTGGTCAGGGAGCTGGGATCCTACGTGCCTCACGGCCTGGGGGCCAGGGCGTGGAGCAGAGGTGATACTGTGGTGAATTCAGTGGAGACTTTGAAGAGGTCCACACCAAAGGAAAAACAAAGGATCGTTTAACCTGGTTTTGAACTCAATCCGTTATTTGAGCTTTTGTCTGAAAAGTAAACCAAAAATATAAAGATTATTTTTTTCAAATGTACATTAAATTTCTTAACAACCCTATGAAGGAGCTATAATTATTGGCATCATTTTACATGTGATAAAATTGATTAACCTGGGCCCCCTGCACTGGGAGCACAGTCTTGGCTACTGGACCACCAGGGAATTAATAAATGATAGGTGTTACTATAATTACTGTCATAAGTACAGTCTCTATCATTTTATTTATTCATTTTAAATTGAAGTATAGTTGATTTACAGTGTTTCAGGGTATACAGCAAAGTGATTCAGTTATATGTATTTCCTTTGTCAGATTCTTTCCCATTACAAAGTGTCACAAGATATTGAATATAGTTCCCTGTGCTATAGAGTAGCATCTTTGTTGTTTATTTTATATATAGTAGTATGTATATTTTAATCCCAAACTCCTAGATTATTCCTCCCCACTTCCCCTTTGGTAACCATAAATTTGCTTTCTAAGTCTGTGAGTCTATTTCTGTTTTGTAAATAAGTTATTTTGTATCATTTTTTAGATTCCACATATAACTAGTATCATATGACATTTGTCTTTATCCAATCTCTATGATTTTATTTGAGTGATAGATTAATTTACCACTGATGCATATATATAGGATTTACAAAGAAAATAACATAAAATAGAGATAATACACTAGCTGATCATAGGGTGAGTATTAGAAATTGATAAGATAATATTTATGAGAGTGATTTTTAAGCTCTAAAAAATATAGAAATATAATGAATTATTACTATGAAAATATATTTACTGTTTTCAAAAATGGGCTTTCCAGCTTTTAAACATCAATGTAATAATATAACCAGTGCTCAGAGATAAAAAATTTAAGATCCACATTTAGAATTCTTTTATTGTTTGTTTTTTTGGCCATACCATGCAGCTTGAGGGATCTTAGTTCCCCAACCAGGGATTAAATCAGGCTCCCACAATGAAAGTGCCAAGAACTAACCACTGGACCACCAGGGAATTCCCCACATTTAGAATTCTTTTCCACCTCAAATACCTTTGATCTTAAAACAGTTTTCCCTTTTATTTCACGTTAAACACTTAGCTAGAAAACCTATGTCATTTTTTTCAAACTATGCTAATGGAACCACTATTTAGAAGAAAAATGCAACTGGCTCCTTTGCACTGTGGACCATTTTATAAAGACAGTATTCAAGTGAAACTCCATCAGGTGTTCCAAACTACATGGTTCCAAACCACAGTAATAAAGCAAATATCACAATAAAATGAGTCACACAAATTTTTTGGTTTCTCTGTACATATAAAAGTTGTATGAAACTAAATAGTAGTCTATTTAAGTGTACAGTGGCATCATGTCTAAAAACCAATGTTCACATCATACTTTATTTAAAAAATACTTTATTGCTGAAAAATGTTAACCATCATCTGAGCCTTCAGCAAGTTTTAATCTTTTTGCAATAGTAACATTAAAGATCATAAATCACTATAACAAACATAATAATAATGAAAAAGTTTTAAATATTGTAAGAGTCACCAAAATATCACACTACTATATTTGAAATGGAAACCAACGAGGACCTACTATATAGCACATGGAACTTTGGTCAATGTTATGTGACAACCTGGATGAGAAGGGAGTTTGGGAAAGAATAGATACATGTATGTGTATGACTGAGTCCCTTTGCTGTTCACCTGAAACATCACAACATAGTTAATTGGTTATGCTGCTGCTGTTGCTAAGTTGCTACAGTCGTGTCCGACTCTGTGCGACCCCATAGACAGCAGCCCACCAGGCTCCCCCGTCCCTGGGATTCTCCAGGCAAGAACACTGGAGTGGGTTGCCATTTCCTTCTCCAATGCATGAAAGGGAAAAGTGAAAGTGAAGTCGCTCAGTCGTCTCTGACTCTTAGCGACCCCATGGACTGCAGCCCACCAGGCTCCTCCATCCATGGGATTTTCCAGGCAAGAGTACTGGAGTGGGGTGCCATTACCCCATTACAAAATAAAAAGGTTTTTCAATAAATAAATAAATACCTCAGCTCTTTTTTAAAAAAAAAAGCAAAAGAAAAACTGTTTGTAAAAATAATTTGAGGGCTAAGATGAAGTTATCTTGTTCTGAAGGCAACTTAACATTTGTTTGTGTCAGAGGCTTGAGGAAATAGCCAGGGGTCACCTTAATTCAGTTTCAGAGAATGCAGTGATTTGAAGCTGTCTTTGAATGTGCTGGTCTAGGTCTACTTTTGGGACAACTCTTACTCCTAGGATGCAGCCTCCCATTGGAAAGCCTGGACTCCAAAACCCTCAGCCTCTGCAAAACTATAAAAAGCCCTGATCATTCTCTAAGCCTCTCAAATTCCTCTTTGGATTTCCATCTCTCTAGGGTATTGAGAGTAGCCCTTCACTATCTTGTTCGTTTTCTGTTGCCTTTAACAAGAATTTTTTTTTATATTCTGTTCAGCTTCTCTAGTTGTCTTCGAAAGTCAGGGTGGGGTACTTTGGATTACCCAGATGCTATTACCAAAAGGGGAAGACCACTTGGAAGTTTTAAACATTGTATGCCTAGTTGTTTTATAAACTATGGCTTATAAAGTTCCAATTATAAAATTCCAATATCTGAAATGCTTAGTCTTCTGTGAGTCTGTTTTTGTTGTCTGCTTTAGAATTTTAGCGTACTATAGTAACATCTAATAGGAGTGTGTAGAGTGGGCTACAGGAACACAGAAATGTAGACTAAGAAATTCAGGGAAGGGTTTCTAGAAGAAGTGATCTGTGTCTTATCTTATAATTAAACAATTGAATAAACACATATTGAAAAACATATTGGTTTTTATCTTCTGTGTATAAACATAATAAATGTTCATGTAGAAAAGTATAAAAAGAGAAAATAAAAGTAGATTTCTGCATTCTCACAATGTTTGCTTTTGGGTCAGCATTTGCTTAGTCCTTTTAATGCCAGATATGTTTTATATATATTTATATATATATATATATATATAAAATACATTTGAGATCTTTCTACACATGCAATTATGTATACTTTTATATAATATTATAACATAAAAATTTCCCCAAGTTATTGAGAGCAATTTTCCAAACAATTTTTATGGCTACCTATTGTATGCTGCTGCTACTGCTAAGTCGCTTCAGTCGTGTCTGACTCTGTGCGACCCCATAGACGGCAACCCACCAGGCTCCCCCGTCCCTGGGATTCTCCAGGCAAGAACACTGGAGTGGGTTGCCATTGCCTTCTCCTATGCATGAAAATGAAGAGTGAAAGTGAAGTCGCTCAGTCATGTCCGACTCTTGGCAACCCCATGGACTGCAGCCCACCAGGCTCCTCCGTCCATGGGATTTTCCAGGCCAGAGTACTGGAGTGGGGTGCCATTGCCTTCTCTGACCTATTGTATGAGTATAGCATTATTTACTTAACTATATCTCTATAAAGCCTTTGATTCTTTTCCATTTTTTTCCTATATCAAAAATAATGCTGTAGTTAGCAATTTTATGCATAGATGTTATAGTTTTTTATTATACCTTAAGATGGGTTTCTAGAAGTCAAATTACTAGGTTAAAAAGTATAAAATATCTCTAAAGTTCATATGTGTTTTTTACAGTCCTACAAAGAGTATATTTAAAGAACTAGAGAAAGCAAGACTTTCTACAGTAGCTGAATCCAGGGAGAAAGATGAGTTCATCTCATCTGGTGTCTCACAAACTTCTAGTGTTTCTATGTTATCTACTAATTAAAATTTTCCAAACTACAACTGCAAAAGTCTCTATTTGAAGAATACAAACTCACTGCTGCTGAAATACTGTACGAACTTGAGGAGATATTGCAGAAATATGCTGTGTATAACATTACTTTCCCTATGGGAATTGTAAATCTTGTGGATTACAGTTGGCACGATCTTACTGCAGATGCTTATAAGTATGCAACCAAAAATCCTATGTTGAAGAAATGTAGTGCCTTACAAGATGATACCAGTATCATGACTATGATCGACTTAAAGGGATACAAAATCAACAGCTGCTCAAGAGAAGAATATCATAAGAGGAACTGCCTGGTGAAAGTAAAAGAAGACCATCATGATGCAGCCAGTAAACCTACGGTAAAAACATGTAAGTAGAAGTTACTAGTTAGATTTATAAATAATCCTCCAGTTTTAAAAATAAAAATGAAAATGGCAAGTAAGATATTGAAAAAACATTATATTAATGATACTACATTATTAGTGAAGATCAGGGATAAGATACAAAAATTTAAATTGCTTTCAGTTAAATACAACATCTATTATGCTTCATATTCATAGGGGATCCTACAGATTCTCATACAGCAGCTTGGTCCAGCAAAAATAGGATGCTAGCCACATATGTAATCTTTAAAATTATACTTTTTGTTTTATGAAAATTATAGACCCACATGTGTAAGAATTAATACAAAGGGATCCCATATACTGTTTACTCATTTTCTCCACATGACAACATCTTGGAAAACATCACAACCAGAATATGAACATTAACACAGTCAAGCTTCAAAACATTCCACCACAGCAAGGATCACTTATGTTGTCCTTCTATCATCCCACCACATCCCTCCTGTCCCCACACCCTCTTTAACCCTGGCAAGCACCAATGTGATCTACATTTCTGCATTTTGGTTTATTTTTTTATTTGTGGCACCGGGTCTTCATCGCTATGTGCAGGCTTTCTCTAGTGCAAGCGGGACTATCCTTTGGTTGGTAGGCAGGCTTCTCACTGCAGTGGATCTCTCACTGCTGAACACAGACTCTAGGCAGGTGGGCTTCGGTGGTTGTGGTGCATGGTCTTAGCTGCTCCATGGCATATGGAATCTCCCAGATCCATGGATCACACCCGCACCCTCTGCATTGGCAGGCGAATTCTTTCCCACTGTACCACCAGAGAAGTCCTATGTATTTTTTGTCATCCTAAGAATGTGATTGTCTTTCTTCAGTCAACTTAATTCTCTGGAGATTCACCTAGGTTGTATGTCCCAGTAGTTTGTCCCTTTTTATTGCTCGTCAGTGTGCATTTCATGGTATGGATGTTCCGCAGTTTAACCGTTCCCTCCTTCAGTGGGTGGGGTTTTTTCCCCCCCAGTTTTTGAATGTTATGAAAGCTGCTCAAACATTTATGTACAGATTTTTGTGTAAATGTAAGTTTTGATTTCTCTTTGATAAGTCCCCAGAAGTACAAGTGCTGGACTATGAGGTATTTGCATGTTTCCTTCTATAGGGAACTGCCAGATTGTTTTCTAGAATGGCTGTGCCATTTTGTAATACATTTCTGCCAGCAGTGTTGAGTGCTCGCCTGCCTCCACGTTTTCACTAGTATTTGGATATTGTAACTGTGTTTTATTTTAGCCATTCTTGGAGATGTGCAGTGACATCTCATTGTGGTTTTCATTTGCATTTCTCTCACGGCTGATGATGCCGAATGTTTGCCATCTGTATGTCTTCAGTGAAATGTCTTTCGTGTCTTTACTCATTTTCTAATTGGATAATATATTTATTTTACTGTTGAGTTTTGTGAATTCTTTATATATTCTAGGTATTGGTCCTTTGTTATATATGTGTTATACAAATATTTTTCCCAGTGTCCCCTCATTCTTTTACTTGGGTCTTTTGCAGAGAAAAAGTTTTAAATGTTGAAGAAATAAAGTTTATCAGTTTTTAAATAAATAGTGCCTTTGGTATCAAGATTGTGAACTCTTTGCCTTGCCCTAGATCCTGAAGTTTTTCTCTTTTTTTTCCTAAAAGTTTTATAACTTATGTTTTATATTTAAAGCCATTACCCATTTTAGGTTGACTTTTGTATACATCTGAGACTAACTTGAGGTTCATTTTTTAGGTTATGAGTCTCCAGCTGCTTCAGCTTATTTGTTGAAAATACTGTCTTTCCTCCTTTGAGTTGCTTTTGCATCTTTGTCAAAAGTCAGATGGGCATAGGTATTTAAATCTGTTTCTGGGTTCTGCTTTTGTTTCTGCTGGTTCTCATTCATGTTCTCTTGACTCCCTGGGAATACGATTATTTTTTGTGCCAGACACTGTATTTGAAAAATTGTTTTTAAAAATATTTGAGGCCTAGGATAAGGTTATCTTTAACTGGAGGTGATCGTAAAAGGGAGCTCAAACAGATTTTTGTACAACCAATGCTCAGAGCAGCACTCTTCATAATAACCAAAATGTGGAAACAGCCCAAATATCCATCAACAGATGAAGAGATAAACAAAATGTGGTATGTATATACAGTAGGATATTATTTAACCTTGAAAAGGGGTGAAATTCTGATACGTGGTACAGCATGGATGAACCTTGAAGGCATTTTAATTTAGAAACAAAACAGCAAATACAGTATACTCTATAAACAACAAACATAGTATGAGGTACCTAGAGTAGTCAGATACATAGAGACAGAATGTAGGATGGTGGCTGCCAGGGAGTGGGAAGTGGAGGTGGCGGGGGTGGGTAATTAGGGAGTTTAATGGGTACAGAGCTCAGTTAAGGATGATGAAGAATTTCTGAAGCTCGATGGTGAAGATGGTTGTACAGTAATGTGAATGAACTTAATGCTACAGAACTGTACACTTAAAAACTGGTAGTGATCAATTTTAAGTTATGCGTATTCAACCACAATAAAACATTTTACTGGTTAAAAACGGTAATTTCATTATGTATATTTTATCACAATGGAAAAAAGGGATAACCAAGTCAATGTGCAAAATTAAGCTTTACTTTTTATAAGGGGGTAGATTAAAGGAATTGAGTGGAAGGACGAGTGTATCCAAGGTCTAAAGAGCATTTAATTAATTTCAGAGAGGAGAGTAAAAACTTGAGTCTGTAAGCCTAGAATTAGGAACCTGTGATAATGTGATATGTATGTGAAATAGTGCAAACTGGCCCATTTTAAAGGCACTTGGGTCATTGCTGCTTCCACAGCCCATTTCTTCCCACCACTGAAGAAGAACTGCTTGTGTTCCCTCACTCTCTGGACTACATTATGACTTTTGTGGGTTCTGGGCACTTTTGCCTTCGTGAGTCCCTACCTTCATAAAGTTACTAAAAATAACTTCTTATGACTGTATTGTTATGAAGACAAATATAATTCAGCTAGACTTGTATATTCATTGTTGTCATATTCAGGTTTTTTCTGTTTGAGAAGAAATTAAAATTAACACATTTTCTAGGTTCCTGGAAGGGTTATGTGCCTAACAGAGAGATCAGTCCTGCTGCTTTCTTCCTTCACTTCTGAGTACCACTCACCTCTCAGAACGTTGCTTCATCCCGTCACTTACTCTTAGCCTCCATGGTTTTCACAGTTAAAATGAAGTTTACTATTTTATTTCCAAGAAATTGATGCTATTCTCAGATGCTGAAACATTTGCAAGCTTAGAAATGTTTTTTTTAAAGAAGCTTAGGGATCTGAAGTCATTGCTGATAATAATTTCAGAAAACTTGATAGGGAAATATGAGTAACTAGCATAGTCATGCGATTCAAAAAGGATGAACATCTTCATCAGAGATTAGCACTGCACAGTGAAGAGTATTGGTAGACCCTGTTCTGACTCCTACTAGAGTGAAACTTTATGTTCAGAACCTTAATAGTTCCCATTTCACCCTCTATTTTGTTGAATATATATAAGTAGATTTAGGTGTAGCAAAACAGCTATTTTTAAGAAATAAAAATCATATTAGTTTATAGCATTTTACAGATCATAGAAATTGCCAACATCTGTTGGATCATAGAAAAAGCAAGGGAATTCCAGAAAAACATCTGCTTCATTGACTATGCTAAAGCCTTTGACCATGTGGATACCACAAACTGTGGAAAATTCTTAAAGAGATGGGAATACCAGACCACCTTACCTGCCTCCTGAGAAACCTGTATACAGGTCAAGAAGCAACAGTTAGTACTGGACATGGAGCAACAGACTCGTTCAAAATTGGAAAGGAGTACGTCAAGGCTGTATAGTGTCACCCTGCTTTTTTAACTTATATGCAGACTACATCATGCGAAATGCCAGGCTAGATGAGGCTGGAATCAAAATTGCCAGAAAAAATATCAATAATTTCAGATACGCAGATGACATCACCAACAAAGAACTAAAAAGCCTCTTGATGAAGGTGAAACAGGAGAGTGAAAAAGGTGGCTTAAAACTCAACATTTAAAAAATGAAGATCATGGCATCCAGTCCCATCACTTCAGGGCAAATAGATGGGGGAAGAAAAGGAAACAGTGACAGACTTTACTATTTTGGGCTCCAAAATCACAGTGGATGACGACTGCAGCCATGAAATTAAAACTCTAGCTCCTTGGAAGAAAAGCTATGATGAACCTAGAAAGCATATTAAAAAAAAAGACATCACTTTGCTGACACAGGTCTGTACAGTCAAAGCTATGGTTTTTCCAGTAGTCACACACAGATGTGAGAGTTGGACCATAAAGAAGGCTGTGCACCAAAGAATTGCTGCTTTCAAATTGCGGTGCTGGAGAAGACTCTTGAGTGTCCCTTGAACTGCAAGGAGACCTAACCAGTTAATCCTAAAGAAAATCAACTCTGAATATTCATTGGAAGGACTGATGCTGAAGCTCCAATACTTTAGCTCCCTGATGCGAATAGCTGATTCATTTGGAAAAGACTCTGATGCTGGGAAAGATTGAGGGCTGAAGAAGGGGACTACAGAGAATGAGATGATTGGATGGCATCATTGACTCAATGGATATGAGTTTGAGCAAACTCCAGGAGATAGTGAAGGACAGGGAAGCCTGGCATGCTGCAATCCATGGGGTGGCAAAGAGCCAGACATGACTTAGTGACTCAACAAAAACAGATCAAGAGAACGTTCTAACCATTGTCTAATTTAGTTGTCCTGATATTCCTGTGGGATAGCTGATAGGGTTTCTGTCTCACTAAGGGCTGAGTAACTTGCCCAGAGTCACACAATTTCTGATAGATCTGTGACCCTCAACCCTGGTCTTCTGACTCCCAATATATTGTTCTTTATACTACTTTAGCCCTAACTCCCATTCTACTATCATAATAAGGATAATGATCTGACAATAAGAATAAATAGTAGTTGTAGCTATCCCTACCGGAGAAGGCAATGGCACCCCACTCCAGTACTCTTGCCTGGAAAATCCCATGGTTGGAGGAGCCTGGTGGGCTACAGTCCATGGGGTCGCTAAGAGTCGGACACGACTGAGCGACTTCACTTTCACTCTTCACTCCCATGCACTGGAGAAGGAAATGGCAACCCACTCCAGTGTTCTTGCCTTGAGAATCCCAGGGACAGAGGAGCATGGTGGGCTGCCATCTATGGGGTCACACAGAGTCGGACATGACTCAAGTGACTTAGCAGCAGCAGCTATCCTTACAACAACCCCTTTGAGATAGAGAAGTAACCTAGTTATAGAGGTTACACTTTTGCTCTTAGGATTGTTGTTCAGTTGCTAAGTCATATCTGACTTTGCAACTTCATGGACTGCAGCATGCCACAGTTCCTCTGGACATGGACAGAGGGTCCTCTGTCCTCCACTATCTCCTAGAGTTTGCTCAAATTCATGTCCGTTGAGTCAGTGATGCTATCTAAGCATCTCTTCCTCTGCCGCCCCCTTCTCTTTTTGCTTTCAATCTTTTCCAGGATCAAGGTCTTTTCCAGTAAGTCAGCTCTTTCCCATCAGGTGGTCAAAGTATTGGAGCTTCAGCAATGGTTCTTCCAATGAATATTCAGGGTTGATTTCTTGTAAGATTGACTGGTTGGATCTCCTTGCAGTCCAAAAGACTCTCACGACTCTTCTCTAGCACCACAATTTGAAAGGATCAGTTCCTCAGCACTCAGTCTCCTTTATGGTCCAACCTCACATCTACACATGACTACTGGAAAAACCATAGCTTTGACTGTATGGACCTTTGTTGCCAAAGTGGTGTCTCTGCTTTTGAATCTGCTGTCTAGTTTTGTTTCAGCTTTCCTTCCAAGAAGTAAGTGTCTTTTAATTTTGTGGCTACAGTCACCAAAATCACTGTCACTGCTTCCACTTTTGTCACGGTTTCCACTTCTTCCTTCTCTACTTGCCATGAAGTGATGGGACCAGATGCCATGATCTTAGTTTTTGAATGTTGAGTTTGAAGCCAGCTTTTTCACTCTCCTCTTTCACCCTCTCATCTTTAGTTCCTTTTCACTTTCTGCCATTTGAGTGGTATCATCTGCATATCTGTGTTTTTTATATTTCTCCCAGAAATCTTGATTCCAGCTTATGATTCATCCAGCCTGGCATTTTGCATGATATACTCTGCACAGAAATTAAATAACCAGGGTGACAATATACAACTTTGTCATACTCCTTTCTCAATTTGGAACCAACCAGTGTTCCATGTCTAGTTCTCACTGTTGTTTCTTGACCCACATACAAGTTTCTCAGGAGACAGGTAGGTGGTCTGGCACTCCCATCTTAAGGATTTTCTGCAGTTTGTTGTGATCCACATGGTCAAAGGCTTCTAGGTCCAAATCCTGGCTTTTCACTCCACAGGTGCATAACTTGAACACATTTTTTAACCTCTCTTTGCCTCAGCCTCATTATTTGTAACATGATACTACAAATTATACTTCCTTCCAGTGTTGTTGGGAATGTTAAATAAATGAACTGTGGTGTTGGAGAAGACTCTTGAGGGTCCCTTGGACTGCAGGGAGATCCAACCAGTCCATTCTGAAGGAGATCAGCCCTGGGATTTCTTTGGAAGGAATGATGCTAAAGCTGAAACTCCAGTACTTTGGCCACCTCATGCGAAGAGTTGACTCATTGGAAAAGACCCTGATGCTGGGAGGGATTGGGGGCAGGAGGAGAAGGGGACGACCGAGGATGAGATGGCTGGATGGCATCAGGACTTGATGGACATGAGTCTGAGTGAACTCCAGGAGATGGTGATGGACAGGGAGGCCTGGCATGCTGCGATTCATGGGGTCACAAAGAGTCGGGCACGACTGAGCGACTGAACTGAACTGAACTGAAAGCACTTGGAAAAGAACCTAAATGTAGCAGACACTACATATTGTTTTTTGCTATTTTATTATTATTATCCTTCTTCTTTTATATGATCCTAATGATAACCTTTAGTATATAGGTATTATTGTTGATTCCTGATGATTCATGAGGCTCAATATATTTGCTTTGGCAAGATAATTCCAGCAATAGGATTTTTACTTTTTAAGAAAAAGTGATTGCTCTTAATAAAGGGGTTGAGATGCCCTGTAGTAGTGGTTATCTAAGTGTGGTCCCTACGCCAGAGCATCAACATCACTGGGAACTTGTTAGAATAGCCAATTTTCAGGCCTTATCTTAGACTTCTTTGATTTCCTCATTATAAAATCAGAGAGGGAGAGGAATTAATGGTATAACTTTGTTGAGAGAATTAAATAATATAATGCTTTAATGTACTTAGCATAGTGCTCAATAGATGTAACTCATGGTTACTGTGTAATTTCTTACCTATAGCCATATTTCTTCTGCTTTTTTTATCATTGTGATTTTCTCATCTTATTTATTTCTGCATCTGATACAGCCTATTTGTTATGGGATCTTGGACTTACAGACCTCCTAATTTACATATAAAATTTAAGAAGCTCCCATGAGTTTTGCTTTCTTTTCAAAATATATCTAAATTTTATATTTAGTTCAGTTCAGTTCAGTTGCTCAGTTGTGTCTGACTCTTTGTGACCCCATGGACTGCAGCATGCCAGGCTTCCTTGTCCATCACCAACTCCCGGAGTTTACTCAAACTCGTGTCCATTGAGTTGGTGATGCCATCCAACCATTTCATCCTCTGTCATCCCCTTCTCCTCCCACCTTCAATCTTTCCCAGCATCAGGGTCTTTTCCAGTGAGTCAACTCTTCACATGAGGTGGTAAAGAATTGGAGTTTCAGTTTCAGTATCAGTCCTTCCAATGAAATTCAGGACTGATTTCCTTTAGGATGGACTGGTTGGATATCCTTGCAGGCCAAGGGACTCAAGAGTCTTCTCCAACAACACAGTTCAAAAGCATCAATTCTTCTGCACTTTGTATTTAGACAGCTTTTAAAATGTATATGTTTTCTCTGTAGGATGAATTCATTCCACTTCAGAGATTAATAAATTTATTGTCTTAGATTTATATTTTAGCCCCAAACTTAATGATACTGAAAGGCTTTGTTTCCTTGCAGCCTTTTTTAAAAATTGAAGTATAGTTGGTTTACAATGTTGTGTTAGTTTCTGGTGTACAGCAGAATGATTCAGTTATACACACCCATATTGTTTATTACAGGATATTAAATATAGTTCCAAGTGCCATACCGTATGACAGTACTTTCTATTGGTCTATCACATATATAGTAGTTTGAATCTGCTAATCCCAAACTGCCATCTATGGGGTCACACAAAGTTAGACACGACCGAAGTGACTTAGCAGCAGCAGCAGCCACCCGCTTTCCCCTTTTAGTATCCATAAGTTTGTTTTCTGTGTCTGTGAGTCTGTTTCTGTTTCCTAGTAAGTTTATTTGTGTCGTATTTTAGATTCCACACGTAAGTGATATCATTTCGCATTTGTCTTTCTGTGTCTGACTTACTTCACCTAGTAGGATAATCTCAGTCCGTCTATGTTGCTGTAGATGACATCATTTCATTCTTTTGATGGCTGAGTAGTGTTTCCTTGTGTATGTATACACATCTACTGTATCCATTCATCTATCAATGGGCATTTAGGTTTTTTTTATGTTTGGCTATTGTAATAGTGCTACCATGAACATAGGGGTGCATGTATCTTTTCAAATTACAGTTTTCTCTGGATGTATGCCTGGGAGTGGAATTGCTGTCTCAGACGGCAATTCTATTTTCAGGGTTTGGCTTTTTTTTTTTTAAGGAACTTTCATATTGGGTGCACCAATTTAGTTTTTCCCAAGAGTATAGAACAGTTCCCTTTTCTCCACACCTTCTCTAAGCATCTGTTTGTGGACTTTTTAATGATGGTCGTTCTGACCAGTGTGAGGTGGTACCTCACTAGATTTAATCTGCATTTCTCTAATAATTACCATTGTTGAGCATGCCTTTTTTTTTTTTTAAAGCCAACAACAGGCTGCTGTTATCCAGTTACTAAAAGAAGAAATTAAAATAAAACATGAATCTTTTTTCAGTAGTTCTCATGTGAAAAGGCAATTCTTGAAAGCATAAACACAGTCCCCTAATAAATTAAGAAATTATGCAGAGGAATTTTCTATTTCTGTTTTTTGAGAATAAATCTACACTCATTTAAATTTTTTTAGTTGATTAGTTTATTTATTTAGTTTTGGCTCTGCTAGGTCTTTGTTGCTGTGTGTGGGCTTTCACTAGTTGCCGTGATTAGGGGATTCTCTTGTTGCAGCAGGGACTTAGTAGTTGGGTGCATGGGCTTAGTTGCTTTGCAGCATGTGGGATCTTCCCCAACCAGGGATCGAACCCATGTCTCCTTCATTGGCAGGCAGATCTTAACCACTGGACTGTCAGGGAAGTCTGGAATTTTCAGTTTGAAAGACTGACTCCAGAACTAATTCTGGGTAATTGTGGGTGCTTATGGGAAAATTTAATTCCCTGGTAAGAATATTAAAATAGTGACAATTGGATTTTCTGTTGATGATAATCTGGCAAAATGCTTTCTTTTTCTCTTCCTTCCGCTCTCCCTGCTCACATTCCTCCTCTTTCCTTCTTTCCTAGCTCTTGTCGACCAAAAGCAGTATTCCCAGATCTCCCAGGATAGCAGTTTACCTGTTGTCACCCACTTCTCACTGACATCCAAGATTTGTTTAGAAAATGGTAAGATCCCCTTATCCACCCAGTGAGCAACCAGAGCAAGAATCACTTCCATTCCCTGAATTTGGAAACTTTCTCTCAGCCATCCTCTTGGTATAACCCCAATAAGAGTCAGACATTTAAGTTTATGGATCCAAGTCAAACTTTTCAAAGGCATCCCCCTCTAATCCAGCCACCTCTGGTTTCTCCACTCTAGAACCCTGGGAACTTTTTCTTCAGGGTTCTGAGAAATCAGCTTGGGTAACAAGAGTGTTGGACTCCATGCTTCAGGGACTCTTCTTCCAACTCTGGCTGAATTCTACAGTTAGACTCCTTTCATACAGTAAAGAAGATGTCACCCTCAGCCCTAAATTCACATGTTCCCTGCCTAGGAAGAAAGTGCTTCTTCTCCTCCAATGTCCACATAATCTCAAGATATTGGGATTGACTCTGATTTGTCAAGGTAGTGACTCTGATGAGGTCTACTTCAGTTAGGTACCCACCTTATAGCCCAATGATTGTTGCCTCGGAATTGGAGTAATACTGTTGGTCAAACCTGGGTCTTTGGCTCATGTGTGGTAAGGAGCTGTAATTGTCAGCCCAACTTGAGCTGCATGAGATGGGGGTGGCATGATGCCTCAAAGAAAGGGAAGTCAAGTAGTTCCATAATTTGGGAAGAGAAGGTTAAGCCTGTCCTTAATCTCATGTTAAGGTGGGGATTAGAGGTGAACAAAGTGGGAAGGAGCCAGAATGCCCTGATTCAAAGTTTCACCTGGAGTTATGGCTAAAATGAAGAGCTCATGACTAAGGCAAAAGATCTGGAGACAGAGTAAACAATAAACATTCTCATTACAAAATAACGCTTTAAAGCACCTATTGAGCCACACCAAAATGGTAACAGTGCTTGTGGAGTAAGATAACCATGTCCTTCCCCATGCCACTCTTTATTTTCCAAATTTTTTCTGTATGTAATTTACTGGTTTATTTAATGTGTTAGACTTGGAATAAAGAAATAGCAGATTTTCCTCTTCCCTTAAGTTCCTTGAAGCTGTTGGTGGATACTTCCATATGTTCATTACCAGGGTAGAGTTTTTTTTATAAAGGAAGAACTATAGAGCTAAGAGGCCTTAGAAATCATCTCATTCAGCTCCCCCATTTTACTGATGAGAAAACTCAGCCCAGAGGTGTTGAGCACCCAAACTAGTCAGTAGGAGAATCAGGAACTGAACCCAAGTCTATTGACTGCCTATAAAATGTTCTCTCTGATAGATGGGATTCTATCCTGAGGATGCTAAAATCACAGGATGTGAAGGCATTCTTGAAAGGCCTCTAATACTTTAGATGTCATCATAAGGGGTTAAAGATATGATCCCTTCAGTGTAAATCCTCCTATAGGAAAAATAATTCTTAAGCTGATAATTATTTGTGCTTTAATATAAATGGATTAGGTTTTTTTTTTTTTTTAACCAGGTAGACTTTGATAGACTAATGACTGGATAGGGTCTACCCAGTGAGTGCTGACTCAGTATATATTTTGAAATCCCTTTTGTGTTTGTCTTTTTTTTTAAGGTTGGGTCCTACAGCATCCTTCCTCAAAACTGGAAATTCTAAAATGGAAGACAATTCTTGATACTGCTGTGAAGAAACTACAAGTAGCCCTAATGCAAATGTAGGAGCCCTTTGCAGTCTTTAGAATTCTATTCTTTTATTAGGTAGCTGATACAATGTGTGGGTGTTAGTTGCTCAGTCGTGTCAGACTGTTTGCAACCCCATGGACTATAACCTGCCAGGTGCTTCTGTCCATGGAATTCTCCAGACAAGAATACTGGCATAGGTTGCCATTTCCTTCTCCAGTGGATCTTTCCAACTCAGGGATCGAACCCAGGTCTCCCTCATTGCAGGCAAATTCTTTACCATCTGGGCCACCAGGGTGTAGGCAAGAAGAGGTGCAGAGCCTATGGGACTCTGGACAAGTTACCCTATCACTTTGCCTATTGTATCTGTACTATAAAAAAATATACATACTCACAAACCCTTCTCTTCCTGGTAACTCATGGAAAAGTCGCTCTGTGGCACAAGACCTACCAGTCAATCAACCTTGTTAGGTAGGCTGTAAAAGATCACATGTGAAGACGGTGGGGAGGAATAAGGGAAGAAATCAGGGAAAGAAAAGCCAGCTGTAAGCAAAGCACTGTTCAAGGAAACATAAAATCAGTCCCTGTGTTCAAAGAACTAATGGGAAACTAGACGTCTCAGCAAATTAACGATCAGTACATGACAAACCAAGCAAACGGGAGGAGGTTATCACAATAGCAAGCACCGGAAAGCATCTACTTTGTGATGGACAGTGGACCTGCCACTTCACAGGTGTTATCTATACTCCTTACAAGGACCCAACAGAAGGGGTCTAATTATCACTTCCAGCTCATAGATGAGAAAGCTAATGTGCCAGGAAATGTGGCCATTCATTGAGTCATATAACTGGAAAAAGGCAGAGCAGGGGTAAGACCCAGCCCTATCTGACTCCAAAGTCCACTCACTCTCCACCGTTCTTCTCTAGTTCCTCACCTGGCTGCTGGTGTGAAACTCACCACTTATCACTTCAGGGATTATATTTTAAATATAATATATACTTGAAAGTGAAAGTTGTGCAGTCATGTCCTACTCTTTGCAATCCCATGAACTAAAACAGGATTCTCTAGGCCAGTTCTGGAGTGGGTAGCCTTATCCCTTCTCCAGGAGATCTTCCCAACCCAGGGATCGAACCAAGGTCTCCTGCATTGCAGGTGGATTCTTTACCAGCTGAGCTGCAAAGGAAGCCCAAGAATGGGTAGCCTATCCCTTCTCCAGCAGATCTTCCCCACCCAGGAATGGAACCAGGGTCTCCTGCATTGCAGGCGGATTCTTTACCAACTGAGCTATCAGGGAAGCCCAATGTGTGCTTAGTATTTAAAGTATTTAAAGTTATGTACGTGTAAAAAAAAAGTCACAAAATGAAAAGTGTTTAGATGAGAAGCAAGTAAGCTTGGACATTTGATAAATCTAAATTAAGAGAGATCTTATAATACAGTGTCAAATTTTTCTTTTCCTCTTTTAATTAAAAAAATTTTTTGGCCATACACCACACAGCATGCAGGATCTTAGTTCCCTGACTAGGAATCAAACTCATACCCCCTGGGGTGTAAGCACCGAGTTTTAACTGCTGGGCCATCAGGGAAGCCCAACAATGTCAAATTGTTTTTTAGATTTTTCTGAAATCCTGGCTCTTTCCTACTCCGGACAAGAATCGAGCAGTTTGTGTGACACAACTGGAAAAGAAAGACCTGTATGCATCTGACTTGGTCTCTGTTAATGATGTCTCTCCCACCAAACTACTTTAAGGAACAGGAGAGGCAGAGCAAGCACCAGAGCCCAGGTCTTGGCGAGCAATAAGATATTAAAAATATTGTTCTGAAAGTTTCTGGTGATTTAATTGATAAAGAGTAAGTTCTAGTAAAATTTTCTAAAAATTGAAATCAGGGTTAAAATTTTTAATGTAATTTAAATTAGTAAATTTAGTATTTAAACTTATGCTACATTAAAACACCTACACATGATATTTAACTCTTATTATTGTTCAGTTATCAATGTTTTGTTTTAAGACTTTTCCCATTGTTTTTATAACTGGAAAAAACCTTTCCTTGCTTTCAAGTTAGATAGATCTATCCTATTTTTTAATTTCTTTTTTCTACATTTAGCTGGAAATTTTGTTGTGTATGGTGTGAGGTAATGAGATTCCAGTTTTATTCCTCCCATGCCAATGATAATGATAGCTAGTATTTATTGAGTGCTGATAATGATAGTTCGGGTATATTGAGTGATCATTTTGTATAGGGCACTACATCAAGCAATTTATTGATAGATGCCTTCGTGAGTAAGTCATTGTTTTTACACCAAAGTCAGAGAGCTAATAAGTGGGTAAGCTTCTATATAAGCTTAAGTTTATCTGATACCAAAGCCTGTGCATTTAACTGTAACACGGTATTACCTCTTTGCAGGCTTTTCTTGAATACATCCTCTTGTTATCCACTAATTTGAGTTCTCAACTTAATCATAGCTTCAGTTTCATATACACTAGTATGCTTTTGAGCTGTCTATTCTATTTCATTGATCTACCTATTGAGATTTCAGCTATTTTTTTCACTTTCCATTAACTTTTATTACAGGATATGGGGGTCATAATAGATGATAAGTAACTTTTGTATACATATTTCAATGCCATTCTCCCAAATCATCCCACCCTCTCCCTCTCCCTCAGAGTCCAAAAGTCTGTTCCTTACATTTGTGTCTCTTTTGCTGTCTCGCGTACAGGTTTATCATTACCATCTTTCTAAATTCCATATATATGTGTTAGTATACTGTATTGGTGTTTTTCTTTCTGGCTTACTTCACTCTGTATAATCTGCTCCAGTTTCATCCACCTCATTAGAACTGATTCAAATGTATTCTTTTTAATGGCCGAGTAATACTCCATTGTGTATATGTATCACAACTTATCCATTTGCCTGCTGATGGACATCTAGGTTGCTTCCATGTCCTGGCTATTATAAACAGTGCTGCAAAGAACATTGGGGTACATGTGTCTTTCAGTTCTGGTTTCTCAGTGTGTATGCCCAGCAGTGGGATTGCTGGGTCATTGATTTATAATGTGTCAATCTCTGCTGTACAGTAAAGTGACTTGGGCTTCCCTGATGGCTTAGTGGGTAAAGAATCTGCCTGCAGGAGATGTAAAAGACTCAGTTCGATCCAGGTTGGGAAGATCCCCTGGAGAAGGAAATGGCAACACTCTCCAGAATTCTTTCCTGGGAAATACCATGGAGAGAGGAGTCTGGCAGGCTACATTCCATGGCATTGCAGAAGAGTCAGACACGACTGAGCAATTGAGCACAAAAAGTGACTCAGTTATATACATATAGACATTTAAAAAAAATATTCTTTTCCATTATGGTTTATCACAGGATACTGAATATAGTTCCCTGTGCTATACAGTAGGACTTTGTTGTTTATCCATCCTATATATAGTAGTTTACATCCACTAGTCCCCAACTGCCAGTTCTCTCCTCCACCATGCCTCTCCCCTTTGGCAACCACAAGTCTTCTCTGGTGTCTGTGAGTCTTTTTCTGTTTTGTAGATAGATTCATTTATGTTATATTTTGTGTGTGCATGCTAAGTCACTTCAGCTATATTTGACTTTTTACAATCTTGTGTACTATAGCCTGCCAGCTCCTCTGTCCATGGGATTCTCCAGACAAGAATACTGGAGTGGGTTGCCATGCCCTTCTTCAGGGCATCTTCCCAACCCAGGGACTGAACCCACATCTCCTGTGGTTCCTGCACGGCAGGTAGATTCTTTATCACTGAGGCAACGGGAAGCCCATTTTAGATTTTAGATTCCACATATAAATGATATCATATGACATTATTTATCTTTCTGATTTCCTGTACTTAGTATGCTAATCTCTAGGCCCATCCATGTTGCTGAAAATGGCATTACTTCATTCTTTTTTATGGCTGAGTAGTAGTCCACTGTGTATATGTGCCACATCTTTATCCATTCATCTACCAGTGGGCATTAGGTTGTTTTCTTGTCTTAGCTATTGTGAATAGTGCTGCTGTGAACCTAGGGGTTCATGAATCTTTTCAAATTATAGTTTTGTATATGTCCAGGCATCCAGTCCCATCACTTCATGGCAAGGAGAAGGGGAAAAAGTGGAAGCAGTGACAGATATTATTTTCTTAGGCTCCAAAATCACTGTGGATGGTGACTGTAGCCATGAAATTAAAAGATGCTTGCTCCCAGGAAGGAAAGCTATGATGAACCTAGACAACATATTATTAATAAAAAGCAGAGCCATCACTTTGCTGACAAAGGTCCATATAGTCAAAGCTATGGTTTTCCCAGTAGTCATGCATGGATGTGAGAGTAAGACCATAAGGAAGGCTGGGCACCAAAGAACTGATGCTTTCAAATTGTAGTGCTGGAGAAGACCCTTGGGTGTCCCTTGGACTGCAAGATCAAACCAGTCAATCCTAAAGAAAATGAGTCCTGAATATTCATTGGAAGAACTGATGCTGAAGGTCCAAAACTTTGGCTACCTGATGGGAAGAACCAACTCTTTGGCAAAGACTCTCATGCTGGGAATTTTGAGGGCAAAAGGAGAAGGGGGCAATAAACGATGAGATGGTCAGATAGCATCACTGACTCAATGGACACCAATTTGAGTAAACTCTAGGAGATAGTGGAGACAGAGGAGCCTGGTGTGCTATAGACCATGAGGTTGCAGAATCAGACACAGCTTAGCAACTGAACAACAAATGTGTCCAGGAATGGGATTGCTAGATCATATGGTAATTCTTAGTTTTCTGAGGAACCTCCACACTG
This sequence comes from Aepyceros melampus, assembly GCA_006408695.1. Classification (NCBI taxonomy): domain Eukaryota; kingdom Metazoa; phylum Chordata; class Mammalia; order Artiodactyla; family Bovidae; genus Aepyceros; species Aepyceros melampus. Next base: position 198,026 of record SJXQ01010485.1, read on the forward strand.
CTTTCTATAGTGGCTGGACCAGTTTGCATTACCAACAGTATAGGAGGCTTCCCTTTTCTCCACACCCTCTCTAGCGTTTGTTATTTGTAGACATTTTAATGATGGCTATTTTGACCAGTGTAAGATAATACCTCACTGTAGTTTTGATCTGCATTTCTCTAATAATTAGTGATGTTGAGCATCTTTTTGTATGCCTTCTGGCCAGCTGTTTGTCTTCTTTGGCGAAATGTCCATTAAAGTCTTCTGCTCATTTCTGGGTTTGTTTTTTTGTTGTTGTCATTGAGTTAAATGAGCTGTTTGTATAGTTTGGAGATTAAGCCCTTGTCTGTCACATCATTTGAAAATATTTTCTCCCATGTTGTAGGTTTTTTCCCCAGGTTTTTTTTTTTTTTCTGGTTTCTTTTTGCTGTGCAAAATCTTGTAAGTTTGATTAGGTCCCACTTGTTTATTTTTGTTTTTCTATTACCTTAGTTGACTGACCTGAGAAAACATTGATATGATTTATGTCAGAGAATGTTTTGCCTGTGCTCTCTTCTAGGAGTTTTATGGTGTAATGTCTTATGTTTAAGTCTTTAAGTCATTTTGAGTTTATTTTTTTTTGTAAGATGTGAGGATGTGTTCTAACTTCATTGATTTACATTCATCTGTCCAACTTACCTAGCACCACTTGCTAAAGAGACTGTCTTTTCACCATTTTATATTCTTCCCTCCTTTTTTGAAGATTAATTGACCATGGGTATGTGGGTTTATTTCAACTATTTTAATTATTTAGATTATAAAGTATGAGACAGGCAGCTGTGATGGTAAGAAAAAATCCTTGAAGCCAAATTGATAGGCTTAAAATCCCAGCTCCATCAATTCATGTGACCTTGGGAAAGTCACTTATTGCCGTTTGCCTCATTTTCCTCATCTGTAAAATAGGAATAATCTTAGTAGCTACCTTTTGTAGTTGTTGTAAAGATTCCTAGCACAAATAGGCATTCAATAAATATTAATTATTACTATCTTAGTATCTGGTACAACAAATCTCCTCTGGTTACTCTTTCTACTTCAAAGCATATTAATCAGTTTCACCAACTCATTCTTCCCAGTGAATTATAGAATTAGTTTTTCAAGTTTAAAAAGGCTTCAGAGGATATGGAGCAGGAAGCATATTTTAATGAAAAGGAAACTAAACTTGCAAGGGGCATTTTGTCCTCTATGTACTTTCCACTCAGTTCTGCTGTGAACCTAAAACTCTCTAAAAAATAATATCTTTTTAAAAATTGAAAGAAAAAGAAGCTGGAGTCAGAACACCCAGGTTCTTTAATCAGTGGGCATGAGATCTTGGGTAAGTCATTCCCTGAACTCCCTGAACCTCTCTGTTTCTTTAACCATTTAGAGATAATAATATGTATTCTGCTGCTTACCATAACATGTTGTGACACAATATATATAAACATTCTTTATAGACACTAAAGCACTAAGCAAGTAAAAAGCATTCTTTAATAATAACCCAATACCATCAGAAGTGGTTGCTTGTAACAAAAAGGTTTACAACTAAGACAGGATAGCTTGGCAGAGTAGATGGAAGAGGCAAATTTTATTGGAACATAGCAACAAGGATGAGTAAGATGCTTTTATACATGACCCACAGTAATAAACTGCATCAAGGGAGTGATTTTGTAACTGATGAGCAAGTGATGAGACATGCTAATTGTCTTGGTAGAATTGGTAGAATCCATTCTCAAGGGATCTGTCATATACAAAATCTAAGTTTTTTAAAAAGCACATGTAATTTTACAGTTTATGCATTACAAAACATTTCTGTAAGAAAAGCGACCAAATATTAACACCCCCTGATTCCCAGGATGAGAGATATTAATAGCATGGAGGTTAAATAAATGCTTGCTGAACAAAGTGCAATTTATGCAAGCCAGAACTATCAGCCACTTTACCCTACCAAGTTTCTACCACAGTTGCTTAACATTAGAGAAGTTTAATATCAAGTCAGGCCCAGAGAAATTGAAGGCAGAAAGATAAAAGTCTCTAACTTCTTTGGCAGATCCACACTAGGATACACTATGGATTTACCACAGGAAGTCTAGTCTGACAAACAGAGTCTGAATCTTCTCGTCCCAGACCAGACAGATCCCGGGACACTCCATACAGAGGAGCACATTCTCTAGACCAAGTCTACCTAGAGCTGCTCCCTGGGCCAGAATCTGGGCTATAACTAATGAAGCTCTCATATCACTGTTAGAGTATGGTGATGCAAAAACACTGGTCTGCCAACTTCAGACTCACTTCTACCCATTCATTTGCTGTGTGACCTGGGGTACAGGGGCTAGTGAATGTTAAGGTTTAGAGCCCAAGCTTTGGAATCCACACAACGTTCGTGCTCCCATTTGCCAACCATGGAACGTGGGACACTTAGCTTCTCAAGCCTTCAGTTCAGTTCCGTTCAGTCGCTCAGTTGTGTCTGACTCTTTGTGACCCCATGAATCGCAGTACGCCAGGCCTCCCTGTCCATCACCAACTCCCGGAGTTCACTCAGACTCACGTCCATTGAGTCCGTGATGACATCCAGCCATCTCATCCTCGGTCGTCCCCTTCTCCTCCTGTCCCCAATCCCTCCCAGCATCAGGGTCTTTTCCAATGAGTCAACTCTTCACATGAGGTGGGCAAAGTTTTGGAGTTTCAACTTTAGCATCATTCCTTCCAAAGAAATCCCAGGGTTGATCTCCCTCAGAATGGACTGGTTGGATCTCCTTGCAGTCCAAGGGACTCTCAAGAGTCTTCTCCAACACCACAGTTCAAAAGCATCAATTCTTCGGTGCTCAGCCTTCTTCACAGTCCAACTCTCACATCCATACATGATCACAGGAAAAACCATAGCCTTGACTAGACGGACCTTAGTCGGCAAAGTAATGTCTCTGCTTTTGAATATACTATCTAGGTTGGTCATAACTTTTCTTCCAAGGAGTAAGCGTTGATGCCATCCAGCCATCTCATCCTCGGTCGTCCCTTTCTCCTCCTGCCCCCAATCCCTCCCAGCATCAGGGTCTTTTCCAATGAGTCAACTCTTCGCATAAGGTGGCCAAAGTACTGGAGTTTCAGTTTTAGCATCATTCCTTCCAAAGAAATCCCAGGGTTGATCTCCCTCAGAATGGACTGGTTGGATCTCCTTGCAGTCCAAGGGACTCTCAAGAGTCTTCTCCAACACCACAGTTCAAAAGCATCAATTCTTCGGTGCTCAGCCTTCTTCACAGTCCAACTCTCACATCCATACATGATCACAGGAAAAACCATAGCCTTGACTAGACGGACCTTAGTCGGCAAAGTAATGTCTCTGCTTTTGAATATACTACCTAGGTTGGTCATAACTTTTCTTCCAAGGAGTAAGCGTCTTTTAATTTAATGGCTGCAGTCACCATCTTACCTATTAAAGTCTTTAAAGTTCTAAAAAAAAAAAAGAAAAAGGGCCTTACTTTCTTCATAAGAAATGGAAATCCTACTGGAATCTACCTTATAGAGTTGTTCAAAGCATTAAATGGAATAATGTAGCTAAAAGCACAATCTGTAGAACAGTAAGTCTTATTTAGCGATTTTAGATCCCTTTTCTATATGCTTTGGTTGCTTCATCTATAAAACAGGATTAGGTATTCTCCAGATATCCTTCAGTTCTTCAATGAATGAATGCCCCCACCATGTGGAATTTAGCTTACTGTTAGATTCACAGACCAATTTGATTTAAGATGATTTGACATGTAGTTCCCTTTCTATTTCAGCCTCTGTCTTTGAATAGTCTAGATACTAAAAGTCTGAGATAACTGGGTAGCTTCTGACTTAGAAAATGACTGTTCCTTAAGTCCTGACAATGACTTTTCCTGGGAATAACCAGCCACCTGAAATTCTAATAAACCATTTTCTGTAAGTATCAGGGCTTTTCTGTTTTTAGAAAAGTATTTATGTATTTGGTTGCTTCGGGTCTTAGTTGCAGCACTCAGGATCTTCGTCACATCATACAGCGTCTTTTGTGGTGCACAGGCTCTCTAGCTGTGGCGTGTGGGCTCGGTTGCTCTGTGGCACATGGAGTTTTAGTTCCCCTATCAGGGATCCAACCCGCATCCTCCTCTGCATGGCAAGGTGGATTCTCAACCACTGGACCACCAGGGAAATCCAAAGACACTTTTGTTGAACTTATCAATTTGGTGATAATTATCACCTGCTGGAAAATCCAGAGGTCAACTTCTGGGCCTTGGGCAAGAGGAGAGCAGATCACTAGCAGTGCTTTGAGAAAAGGCAGAGATGAAGTAGTCTTTACTGGCATGGGAGGCTGACTAGATGTCACATAATGACTAAAAGACTCTTTATCTAGAGGTCTGTTAAAGGGATTACAAAAGGAAGTGCTGCTTTAAAAATTGTAATGGAGAACTTTACTGAATTTTAGCTGCCTATCTTGAATATTTGAGTAATGTGGGATTTATATAAATATAGGAGTTTGGGCACTGGAGTTTTTGCCCTATAGCTTTTGTATCTTAATTTTTGGCCATATTGATAAGGAGGAAGACTATGTGTTTGTTTTTTTTTTTTTTTCAATGATTTATAAGGTTTACCTGGAGGAGAGAATGGCAACCCATTCCAGTATTCTTGCTTGGAGAATATCATGGACAGAAGAGACTGGTGGGTTATGGTCCAGGGATTGCAAGAGTGGGGCACTACTGAAGCAACTTAGCAGTAGCAGCATAGGGTTTACACTTCAGAGGCATACTTGCCTTTCTTTCAAAAATAATCCAAAATGGTCCATTGTGGAAAGTCACAGAAAAATAGAATCACGTCTAGGTGTTGATTGAAAGGGCAGAGGTATGGGCTTGGAGAATGATAATTAAACTTGGGTTTCCAGTTGGCTTATACATGGGTGGTGTTAAGCTGAAATCCTGCCAGCCTTTGATGCTTATAAATGGAGTGGCATGTGTGTGTTCTAGTGTGGGGAAGGGTAGAAATCTAGAAGTGCTTTGCTTTTTGTCACATCATTCAAAAATTTTGCCCACTCACCTCATTTTTGGCAGTGGGACCCATTTTCATGAGAACACAAGAAAGAAAGAAGGAGCAGCAGGAGAAGGAAAGTGAGAGACGAGACCAAAGCAGGGGAGAGAAAGTAATTGTTTTCATCAAGCATTTCTATTCTCTAGCAGATTTGGCTCTTTCCTACCCTCCTGGATCTGATTCTTTGCTCACAGGACTTCTGAGGAGCACCTCCTCCAGCTTCTCCGAGAGGGGTCAGAGACCTTTGCTGATTGCCACCAACATTGGCAATGGGGTGGCTATTCTACCTCTCCTTTCATTAATCAGCTGTGTTATTTCCAGTTAGTTATTTTTATCCTTTCAGCATAGCTCTTTCCACATTCCAAGTCCCTCCCTCTGCCAACAAATGCATAGGTGTGCACACAAACACACACTGACCAATTCTTCCCAATATTCCAAGGTTATCTTTGAGATATGCCAGCTCAGTTTTAGGAGTTTTCAGGTGCACCTTAAAATGAAAAGCACTGAGGATTCCTGTTTGAAACTGCTGTGTATCTGAAGGCATTTGCTGAGGGCAGTCTTAGATCTTCTTTCACGCTGTTGCTGAGGTTTATTTGGTTTGAATCTTACCCTGTGCTTGGAAACTCCCAAACTGCTAACTCTTTCTCTAAGAAAGTAGCTCCTACTTCCCCTAATTAGAATCTGACATTTCTGATTATTCTCAAATGATGATCATGAGTCTGCCCAATTCCATCTTCATATTCTTTAGTAACCCAAAAGCTCAACAGCCCATCTTTGGTAGCTCAGATCATGACTAAGTAAGTCATGCCAGCCAGTCCATGGAGATATTAAACAGGTACTGTTGGTCTCCAAGGCAGCTAAGAACATCTCTTTAATGACTCTGTTTTGCCAGCCTGACTCTGGAGGCTTCTTCTATGGCATGTTGCCAGCGGTTCTTACTTGGCACCCTTGAGTACATGAGTGTGTGTGCATGTATGTGCGTGTGTGTGTATTCATGTGTGTATACCTGTGCATGTGTTAGTGGCAAGAAGGTCTGCCTCACTGGCTGACTTTCAAAAAAGAGCCTTGGTTAATCTGCATTTTAAAAATACACTTGTACTATGCCCATAGCTCTTGTAGCACCCAACACTAGGAATGTAGAGAGCAGTATTGTGAAGTGAAGAGAACAGAGCAGAGAATATGGAGTTGACATGGATGGCATTGCATCCAGCCTTGTTTTTTATGTTTGGTTGTTTTTGGTTGTTCTACACAGCACATGAGATCTTAACTCCCCAACCAGGGTTCGAATCCATGCCCCCTACATTGGAAGTGGGGCTTCCACTGGACTGCCAGGGAAGTCCTTAGCATTGCATCCAGGCTTTACCGTATAGCTGCAAAACTCAATCACTCTCATAAGAATGGGGACAGATAGCGCGTTTCTCATAAGAATGTATGAGTTTTGGCTGCAGAAGACACCTAGTGAATATTTGTGAATGGTTAAATGAATGTTCTAACAGGCTACCTTAATTTGAAGGTTTCTGTCTGAAACCTAGAAGCCAGGTAATTTCATATTCACCCGCCCTTTTCCTTGACCATCATATTATTAATGAATATGTATATATATGTTCCCTACTAAATTGTAACAAAAACAATTATTCATTTTAACAGATGACATGTTAATCATTGGGGTCTGGCCCAGAGGTCTGTGTGCATTGTAGTCAGAGATTCCACACTTCCAGGAGGTATTGTTGTCTCCATTTACAGATGAAGAAGTCAAAGTGCAGAGGAGGTTAATGGTTTGCCTACTCTTTGTAGTCTCAAGTGGCAGAGCCAGGTTCACCTCAGGTCTCATCCAAATCCTGTGCTGTGTAGTGCTGCCCCTGTGGGCACGGGGGCTACTTCCTAGTCCTGCATTTGCTGAGCCTCTGTATAGTGCTTCAGACACAGTAGACACTCTGTAACTTTTTAAAATGGTAGGCACTCAATAAATGCTTGGCTAAGGGTTTCGAAGCCTAGCTTTCCTGACTGAAAGGAAATCCATTAGATAGGTGGTAAAGGTGAGGTCAGGCTTCCCTGGTGGCTCAGTAGAGAATCTGCCTGCCAATGCAGAAGATGTGGGTTTGATCCCTGGGTCTGGATGATCATGCCCTGGAGAAGGAAATGGCAACCCATTCCAGTATTCTTACCTGGGAAATCCCACGGACAAAGGAGCCTGGTGGGCTTTAGGCCAGGTCGTTGCAAAAGAGTCTGACATGACTTAGTAATTACACAGCAGCAGCAGCAACAACAAAGGTGAGGTCACAGAGGCCTAAACAGCCATTGGCCATCCCCCAAGCCCTTGATAAGAACAAGAAATTAGCCAGATCCTAAATTGTTTTCTTTTGAACAGAAAAACGGAAGAAGCTAAGCTAAGGAAAGAAGGATTCAACAAACAGCTTATCCTGAGCCACTATAACGAGGAAGAGGTGAACACCATCCCTGAAGATTCCCAGTGTTTCTGGCTAGAGTTGCTGAGGAGGAGGACTAATATGCCAACAATCAAGAAGCCTGACCAGAATTTGAAAAAGTTCCATTATGCTCTGACAGATGGTTCCTCTCTGACCTAATATCCTTGTGAAATGCCAATGGTTGAAGAAGGATGGGAAGGGTCAGGAGTGGTAGAAGGGGTGGCAGGTGGAGTGTTTCTGTTTCAGCAGAAAATCCCAGAAGCATTAAAGAAAGAGGTCTGATCCCTGTATTTGTTCAGTCCTTTCTCCCAAGGGTCTACATTCCCTCACTCTGGGGGTGGGAGAAGTCAATCCAAGAAAGAGGTCAGGGCAAGTTCTCCAGTTTATAAAGCTTTCTTCTACTTAAAGGGATCTCTGGTTTTAGTCAACATTTTGTTAAGCTCCTAAGGGGTCACATGATTCTGAGAAAATGAATTGTTATTCATTTTCCTGATTAGAGAGACATTTGGGGATTTAGCTTAGAGAGAATAGGGATTTTGTAATAAATTCTTACAAATCCAGAATGGTTCATCATGGCTTTGTAAAGGTTAGTACAGCTAGGTTTTGTGAAATTGGTTGCATACCCATAATTGTCCCTCAGTTCTCCTTTGCTTGGTCTGTCCATCGACATTTTGGGGGAGACCCAATCATTTTGCTGTGTGCTGGAATGACCTCAGGAGGCCATGCTGGGTAGCAGTGGGCAACTTTGGCTTCCAGTGACTCTTTCATTAACAGAACCTGTCTGACCAGACCTTCCTGTTACCAGTCACAAGATTGGTTTTAAGGAATTTGCAGCTGAAGTGGAGGTTCAGGCAATGTGAACACGTGGAAAGATCATGCAAATGGAAGTCACAGTCAGATGTGCTGGCCTGTGACTCGTTACTGCGCTCAGTGTCTAGGGGAAAGCAAGTCACTCTCTCTGGACTTCGTTGCCTACATAAGCTGATTTTAAAAATTAGGTAGGAAATGTTCTATTTAAGAATTATTTTAAGAATAAGTTCTACTAAAGAGTAAATTCTATCTGAGAGTTGTTAGCAGCATTATTATTGTTTTTATCAATAGCAGTTCCTTAACCTGGATCTCATCTATCCTTCTGGCCGCCTTGCTGTCTGCCAAAGCTATTCTGCCCTCCCTTGGGGTGGCATGTATACCAACATATTTAGCGACTTGCCAAATCAAGTTATCCTTGGAACCTTCACACCTTTTGGATGTGGTAGCATTTCTTCTCCTAAGAGGTACATGAAATTCCAGACAAACTAGAACCTGTGGGTAAGGTAAGAGGCGGGGAAGTGCTAAATCCCAGAAATGGAAAGGATAGGAAAACAATCTTTGAAATCAGCAATCTAGTTTGGGAAAGCAGATAAGGAAAATGAAACCTATACATGTGTTCATGGCTGTTCCATGTACAGAGTTGCATATCAGAACAGACCTACAGTTCTCTGTAGGTCTCAGAGAACCAGCTGTGCCATCCATGTGAAGACACCATAGCCCCTTTTCATATAGGGACTTATATGAAGCCAAGGCGCCAGGAACATAGGCTGGGAAGCAAAACTGGGTTTTTTGGGTGAGCCAGGTATCGGCGGGGCCTCCCTACCCTCTTGTGGACCAGATGACACTGGCAGCACTACCATCCCATGCGATGCAAAGCCTCACAGCCTCCTCAGGGCTGCAGAGCTCTCGTGGTCCCCTCTGGCTCTGACACCCTGCCTCCTCTGAAGCGTGTTCTCCACCCTGTGTCTTGCATCTGTGACCTTATTTTGACTCTTTGATTTGAGCTAATTGGGGAATTTGCTCCTTTCCTTGATTTTCACACATAGAAACCACTCACCTGAGGACTCTGTGCTCTCTGTGCATGCGTGCAAGCTCAGTCCCTCAGCTGTGCCTGACTCTCTCCCACCTGATGGGCTCTGTAAGGGGAGCCAGGTGCTGTGGGTGGTTATAGCACAGTGATACACACAACTTAAATGAAATTAAAATGTACCTATGTGTGCTGAAAAGTGTTTCATCCATCCTAAGTGTTGCCCGGTATATCATATCTTCTTCTCCAGATTCTGTTCCATGCCTCTCTCAGCTTCTGTTGGTTGCCGGCAATTCCTGATGTTACCTGGTTTATTTGTAAATAATGTCACATTCTGAGGTGCAGGGTGCATGTGAAACCTGGGGAGACACTATGCAACTCACTGTAACGACTCTTCCTCTGTATATGTTGTTCTTTGGTTTATTACTTACCCCACACCTCTGCCTGCACCTCTTCCGTCTGCTCAGTTTCAATTTAGTTAGTGACTCACTTGAAAGCATCTTGTTGAAATGTTGCACAAAGGTAAACATACAAATACAGCAAATTAAACAAAAAACAACATGAAATGTGGGCTGAAAAAAACATTTTTTGGCCTCTGGAGCTTTAGAAATAGATCGACATTGTAGCTTATTGATATGCAGCCTTTCAGTGAACTAAGATACAATATTGCTTTCATATTTGCTGAATTTCAATTCTTTGAATGATCCTCAATCACATATTTTCCTGCCTCCATATTTTTAAAAATTTTAATTGGAGGGTAATTGCTTTACAATGTTGTATTAGTTTCTGCTGTACAACATGAATCAGCTATATATGCTTCCCTAGAGGCTCAGACAGTAAAGAATCTGTCTGCAATGCAGGAGACCTGGGTTCAATCCCTGCGTCAGGAAGATCCCCTGGAGAAGGAAATGCAACCCACTCCAGTATTCTTGGCTGGAGAATTCCATGGACAGAGTAGGATAGGCTACATCCATGGAGTCACAGAGTCGGACATGATTGACTGACTAACATCCCTTCCCTCTTGAGTCTCCCTCCCACTTCCCTCATCCCACCCCTCTAGGTCATCACAGAGCACCAACCTGAGCTTCCTGTGTTTCCTTGATTTCAAGACAATGGAAGTTGACGGTTGCTTTTTTTAAGCCATTTCATAAATATGCTTTTGTGTGTTCCTGCCATGCTCAGCGGAGAAGGCAATGGCACCCCACTCTAGTACTCTTGCCTGGAAAATCCCATGGACAGAGGAGCCTGGTAGGCTGCAGTCCATGGGGTCGCTAAGAGTTGGGCACGACTGAGCGACTTCACTTTCACTTTTCACTTTCATGTATTGGAGAAGGAAATGGCAACCCACTGTGGTGTCCTTGCCTGGAGAATCCCAGGGACGGGGGAGCCTGGTGGGCTGCCGTCTATGGGGTCGCACAGAGTCGGACACGACTGAGGCCACTTAGCAGCAGCAGCAGCAGCAGCCATGTTCAGCATTTCCTATGTGCTGATTAGCTTCTGGTGAAGCCTCTTCTCCTTGTTTCCTTTCCCTGCTGTTTTTATGAGTCAAATCACCTGTCAAAATATGTCAGCAGCTTGCCAGCAAATAGAGTACAGGTCAGCTAAAAGCTAAAAGAAATAAAAGACTAATGTTTGATTCTCAAGATGCAAATAGAGCAAGAGAGAGATGAATGAGGCAGTGAAGTACCTTACTGAGTGGCACGCACACACCTGCCTTCAGTGTGGAAGAGCCTTTCCCAACTTTGATGTTGAGATGAAAAGAAGATGACAGAATCTGGAAGCATTTCAAAGGCTGAGAAAGCACATACTTTCAAAAAGTCTTTTCTCCCAACCCTTGTAGTTCCACAGTTTCAAAAGGAAAGTTAGGAAACACCATGTAATTTTATGGCATTCTGATTGGACTTCGTATTCTGTGACACTACAGACTGGGTGGAAAACTAAAACTGCTTTCATGAAGAAGAAACATATTTTAATTAGTTAGATTTTCCAGGGATTGTACAAGTTAGAGTTTGGAAATTGTTGCTGGTAAACTTGATTAAAACATCTCCCCACCCCCCCAACTAAGTGCAAACATGTATCACTTTAAGTTGAGAGAGCTCTTTTTCATGTTACGTAATTTTCCTGGGAACCCTGTTGTTCAGCCTCTAAGTTTGTGTCTGACTCTTTGTGACCCTGTGGACTGCAGCATGCCAGGCTTCCTTGTTCTTCACCATCTCCCGGAGTTTGCTCAGATTCGTGGGCGTTGGTTGAGTTGGTGATGCTATCTAACCCTGTGACTAAATATAATTCCAAACTGAAGTTCAAAGAAGATGGATATCTTTCCCAAGTCCACATGATAGAGGAAAACATTGAAATCAGTTTTCATATGCTAATTCCAATGCTTTTTCCCCTTCCAACCCTTAACATGTGGAAAGAATGGTCTAGAACTGAGTATACACTGCATGAGCAATTATTAGCATAGCTATAATAATGGTAATATCATAATAATAGTAGTAATAATAATAATGTTATGAGCATGGATTTTGGAGTTAGATGTATCTGGCAGTTGTCTGGGCATCAGGGCAACTGGACTATGTGTCTCTAGTATCCAAGGCTAGCTCATGTAAAGCCTTCTTTACATGGTGACTGAGCTCCTAAAGCAGCAAGAGTAAAGGTGAATCCCAGTGCATAAGCATTTTTCAAGCCTCCCCTAGCGTCATCTTTGCCAGTGACTCATCGATCAAAGCAAGTCACATGACCAAACCTAGATTCATGTGGTGGGGAATAGACTCTTACCTCCTGGGAGAAGCTGCAAAATTAATTGTTACATCTCTCTCCGCTCTCAATACTATTTTGATTGATCATGTATAGTAGAATTTGAGAAGTGTTAAGTACCTATAAGATGAATGATCATGCTAACATTAGTCTCTTAACCACAAATCCCTCCCCTCGAGGGTGTTGATGAAACTTGTAAGACTTAGTTATCTTTTTTCTCCTGGTTTTGGTTTAGATATTTTTAGATTCTCCTTGAGGTTCTGCATCATTGTTTGATTCTTTTATACATCCTGTAATGACCCAAACCTGGACTGGTCACTTCATTTTGGCTCATGTTTTTAAGTATGTCACCTACAAGTGCTCACCAGGTTCAGACACTATGATGTCACCTACAAGTGCTCACCAGGTTCAGACACTATGAATTTTGTATTTATGTTGGTTTCGTGATTTCTTTTCCTGTTTGGTATTCCATAGGATCCCCACATTATGCACTTTCTGGAGATGTGAATTCTTCATGTGTTTGCTAAAATTCTGCAAATGTCTCCTAGAAGTTGATCTTTATAACAATGGTGAGAGTGATTTAATGGATGTCCCCAGTTATAGGTTGAAGTGTTGCTTTAAAGACTTCTCCCTTTCAGAACTCGATGATACTTCTTTTCTTCATAGTTCAGTGTTTCACTGCTATAGCATTTGGAATTAACAGTTCTCCACTTGCTGTCTTATCCATAAGTTTCACTGTTAAACACTTTATACCTGTTTCCACAACGCTGCCTGATGAACGTGTCAGAATGGAATTTGATGCCTTTGAGAGCTTCAGAAGGCCTCTCTGCTTGGGCCCCTATTCAGACTCATCTCTTGTAATTCACTCTCTTGTTTGCTGACCTTCTGTCTCTCTTCACAGCATTTGTACACTGTTGTTCTCTGTGACTGAAAGTTCTTGTCCCAGCTCTTCGCTTGACTAGTTTCCTCTTATCTCTCAGGTCTCCGTTTAAATGTCACTCCTAGGAGAGATTGTTTCTTTTGTTTAAAATAACTTTATTGAGAAGAACTACATTCCACAAATTTACCTGTTTAAAATGTACAATGCAGTGGGTTTTAGTATATTTACAGAATTTTTCAACCAACACCATAATCTAATGTTAGGATGTTTTCATCACATTAGAAAGAAATCTTAGCAGCCACTCATCATTCCCTACCCTTCCCTCCAACCCTAGGAACCATTAATAAACCTTCTGCCTGTGTAGATCTGTCTATTCTGGAACTTTCATATAAATGAAATGATACAACATATGGTGTTTGGTGCTTGCTTTGTTCACTTAGTGTAAGGCTTTCAAGTTGCATCGATGTAGCATATACTAGTATTTCACTCCTTTTAGTGGCCAAATAATATTCCATTGAATGTATTGATATATACCACCTTTTGTTTCTCATTCATTAGTTGACCGACACTGGGATTGTTTCCACTACTTGACTCCTATGAATAATGCTGCTGTGAACATTCATGTTCAAGTTTTTGTGTGGACATTATGGTTCATTTCCCTCGGATAGATACCAAGAGTAGAACTGCTAAGTTCTAAGATAAATCTATGTTTAACTTTTCAAGGAACTTGCAGACTATTTTCTGACCATCCATTAAAAAAAAAATCCTCTTTCTGTTACTCTAAGTGATGACTTTATTTCTTAGCACCAATAACAAACTGAAATTAAACTTATTTTTATTGGGTCTGTGCAACTAGACTGTGAGTTTTACTATGAGAAGAAGCGTATCTTTCTTATTTATTGCTTCACGCTCAATACTTAGTAGGTACCTAGTATTTGTTATTGTTGTTTAGTCAGTTGCTAATCATGTCTGACTCTTTTGCAACCCCATGGACTGTAGTCCTCTAGATTCCTCTCTCCGTGGGATTTCCCAAGCAAGAATACTGGTTTGGGTTGCAGTTTCCTTCTCCAGGGGATCTTCCCAACCCAGGGATCAAACCCTTGTCTCCTCCATTGGAAGGTGGCTTCTTTACCACTGAGCCACCAGGGAAGCCTAGTGTATAGTGAATGTTTAATAAATATTTGTTGAGTGGTTGAAGAGTGAGTGAACAAGACTTGGAAATATTTGTGTCAGGCTATTGCAAAAAGATGGTGGGGATGGGGTGGCCAGGACAGACAGGAAATTTGCTAAAAATAGAGTTACAATGCTTTGTGTAGCAATTAACAGAAAAATGCCATTTTAAATTGGAGATAGGATGGGCTCTGGGTACAGTATAATTTAGGGCTCAGTGACATCATGAAGGACCCAGGTTATCTTCATTTCTCCACTTGTCTATCCTACGCATCCTTTCTTCCAAGGTAATCATCCTGGCGTCACTACCAGCGACACTAGCTACATGATCCTTTTCATGTCTAACAGAAAAAAAGCTTTTTCCAGTAAACTGTGAGGCCTTCCTTTAGTGTGTTTAGGTCAGTTTAGTCACAGGCACACACTTTAACCAAAAGGGATGCAAGGGAGCCGTGCATCCATGGCCTTAGACTGCTCAGCATCTACCCTTGTAAATGGGATTTGACTGAATGAGCCGTGAAGAACTAAATGAACAGGAATTTGTTAGAAAGGAAGGAGAAGGTAGAGATTGAATGCTGAGTATGCCACCAGCAGTGGAGCCGATAGAACTTGATTTGCGTGAGCCACAATCTCTAAAAGTCTAGTCCAGTAGGAAAGAGCATGGCAACAGTAGGATTTCCAAAGCTCTGGTGGACCCAGTGGAGCGAACAAGGGAGAAGTACTTAGGCCAGAGGCTGATCACCCAGGACTGATCTTTAGAATGGACTGGTTGGATCTCCTTGCAGTCCAAGGGACTCTCAAGAGTCTTCTCCAACACCACAGTTCAAAACCATCAATTCTTGGGCGCTCAGCTTTCATCACAGTCCAACTCTCACATCCATACATGACCACAGGAAAAACCATAGCCTTGACTGCTGCNCAGGTTACTTAACTCCTCTGACTCCCTGTTTCCTCATCATAATGCCTACTTTACAGGGCAATTGTGGGCATGAGATAAGATGACCCACTAAAGCCTTGAACCCATGGCCTGGCCCCTGAGAAGAGTTTGATAAAAGTTGGCGACTGCTGCTATGTATAGCTGAAGCAGAGAAGGTTCCATTCCTGGGCCATGGAAAGGTTCTCTCCAGGGACAGCCTGGAGAGGAGACTGGTCACGCCTCTGCGATAGCATGGAGCAGTGCAATGTAAAGGCTAAGGAGGGTATGCTTGTTACTACCATGATTATGAGCCAGGTGGGGCTGCTCAGGAACCTTCCTCGGGTGTTTATACATTTCAAGGGGGTAGAGACAGGAATGGAGGGCCGGGGGAGGCTTTGCTCCTGATATGGACATTTTTCTTAGCTTCTGCCAAACACAGAGGATGGAATTTGAATTCTTGAAGGGTTGAGGGCATGAGTCGCTTTCTGAGTACACTTCCCATTACTCACATCTGGGGTGGGGCACTATAAATCCAGCCTTTGCAGTGGCTTTCAGGGGTCACCCCAAGGTGCTTTATTTCTGGTGAACTGAATTATACTGGCCAATTCCCCAAGAGATGGAATACGGGCAACACATCAGCTTACTGTTTACTCTCTCCTGCATGACATCACCTGAGGCCATGGCTAGAATCAGGGGTTCCAGTCCTGCTACTGATCAAGCAGGTAGCCTTGAGCAAATCAGTCACCTTTCTTCAATGTGTATAAGTCCAGCTCCGTGCTAGATGCTGCGGAGTTCAAAGTGAAATATAAGACAAGTTCCTCTCCTGGAGAGCAGGGCTGCCATGCGCAGTTGTGCAGGTTGGAAACTGCCCAAACCATTTAGCCAAGACAGAGTAGGGGCTCAAGTCCAGCCTGCACTCTGTCACATGGGTCAGACCTGTGCCATTGCAAAAAGGTGCTATACAGGCTAGTGGCACCTTCCTTGAGAAGGTCGTGTCTGGCTACTGACACAGAAATATAAATAAAAACTGCATTTCCTTCTAACATGAAAGCAAATCATTCCATTTTCTCATATGGAGGGTAGGTGAGAAAACCAAATAGGAGAATAGAGATGAAAACACTTTGTGATGACATATAAAACAGAATACAGCTCTAATGATACCACAGTATAATCATCTTTTGCAAACTAGCTGTGTGACCTTGGGGAAATCACTCACCCTCTCTGGGCTTCATTTTTCTCATATGAAATGAATCAGTATCCCAGGTAATTCTGATGCTTGTAATCAGCAGCCCCATCAGTAAAACACTGGTCCCTTCCAGGTGCAACTTCCTCTGAACATATACCCCAACAAGCTGTAGCAGACAGAAATTCTGCTGGTGGGGGATGATTAGAAGGCCAGGAAATAATGTCATGATCCCAAATCTGAATGCAGTGACCTTACGGGCACTTGGCAGCAGTGGTTTTGTGGTTCTGTCCCTGAGCTGAACCGGCTGGCTCTAGACACTCACCAATTACACCCAAAGCTCATAGGTCATTCTGCCTGGGCTGACACCGCCCCTTATCCTAACTGAAAGCTAGGACCAACAGGCCCTAACAGGTTCCCCCTTGGTCTTCTTGTAAACACAAGTCAATAAATGTCAAAACAAGCCTCTGGCCAACCTAGAAAGTCTTAGTCATCAATAGGCTATAAACACCCTTGGTCAGAATTCACTGTTTGTACATTGACCTATTTAGTCCCTGACTTCCTCCTCTGACTCACTCGTCAAACATCTACTAAGCTCGGCCTCTGTGTCAGGTACTGTGCTAGGGGCCTGGAATATGGAAAAGAATAACGGGAGAGAATAGAAACCACCCCCATCCCCAGACACGCCCACTAGTGCATAAACCACTGTCTGGAAATCAAGCAGTATTTCAGGCTGGGAATCTTTTGGGGGGCTAGTAAGTTCCATATGTGCCAACTGCCATCTTCAACTGTGGTCTGCGTCCTAGGAAAATAATCTGATTTTGGTGTTGACCATCTGGTGATGTCCATGTGTAGAGTCTTCTCTTGTGTTGTTGGAAGAGGGTGTTTATAATCACATCAGCAAAGTTTTTTTTTTGTTGTTGCCATATAATACAACATATTCATAGGTTCTGAGGATTAAGGTGTGGACATCTTTGGGGGCCAGTGTTCTTTTGTTTATTTTTATGGGAGTATAGGTCTGTCTAGTCAAGGCTATGGTTTTTCCAGTGGTCATGTATGGATGTGAGAGTTGGACTGTGAAGAAAGCTGAGCGCAGAAGAACTGATGCTTTTGAACTGTGGTGTTGGAGAAGACTCTTCAGAGTCCCTTGGACTGCAAGGAGATCCAACCAGTCTATTCTGAAGGAGATCAGTCCTGGGTGTTCTTTGGAAGGAATGATGCTAAAGCTGAAACTCCAGTACTTTGGCCACCTCATGCGAAGAGTTGACTCATTGGAAAAGACTCTGATGCTGGGAGAGACTGGGGGCAGGAGGAGAAGGAGACAACAGAGGATGAGATGGCTGGATGGCATCACTGACTCGATGGACATGAGTTTGAGTGAACTCTGGGAGTTGGTGATGGACAGAGAGGCCTGGCATGCTGCAATTCATGGGGTTACAAAGAGTCAGACACAACTGAGTGACTGGACTGAACTGTACTGAACTGATAGTTGCTTCACAATGTTATGTTAATAGTTTCTGCTTTACAGCAAAATGAATCAGCCATATGTATACATATACCCCCCTATTCCTTGGATTTCCTTCCCATTTAGGCCACCACAGAGCATTGAGTAGAGTTCCCTGTGCTATAAAATAGGTTCTTGTTAGTTATCCAACCAGTCAATCCTAAAGGAAATCAGTCCTGAATATTCATTGAAAGGACTGATCCTGAAGCTGAAACTCCAATACTTTGGCCACCTGATGCAAAGAACTGACTCATTGGAAAAGACCCTGATGCTGGGAAAGATTGAAGGCAGGAGAAGGGGACAACATAGCATGAGATGGTTGGATGACATACTGACTCAAAGGACATGAGTTTGAGTAAGCTTCAGAAGTTCATGATGGACAGGGAGGCCTGGCTGCTGCGGACCATGGGGTTGCAAAGAGTCGGACACGATTGAGCAACTCAACTGAACTGAGTTGTCCATTTTATTGTTGTTTAGTTGCTAAGCCGTTTCCAGCTCTTTTGTGACACCAGGGACTATAGCCCACCAGGTTCCTCTGTCCATGGGATTTTCCATGCAAGAATACTAGAGTGAGTTGCCATTTCCTTCTCCAGGGGATCTTCCTGACTCAAGGATCAAACCTGAGTCTCCTGCATTGGCAGTGAAAGTGAAAGTGAAGTCACTCAGTCGTGTCCGACTCTTTGTGATTCCATGGACTGTAGCCTACCAGGCTCCTCCCTCCATGGGATTCTCCAGGCAAGAGTACTGGAGTGGGTTGCCATTTCCTTCTCCAGGGGATCTTCCTGACCCAGGGATCGAACCCAGGTCTCCTGCATTCCAGGCAGACGCTTTAACCTCTGAGCCACCAGGCAGATTCCTTATCACTGAGCCACCAGGGAAGGTTCTATCTATTTTATACACAGTATCAATAGTGTATATATATATCAGTCCCAATCTCCTGGTTCCTCCCATGCTGTCCTTTCACCCTTGGTATCCATACATATGCCCTCTATGTCTGTGTCTCTACTTCTGCTCTACAAATAAGATCATCTATACCATTTTCCTGGATTGCACATATATGCGTGAATATGTGATATTTGTTTTTCTCTTTCTGACTTACTTCACTTTATATGACAGTCTCTAGATCCATCCATGTCTCTGCAAATGGCAAAATTTCATTCCTTCTTATGCCTAAGTAGTATTCCATTGTATATATGTAGTATATTTTTACTCATTTTTTCATCAATGGACATTTAGGGTGCTTCCGTGTTTTGGCTATTGTAAATAGTGCTGCAATGAATGTTGAGGCACATACATCTTTCTGAATTATGACTTTCTCCAGGATATGCCCAGGAGTGGGGTTACTGAGTCATTGGTAGTTCTATTTTTAGTTTGTTAAGAAATGGGGGCCATATTCTGTCTTCCACAAACTCTGAGGCTAATAGATAACTCCAGAGATAATAATTTGCATTGAATATTGCTGAGATGTCACTTCCCACAAAAAGACTTTCTTGGAAACCTAACCTGGGTTAGACTTTCCTCCTAGGTGTTCTCATAGCCATTTGGGTTCACCTCTTTGCCCTTATTATACTGTATTGTAATTTCTTTTTAAAAAACATATGTTTATTTTGTTTTTTACAGTAGATCCTTGTCTGTTATCTATTTTAAATATAGCAGTGTGTACAGGTCAGTCCCAAACTCCCTAACTCTTCCTTCCCCCTGCTTGCCCCCTGGTAACAATAAGTTCATTCTCTGTCTATGAGTCTCCTTCTGTTTTGTAAATAAGTTTATTTGTATATTTTTTAGATCCACATATAAGTGATATCATATGATATTTTTCTCTCTGACTTACTTGACTTAGTATGATAATCTCAGATCCATCTATGTTGCTTCTACAGGTGTTATTTTATTCTTTTTAATGGCTGAGTAGTGTTTCATTGTGTATATATACCACGTCTTCTTTATCCATTCATCTGTCCATGGATATATATGTTGTTTCCATATCTTGGCTATTGTAACTAGTGCTTCAGTGAGCATTGGGGTGCACATATCGTTTTGAATCATGTTCTTCCCTGCATATATGCCTAGGAATGGAATTGCTAGAATATATGGTAATACTATTTTTAGTTTTCAAAGACTGTTCCCCATAGTGGCTGTACCAATATACATTCCAACTAACAGTGTAAGAGTGTTCCCTTTTCTCTACACCCTCTCCAGCATTTATCATTTGTAGGGTTTTTGGTGATGACCATTCTCACTAGTGTCAGGTGATATTTCATTGTATTTACTGTACTTTAATTTCTTGATCATGAATATATCTTCCATACTAGACAAGAAAAGCTATGACAAACCTAGACAGCATATTAAAAAGCAGAGACATCCCTTTGCTGACAAAGTCCATATAGTCAAAGCTATGGTTTTTCCTGTAATCATGTACAGATGTGAGAGTTGGACCATAAAGAAGGCCAAGTGGTCGAAGAATTGATGTTTTCGAATTGTGGTGTTGGAGAAGACTCTTGAGAGCCCCTTGAACTCAAGGAGATCAAACTAGTCAATCTTAAAGGAAATCAACCCTGAATATTCACTGGAGGGACTGATGCTGAAGCTCCAATACTTTGGCCACCTGATGTGAAAAGCCTACTCATGGGAAAAGACTTTGACTGTGGGAAAGATTGCGGGCAAGAAGAAAAGGGGACAACAGAGGATGAAATGGTTGGATGCCATCACTCACTCAATGGATGTGAATTTGAGCAAACTCAGGGAGATAATGAAGGACAGGGAAACCTGACCTGCTGCAGTTCATGTGTCACTAAAAGTTGGACATAGCGAATGAACAACGTAAGACAGTACAACTCTGGTGAGTAAGGACTGTGCCTGATTCATTTTGTTTCTCTGGTCCCCAACAATGTCCAGTGCTTCGCAGTTGCCCAATCAATAATAATTGTACTGAGGATTAAATGGAGACCATACAAATTACCCAGTGGTATCTAGCTTAAATAGGTATTCAGAAGATGAAGGATGCTTTTGTGAACATCCATTATGCCCAAGAAACTGGGAGAATTTCTATGAGTGACAAGTAATAGGGAAACCTGACCTGCTGCAGTTCATGTGTCACTAAAAGTTGGACATAGCGAATGAACAACGTAAGACAGTACAACTCTGGCGAGTAAGGACTGTGCCTGATTCATTTGGTTTCTCTGGTCCCCAACAATGTCCAGTGCTTCGCAGTTGCCCAATCAATAATAATTGTACTGAGGATTAAATGGAGACCATACAAATTATCCAGTGGTATCTAGCTTAAATAGGTATTCAGAAGATGAAGGATGCTTTTGTGAACATCCATTATGCCCAAGAAGCTGGGAGAATTTCTATGAGTGACAAGTAAAATGTCTCCATCTCTAATGAGAAAATGCAGGATCAGATGTCTTCTAGGTTTGGGTAATTAGACCCTTCGGGCAATTAGTCAATGTCATGGTTCACCTTTTCTGTTTTTATTTTAATGTTGTTTTGCCCAGAACCCAGCACATGTTTGCTGAAGAAAAAGTGTTGGCTGGTTTTCAGAGGTCAAGTGGGGCAGGAGCAGGTGGGAAGAAGCCATGATCTATATTTCTACACCTCAATGGGGCAGAGCAGAAATGCACCCTGGGTCTGTCTCTACCCTTTTAAGAGCTCTGTACTTTGGCATCTGTTTCTTCTCACCTCAGTGGCCACAGTGGCTTTTCTCCTCTAAGGCTGTCACCTGGTCCAGTGGAGGGA
Organism: Aepyceros melampus; assembly: GCA_006408695.1. Classification (NCBI taxonomy): domain Eukaryota; kingdom Metazoa; phylum Chordata; class Mammalia; order Artiodactyla; family Bovidae; genus Aepyceros; species Aepyceros melampus. Next base: position 219,456 of record SJXQ01010485.1, read on the forward strand.
TGAGAAGATGGACAGCAAGTCCAGGAGTTCTGGGTAGCCTCGTGGTGCTGGAGTTACCACATTCTGTCTGGCCTCATACAGGTCATTCCTCTTTCAATTCTGTGTCTATAAAATGCATGACTCACCTCTCAGATGCCAAGAAACTCAAAGACTTTGTGTTCCTGTCATTAAAGGGTACAATTTAAATTTTAAAAAAGCTGCTGTAGGCATACCTACCAGACTATCATTAGATGAAAGCTCATGTCAAGGCCAAAGCCAGCTTGATTTTATTTCAAAGCCTGGAGCAGGAGACCTAGTGCCAGAACTTTCAAAGTACCTGCTGTTTAAAGTGGGCCTGCCCACCACCCTTCAGTTGGATTCAGATTCCAACATGTCCTGCTGTCGGGGTGCTGATTCCCCTACAGGTACACAGAGCAGGAACTGAACCAGCAAGCTTGCCTTTCTAGCCAAGCAATAACATGTACTGATTGCACCCACAGTCAGAGCTGTGTGCTTACATGATCTGCAGAAGAAATTTTTAATGATTTGTAAGTTTATTTCCACAAAATATAACCAAAAAACCAGACATTAAACCAAATTTAGAGGATTTTTTAGCTGTACAGCTTATGGAATCTTAATTCTCGGACCAGGGATTGAACCCAGATCCTCAAAAAATGAACATTCAGAGTCCTAAGTACTAGACCACTGGGAAAGTCCCAAGCCAAACCTACATTTGAATTCAATAACCAAATTTAGAGGATTTTTTAGCTGTATAGCTTATGGAATCTTAATTTTCGGACCAGGGATTGAACCCAGATCCTCAAAAAATGAACATTCAGAGTCCTAACTACTAGACCACTGGGAAAGTCCCAAGCCAAACCTACATTTGAATTCAACAAGATAGTCTTTTTGAGAAGAACACTTTTTAAATCTCTATTTTTAAAATGACTTATGCTGAAATAAATGTTAATTGGTTAATTAAGTATTCAAAGTTAAGTACTCAATCACACACTAGTTCTATTGTCTGTTGCAATGATCAAAGGGGACTGGAAGACAGTTTTCACCACCCATGGGCAAACAGATGAAAAAGAGAGCAAAGGGACATTGTATAAGTGAAAACAAATTCTCATTTACATGTAATTCATGCAGTTTGGAATATTGATCATTCATCATGTAATTCATGCAGTTTGGAATATTGATCATTCATTAACTGTCTCAGTTTTTATCATTCCACGTATATATTCTAAGTATCTTCCATGAGACAACAAGGGAATTATGCTCAGTGTTCTTGGTTCTTCCTGACCTTGTTTGTTTTAGTCACTAAGTCACGTCCAGCTCTTGCGATTGCATGAACTGTAGCCCACCAGAGTCCTCTGTCCATGGGATTTCCCAAGCAAGTGGGAGCCATTCCCTTCCTGGCCTTATAGGCAATAACATGGACAACACAGTGTGGTAAGTGCTGCTTTAGGGAAGCAAAGGGTACCACAGAGCCAAAGAGGATGCCAGTCTGGTCTGGGGGTGTCAGGGAGTTGGGCTCAACCACCAAAGACCACCTGCCTTCAGTCACATTATTTTCAAATGTGAGGAGCAGAGATGGGAAGGTACAACAGACTATTCTAGAAAAAGAACTTGTCCCATAGATCAGGAACCTTAACAATCAACAGGCTGAGTTTGATGAATGCCTCAGATTCAGAGATTTAGGACTGTCACGCGAGTGTATGTTCCTCGGTTCTTTGTTTCGTCACAACAAAGATTTGGGGTGTTGGACATTAAAGCCCTCGGAGCGTCACAGCTCTCGGGTCTTGGACAAACCGTGTTATAGCTCTTAGGCAAATCAGTGTTACAGCTCTATTTTATTTAGAAGATAGCAGGAGAATCCATCCTTGAAGCGTGAGGGCATGCCAACCCAAAGACTCCAAGAGAAGAGAGAGGAGGAGCACGGGGGGGAGGGAGAGAGAGGGAGAGAGAGAGAAACAGAGAGAGAAAGCGCTTTGGCTCCTCCTTTTATATGTTTTTTCCTCCACCTGGGCCTGCCCTATGCAAATTGGGCTTAGCCAGGAGTGCTGTTTGTTCTACCTGAAGTCTTCACTCTGGCCCTCGGACCTTCCTTTGACCTTCCTTGTCTTTTAGCCACCGCCATTTTGGACTCCTTTTCCCTATTCTACCTACCTAACAGGACTGTGAGACTTCCCTGTTGGCTCAGTGGCTAAAGACTCCATGTTCCCAATGCAAGAGGCCTGGGTTTGATCCCTGGTCAGGGAACTAGATCCCCAATGCTGCAACTAAAGATCTCACATGCCACAACTAAGAGCCAGTGCAGCCCAATGAATAAATAATAATAATAAACCAAAGCCAATACTCCTCACATAAGTAGAGAGAGAAAGCGCTTTGGCTCCTCCTTTTATATGTTTTTTCCTCCACCTGGGCCTGCCCTATGCAAATTGGGCTTAGCCAGGAGTGCTGTTTGTTCTACCTGAAGTCTTCACTCTGGCCCTCGGACCTTCCTTTGACCTTCCTTGTCTTTTAGCCACCGCCATTTTGGACTCCTTTTCCCTATTCTACCTACCTAACAGGACTGTGAGACTTCCCTGTTGGCTCAGTGGCTAAAGACTCCATGTTCCCAATGCAAGAGGCCTGGGTTTGATCCCTGGTCAGGGAACTAGATCCCCAGTGCTGCAACTAAAGATCTCACATGCCACAACTAAGAGCCAGTGCAGCCCAACGAATAAATAATAATAATAAACCAAAGCCAATACTCCTCACATAAAAGACTTTTCACTTTAGATAAAGGCAATCCCATTATCATCAGCAACAACCCCAGCCGCTGTCCAGAGAGATCAAATTCCCTTCGGGGCCCTCTTTACTTTGGTGGGCTTTTGAAACTGTGGCCAACCAACACCCCACTTACTCAAGCCCTCTAAGAACCTTCCCCTCTAAAGCAAATGGGGTTCTCAAGAAGCAGGAAGTTTTCTTAGAAGGGTAGTGAGGCAAGTAATATAGGACACAAGAAAACCCAAGCAAGGTCGGGTCTTAGCTGGAGGTGATAGTTTATGATGAATGATGTCAGGTTCATGATCTCTGAAGATTTAGCTTCGGGTCCAGGAACCAGCTCTTGATCACTCAAGAGCTTTAGTGTAGCAGTTTTATTAAAGTTTAAGACAGAGAAATCTTCTGACATAGACATCAGAAGGGGGATGGAGAGTGCCCCCAACAACTAGTCTTATCAAGGCCTCATATATTTTTACCAGACCCACTCCTACAACATACATCCTAAATTAACAAGATTAGAGCTAACAATAGAAAGATCTTACCAGACCCACTCCCACAATATATGTCTTAAGATAACAAAATTAGTCAGAAGGTTCTTGTTAAGGAGAGACATGTCCTCAAGCAAGATACACTCTTATACTGACTAAGACAAGGGTAAGTGAAGTCGCTCAGTCATGTCCGACTCTTTGCGACCCCATGGACCGTAGCCTGCACCAGGCTCCCCCATCCATAGGATTCTCCAGGCAAAAGTACTGGAGTGGGTTGCCATTTCCTTCTCCAGGGAATCTTCCCGACCCAGGGATTGAACCCAGGTCTGCCGCATTGTAGACAGATGCTTTACCATCTGAGCCACCAGGGAAGTCCGACTAAGACAAAGCAGTGAAGAAAAACTCTTGTCCTTTTCTCCTCCTTGAGAGCCTTGGATCCTTTTCTCCTTCTCCAGGACCCTGGACCCCTTCCTTCTTGAGGGCCCTGGGCTCCTTATCAACCTACCTAAGGATGAGCTCTCTCAGAGGCTGATGCCTGCACCAGGCTCCCCCATCCATAGGATTCTCCAGGCAGAAGTACTGGAGTGGGTTGCCATTTCCTTCTCCAGGGAATCTTCCCGACCCAGGGATTGAACCCAGGTCTCCCGCATTGTAGACAGATGCTTTACTATCTGAGCCACCAGGGAAGTCTGACTAAGACAGAGCAGTGAAGAAAGAAACTCTTGTCCTTTTCTCCTCCTTGAGAGCCTCGGATCCTTTTCTCCTTCTCCAGGGCCCTGGACCCCTTCCTTCTTGAGGGCCCTGGGCTCCTTATCAACCTACCTAAGGATGAGCTCTCTCAGAGGCTGACTTCAAGCTCTTCCAGGCAGCTCTGGAAACCCCAGAATATAAATGTACATATGTATAGCATACATATGAGACATGTATGTATAGCATACAATGAGACATATGTACATATATATTCTTTTCCATTATGATTCATCACAGGATATCAAACATAGTTCCCTGTGCTGTACAGTAGGACCTTGTTGTTAATCCATCCTATATATACTAGTTTGCATCTGCTAACTTCCCTCCCCGACTTCCCTCCTTGCCTGCTGAACATCTTGATCTTGACTTGTGGCCTTCAGCACTATAAGATAGTACCTTTCTGTCATTTAAGGCCCCCAGTCAATGGTAATTTGTTCCAGCAGCTCTAGAAAACTAATACAACTGGAATCCACCAAAATGGACCCAGTGGGTGAGGAGAAACCAGCAAAGAAATGATCCGTGGAAAACCCAGGAGAAATCCCAGAAGCCAGAGAAAGACCATGTTTAAGCAGGAGAGTGGTCATTTTGCCAAATGCTGCAGAGAAGTTAAGAAGACAGCGAAATAACTGTTTGATAGGGCTGCAGTTTTAAAAGGCAACATGTTGGAGATGTTATCTCTGACAACCCTGAGAGAACAATCTTAGTGGAAGTGGAGGGGCCAGAGCCAGCTGGAGGAGCTAGAAGAGAGGAAGAGAAAAGGATGTGGACAGGTTTCCTGGGCAGGGCAGCCAAGCAGTTGAACCCTAGCTGGAGGAAAACGTAGGTTCTTTGGTAAAGATTGGACCTTGGAAATAATTTGTATGCCCATAAAGCATTTAGACTTTTAGTTTAGTTTCTACATTTAAACATTTAGTTTCTCTTTAGAAGGAGAAACTGAAGATGCTGGAGAAAAGGGATGAAAGTCCTTGAGAAAACTAGAAGCCTTTCAGAAGGAGTAGAGTCTTCATTCAGGGGAACGAGGAGAAAGGCGGAGGAGGACGAGGAGAGAAGCTGAAATTCAGTTTCCTTTCTTGAGCTGTTAGCAACTGAACAGAATTTAAGCAAAGGAGATGTTAAAAAAAAAAAACACTTTTGACTAAATGATAAATTGTAGAATCCAGATGGAAAAAAATGTGCGTGTTGGGAGAGGGGGTGTGGAAGCGTAGTAGGGGAAACAGGCAAATTGTGTAGTTGGCGGTTGTAAAATGGCCATTCAAAAGAGATTTAAATAGCACCATTTTCCAATCAAGGCTGGCTGGTAGAACTGGGATTTTTTTCTTTTTGTAAATTAATTTTGATTGACGTATAGTTGCTTTCCAATGTTGTGGTAGTTTTTGCTTACAGAAAATGAATCAGCTGAATATATACATATATCCCCTCTCTTTTGGATTGCCTTCCCATGTAGGTCACCACAGAACTGAAATGTTGAGAGCACGTGCACAGACCGAGACTCTAGACGGCTTGAGGTGCTGTCCCACTGCTCATTCTCTGACTGGTTCACCTGATGGGAAAGGTCGAGGTAAAGAGACATTTTGAAAATGGTTTGTCTGTGGTTGTTCAAAATCTGTCATTAATTTGAAGGAGGTACATAGATACCCTTTAACTTCTATCTTGCCAGCTACCCAGAGTTGAGGCCTTGCCTCTGGTGAAAGGGATTCTGGGAGTTCAGTAGCAGCATGACGTCACCTTCTAGCAACTATTGACTTTTGGCCAGTTACATCACCAGCAGCAGCAGCATAATCGTCAGTTGAATGTTTACTGTGTGCCAGGCACTGAGCTGAGTTCCTCAAGGAGATTATCATGTTTAATCCTTATGTAGACCTATGAAGTCTGCACAAATAGCATTCACATATTGCTCTCAAAAGGAATGTGAGTCTCAGGGAGATTAAGTCACAGGAACTGTGATACAGGTAAACTTGGAAACTACCCTGTGGCCAAAGGCTGCATTACTCCTTAGCCTCTCTGAGCCTCAGTTTCCTCATCATAAAATGAGACATTACAATAACAACTTCCACACTGGAGTATTCCACAGATTATATGGCAGCAGGCATAAAGTAGACAGTTCGCAGAGTTAGCTATTATTAGTAGATTTGAGCTATTATTACAACACTGTGTTTACATTTTTATAAAGGACTATAGAGAAAGAATGTGCGTGTTTGTGGAGTGTTTTGTATGTGTATGTGTGGGAGAGAGAAAGAACAGTAATAATCAGAAAGTCATAAATTCAAGATGGTGAATTTTGAGCGTTGGCAGAAGAGATTTTGTGTGGGCAGCTTTCCCTTCATGCCTTAAACTCTATGATATACAAGTTCCTCAAGATGGTTTTGAAGAAGGCAATGGCACCCCACTCCAGTACTCTTGCCTGGAAAATCCATGGACAGAGGAGCCTGGTGGGCTGCCGTCCATGGGGTCGCTAAGAGTTGGACACGACTGAGCGACTTCCCTTTCACTTTTCACTTTCATGCATTGGAGAAAGAAATGGCAACCCACTCCAGTGTTCTTGCTCGGAGAATCCCAGAGACAGGGGAGCCTAGTGGGCTGCCGTCTACCAGGTTGCACAGAGTTGGACACGACTGGAGCGACTTAGCAGCAGCAGCTGCTGCAAGATGGTTTTAATATTCAGGGCTGGGGACAGTGAGGTGTATGAGGCACTAGATTCTGGTGTAATATTTAAAGGTAGGGGTCCCCAACCTCTGGGAATCTAACACCTGATGATCTGAGGTGGAGCTGGTGTAATAGTAATAGAAGTAAAGTGCACAATAAATGTAACGAGCTTGACTCATCCCGAAACCATCCCTGTTACGCTGATCTATGGAAAAAGTTGCTTTCCACAAAACCCATCCCTGGTGCCAAAAATGTTGGGCAACAATGCTAAAGGGACACAAATAGGGTTGAGGGTGGGAGCAAGGCTCAAGAGGAAGGATATATATATATAGTTATGACTGATTCACATTGTGGTACAGCAGAAACCAACACAACATTGTAAAGCAATTGTCCTCAATTAAAAAAAAATAAATTTAAAGAGACACAAACAATTTGATTATCAAGATACATTATGTATGTGGATGTATTAATGTACATATACATTTTTTAACACCTCTGAATGAACTAGTTCTATAAAAGCATGAGTTTGTCCTATAACATTTAAGATGGATTTTCGGTACTTTGGCTTTTTACTAATAGATAAAATAGATGATTTCTCCTTTTTTGCATTACGTTGCAAAATTATTTGGAAATAGTATCTAAGTTTTATGGTTATTTCTGCCCAAGGAGGAATTAGAAATTCTGTGGGGTTTTGGTTTTGAGGTATACTTAACATATAGCATTATATTAGTGTCAGATGTAGCAAAGAATCTGCCTGCCAATGCAGCATACACAGGAGATATGGGTTTATTCCTGGGTTGGGAAGAACCCCTGGAGCAGGAAATGGCAATCCAGTCCAGTGTTCTTGCCTCAAAAATTCCATGGACAGAGAAGCCTCAGTTCAGTTCAGTCGCTCAGTCGTGTCCAACTCTTTGTGACCCCATGGACTGCAGCTTGCCAGGCTTTTGTGTCCATTGCCAACTCCCGGAGCCTGCTCACACTCATGTCCATTGAGTCGGTGATGCCATCCAAGCCCCCATGAACAGTATGAAAAGAACCCCATGAACAGTATGAAAAGGCAGAGAAGCCTGGTGGGCTACTAGCCATGGAGTCGCAAAGAGTTAACCACCACTGAGCACACGGCACACACTGTTTCAGGTGTACCATATAATGATTTGATATTTGCATTCATTGCAAAGTGATCACCTCATTAAGTTTAGTTAACATCCACCACTACACATGATTATAATTTTTTTTCTTGTGATGAGGACTTTTAAGATCTATTAGAAGCTTTCATTAGAAAAGACCCTGAGGGGGTCGGGATTGGGAGTTCATGTACACTCATGGCTGATTCATGTCAATGTATAGCAAAATGAATACAGTATTGTAAAGCAAAACAAACTAAAAAATAAAAATTAATTTAAAAAATAAATAAAAGATTAAAAAAAAGAAGAAAAGAAAAGACCCTGATGCTGAGAAAGACTGAAAGCAGGAGGAGAAGGGGATGACAGAGGACGAGGTGGTTGGATGACATCACTGACTCAATAGACATGAGTTTGAGCAAGCTCTGGGAGATGGTGAAGTACAGGGAAGCCTGGTGTGCTGCAGTTCATGGGGTCGCAAAGAGTCAAACATGACTGAGCAACTGAATAACAACAAGCACCTTTGAAGTCTATAGTACAGTACTCTTAATGACCCCACGAACTGTAGCCCACCAGGCACCTCTGTCCATGGAATTCTCCAGGCAAGAATATTGGAGTGGGTAGCCAATCCCTTCTCTAGGGGATCTTCCTGACCCAGAGATGGAACCCAGACCTCCTGCATTGCAAGCGATTCTTTACCAGCTGAGCCCCCAGGGAAGCTATAGTCCCATTATTATCTACAGTCACCATGCTGTATATAACATCCTCAAGACTTATTATTTTATAACTGGAGATTTGAACTTTTTTACTGCCTCCACTCATTTTGCCCACCCCTATGCCATACCTCGTATCTATGAGTTTGGGGGTTTTGTTTTTTTGGTTTTATTTTTTTTCATTTAAGATGCCTCATACAAGTGAGATCTTATGATAGTTGTCTTTCTCTGTCTGACTTTTTTCATTTAATACCCTTATTAATACCTTTTTTATGGCTAACATTACATTGTGTATGTATACTTCATTTTCTTTATCCTTTCATCCATTAATGAACACTCAGCGTGCTTCCATGTCTTGACTATTGAAAATAATGCTGTAATGAACATAGGGATGTGTGTATCTTTTAATTTAGTACTTTTATTTCATTCAGACATGTGTCCAGAAGTGAAATTGCTGAATCATATGGTAGTTCTATTTTTAATTTTTTCAGGAACCTCCAAACTGTTACCCATAGTGGCTGCACCAATTTACATTCCCACCAACAGTACACAAGGGTTCCCTTCTCCACATCCTTGCCAAAATATGTTATTTCTTGCCTTTTTGATAATAGCTATTCTAACAGGTATGTGATATCTCGTTGTGCTTTTTTTTTGTTGAAGTATAGTTGATTTGGGGCTTCCCCAGTGGTTCAGCAGTAAAGAATCCGCCTGCAATGGAGAAGGTGCAGGAGACAAGAGTTCGATCCCTGGATCCGGAAGAACCCCTGGAGGAGGGCATGGCCACCCTGTAGAATGGGGTGCCTGTAGAAGGGGTCTACAAAGAGTCAGACACAACTGAAGTGACTTAGCACGCACACTTATAGTTGATTTAAAATGTTGTGTTAGTTTCTGGTGTATAGCAAAGTGGTTCTATTTACATATATACACATACTCTTTCTCATATTCTTTTCCATTATGGTATATTACAGGGTATTGACTGTAGTTCCCTGTGCTATACATAGGACCTTGTTTATCTATTTTCTATATAGTAGTTTGTATCACTAATCCAAAACTCCTTATTTATCCCTCCCCTACCCCTTTCCCCTTTAGTAATCTATGTTTTCTACATCTGTGAGTCTGTTTCTGTTTCTCCTTTTGAAAAATGTCTAATTTACCCATTTTTAATTGGCCTGTTTGATTTGTATTTCCTCTTAAGTTATATGGGTTTTTTAAATATATTTTGGATATTATTCCTTTATCAAATATCTGACTTGCAAGTATTTTCTCCCATTCAGTGAGTTGCCTTTTCATTTTGTTAATGGTTTCCTTTGCTGTGTGGAAGTTTAATGTAGTTTCATAATGTAGTCCCCCTGAAGTTTTTAATGTAGTCCCCCTTGTTTGTTTTTGCTTTTGCTGCCTTTGCTTTTGGTGTCAAAACCAAAGAATCTTCACCAAAACCAATGTCAAGGAGCTTACCACCTATGTTTTCTTCCTGGACTTCTACAGGGCTTACATTTGGGTCTTTAATTCATTTTGATTGATCTTTTGGTATCCTTAAGTTTTAATATTTTGTATATGGCTGTCCAGTTTTCCCATCACCATTTATTGAAGAGATTGTCTTTTCCTCATTATATATTCTCCAGCTCCCTTGTAGTAGATTCATTGGCCATTTTTCATGGTTTTCTTTCTGGGCTCTCTATTCTCTTTCACTGACCTAAGCGTCTAATTTTATGCCAACATCATATTGCTTTGCTTACTATAGCTTTGTAATATTGTTTGAAGTCAGGAAATGTGACGTCTCCAGCTTTATTCTTCTTTCTCAAGATTATGTTAGCTATTCGGGATCTTTTGTGGTTCCATACAAATTTTAGGATTGTTTGTTCTATTTCTGGGGAAAATGTCATTGGAATTTTGATAAGGATTGCATTGAAACTGTAGAGTACTTGAGTAGTATGGAATTAATAAGATTAATTTTTCCAATCTGTAAGCATGGAATTCCTTCCATTTATTTGTGTCTTCATCAATTCATCAGTGTCTTATATTTTCAGTATACAAGTCTTTCACCTCTTGGATTAATTTAGTCCTTTATTCTTTTTTTGATGCAGTTGTAAATGAGATTGTTTTCTTGAACTTCCCTGTGGGTCCAGTGGCTAAAGACTCCACACTTCCAATTCAGGGGACCTAGGTTTGATCTCTAATCAGGGAACTGGATCCCACACAGCTAAGAGGTTGCATGTGCAGCTAAAGATCTTGTGTACTGCAATAAGGATCAAAGATCCTATGTGCCACGACTAAGACCCAGCACAAATAAAGGAATAAATATTTTAAAAATAAAGTCTTACTTCTAATTTAAAACAAGTTCTTAATGATAATAACTCTTATTTACACTCTCATGCCAGCAAGCATATTAAAGAGTTCTAGAATATTCCAGGGAGAAGGCAATGGCACCCCACTCCAGTACTCTTGCCTGGAAAATCCCATGCATGGAGGAGCCTGGTAGGCTGCAGTCGGACACGACTGAGTGGCTCCCTTTTCACTTTTCACTTTCATGCATTGGAGAAGGAAATGGCAACCCACTCCAATCTTCTTGCCTGGAGAGTCCCAGGGACGGAGGAGCCTGATGGGCTGCCGTCTATGGGGTTGGACAGAGTCAGACACGACTGAAGCGACTTAGCAGCAGCAGCAGCAGCAGCAGCAGCAGTTCAGCCATAGAAATCATGAAGGGAGTATGGGGAAGGCCCATTCGACCATGGAGTAGCTGTGACATATGTGAGACCTCCGTTGTTATTCATAGGAATTGTGTCTCTCCTCGCTAATATGTGCATTCGAAAACAAAGGATATTTACAGGAATTGGGTGCTCTTCAGGATGATGGTGCCCTGCCATACTCAGCAGCATTGTATTGAACCCTGGTACTTGAGAGAAAAACCAAAATTAATTCACAATAAGGCTAATTGGAATCTAGACCTCATTAAAAAGTTCCTTCTCCCTTTGGTCATTCTTTAGGGCTCAGAAATGTTCATAAGCCACACTGCAGCTGTCTAAGAGAAAGACAGAGGAAATGAAGAAAGAGCTTTGCTTCTGGTTTGTGATGGAGAGCAACTCTGTTCCTAGAAAGGGAATTGCCCCACATACAGTTGTTCCCCCTACTTACTAATAGTCTGGCCTGGGGCAGGTTGCTCACTTGTGCACTCAGTTCTCCCAACATGTAAAGCACCTCATGGGGTGGGCTTTCATACAGAGTAAAGAGATCAAGGCAGGCAAAGCGCTTAGAATATATGTAGCACGTAGTAAGTGCTCAATAAATGACAGCCGTTCTAGCTATTAAGGGATTGGTTACCCAAGCCTACCCAAGGGGAAATCTGAAGGCAATGGGAACAAGATTAACAAGTGTGGCAGAACAGATAACTAGAGGGGATGCAGATTACTTCTACCTTTCACTTCAGCTGGGGACAAACCTGGGGGTTTCCCTGGGTACCATACTTGGGTCGCTACTCGTTGTATTTCACATGCTCTCAGGGGATTAATAGCACTCCAACTTTGAGTTCCAACCCTCAGCTCTGGGCATGTTTCTTCCGTATTCCTACAAGCACCTCAGCTTCAACACATCCGAAACCCGAGGGGTCACCTCTCTCTCTCCAGCTCACCAAACCTGCATCCCCAGTGTGCCCTCGGCTGATGCCACCCCATCATCTCTGCTTCACCCAAGCTCTGGACTCTCATCTCTCTCGGCAACCTTCAGCCAACCTGCCCCACACTTCATCAGCAACGAAGTCCTATGAGTTTTACTTCTTAAAGATGCTTCAAACTGTCCCTGAACTCTCTCTCTGTGACCTCTGCCCCAGGCCACAACTTCATCCAGTTCACCTCTCCCTGCCTCCAAATGCATCATCTCAAATCGCCACCTTGCCCCATCACCTACCCCTCATTAAAATGTTCAGGGACCTCTTCCTACTTAAATGTCCAGGCTTCTAAATGTGACTCCAGAAATTCCTGATCAGGCCCTGGCCCATCACTATGACTTATTTCTCTGACTGCACTTTGTTTTCTAGCAATACTGGAGTGCTATATATCCACAGAATGGTGTTTTCAGGTCCATATCTGGGCTCCTGTGATTCCCTGTGCTTGTGATACCTTCCTCCCCTTTATCTAACTCAGATCCAATGACACATCCTCCAGGAAGACTGGCCGGATCTTCCTCTCTCTCAGAGTGGATTAGATCTCCTTCCCCTGAGAGACTTTGTCTTTTATGCAGGAGATCATCACACTTGCTACAGAATATTGTAATTAGGTGCTTCCCTCCCTAGACTGGGAGATCCTTGAAGTTAGGAAATGCTGTATCTTATGCATCTTTTTACCCTGAGTGCTTAATAGAGTGCCTGGCACTCTGTGGGCACTTAGTAAGTAAATACTGAATGAATTAACATTTATCAATCCCCTCAGTACCCCCAGGACTTCCTTGGTGGCTCAGATAGTAAAGAACCTACCTGCAATACAGGAGACCTGGGTTTGATCCCTGGGTCAGGAAGATCCCCTGCAGAAGGGAAGGGCAATCCACTCCAGTATTCTTGCCTACAGAATTCCATGGACAGAGGAGCCCAGCAGGTTCCAGTTCATGTGGTCACAGAATCAGACACAACTGAGTGACTAACATTTCAGTACACCAAGAAATGGAGTGTCATTTGAAGTAACTAGATTAGTATAATATATGGTTCCCTATTGTTCCCTATTGTACAGGAGACAGTTATCAAGACTATCCCCAAGAAAAAGAAATGCAAAAAAAAAAAAAAGATGGCTGTCTGAGGAGGCCTTACAAATAGCTGTGAAAAGAAGAGAAGCAAAAAGCAAAGGAGAAAAGGAAAGATATACCCATTTGAATGCAGAGTTCCAAAGAATAGCAGCAAGAAGAGAGAAGAAAGCCTTCCTCAGTGATCACTGCAAAGAAGTAGAGGAAAACAACAGAATGGGAAAGGCTAGAGATCTCTTCAAGAAAATTAGAGCTACCAAGGGAACATTTCATGCAAAGATGGGCTCAATAAAGGACAGAGATGGTATGGACATAACAGAAGCAGAAGATACTGAGAAGAGGTGGCAAGAATACACAGAAGGCTATACAAAGAAGATCTTCACGACTCAGATAATCATGATGGTGTGATCACTCACCTAGAGCCAGACATCCTGGAATGTGAGTCAAGTGGGCCTTAGGAAACATCACTATGAACAAAGCTAGTGGAGGTGATGGAATTCCAGTTGAGCTATTTCAAATCCTAAAAGATGAGGCTGCAAAAGTGCTGCACAAAATATGCCAGCAAATTTGGAAAATTCAGCAGTGGCCACAGCACTAGAAAAGGTCAGCTTTCATTCCAGTCCCTAAGAAAGGCAATGCCAAAGAATGCTCAAACTACCACACAATTGCATTCATTTCACACGCTAGTAAAGTAATGCTCAAAATTCTCCAAGCCAGGCTTCAGCAATACGTGAACCATGAACTTCCAGATGTTCAAGCTGGTTTTAGAAAAGGCAGAGGAACCAGAGATCAAATTGCCAACATCCACTGGATCATGGAAAAAGCAAGAGAGGTCCAGAAAAGCATCTATTTCTGCTTTATTGACTATGCCAAAGCCTTTGACTGTGTAGATCACAATAAACTGTGGAAAACTGTGAAAGAGATGGGAATACCAGACCACCTGACCTGCCTCTTGAGAAACATATATGCAGGTCAGGAAGCAACAGTTAGAACTGGACATGGAACAACAGACTGGTTCCAAATAGGAGAAGGAGTACATCAAGGCTGTATATTGTCACCTTGCTTATTCAACTTATATGCAGAGTACACCATGAGAATTGCTAGGCTGGATGAAGCATATGCTGGAATCAAGATTGCCAGGAAAAATATCAATCACCTCAGATATACAGATGACACCACCCTTATGGCACAAAGTGAAGAGGAACTAAAGAGCCTCTTGATGAAAGTGAAAGTGAAGAGTGAAAAAGTTGGCTTAAAGCTCAACATCCAGAAAATGAAGATCATGGCATCTGGTCCCATCACTTCATGGGAAATAGATGGGGAAACAGTGGATACAGTGTCAGACTTTATTTTTTTGAGCTCCAAAATCACTGCAGATGGTGATGCAGCCATGAAATTGAAAAACGCTTACTCCTTGGAAGGAAAGTTATGACCAACTTAGCTTATTAAAAAACAGAGATATTACTTTGCCAATAAAGGTCCATCTAGTCAAAGCTATGATTTTTTCAGTAGTCATGTATGAATGTGAGAGTTGGACTATAAAGAAAGCTGAGCGCTGAAGAATTGATGCTTTTGAACTGTGGTGTTGGAGAAGACTCTTGAGAGTCCCTTGGACTGCAAGGAGATCCAACCAGTCTATCCTAAAGAAGATCAGTCCTGAGTGTTCATTGGAAGGACTGATGTTGAAGCTGAAACTCTGATACTTTGGCCATCTAATATGAAGAACTGACTCACTCGAAAATATCCTGATGCTGGGAAAGATTGAAGGCGGGAGGAGAAGGGGACAACAGAGGAAGAGACAGTTGGATGGCATCACTGACTCAATGGACATGAGTTTGAGTAAACTCCGGGAGTTGGTGATAGGGAGGCCTGGCATGCTGCAGTCCATGGGGTCGCAAAGAGTTGGACATGACTGAGCAACTGAACTGAACTGATGATTCCCTATGGTGATGGAAGCCGCTTCAAACACTGAATAAGCAATACAAAAATAGCAGATATTTCTTTTATAAGACCTACAGAAGGTGAAATAGAAAACAGGAACCCAGAGATGGAGGGTAGAGAAGGGTCAGAAATGACCTGGGTGAGGGTCAGATCTGAAAGAGAGCTGCCTGGATGGACAGGTCACAGATTAGCTACCTTGCATATCATTTATTCCCTGGTGGCTCAGATTGTAAAGAATTTACCCACAATGCGTGAGACCCAGGTTTGATCCCTGGGTCAGGAAGATCCCCAGGAGAAAGGAATGGTTATCCACTCTAGTATTCTTGCCTGGAGAATTCCATGGACCGAGGAGCCTGGCAGGCTACACAATCCATGGGGTTGCAAAGAGTCAGACAGGACCAAGTGACTAACTTCGCGTATCACAGTGCTATTGGTTTGTAAGCCACCAAACCAAAGGGAAAGTGAACAACTCTTCACTCACTGAGCTAGTGTTTATTGAGCAGCTATTAAGGAGGCAGGCACTGAGGTTACAGCATTGAACCATAGAGGCCTGGTCTCTCTCATCACTGAACTTACCAGGCAGTGGGAAGACAGAAAATACCAAAATAAGCCAAGAAACATACAATTACATATGGTAATTAGAACCGAAAAGGGACTAGACAGGATACTGTGAGAGAAAATAGCAGATAGGGCAGGGAGGGTCTATCTAGGATGTGGTTTGTTTTGTTTTTTAAAGGAAGTTCCTTTTGCTTTTATTTATTTATTTATTTTTAAATTTTTGGGCCATATCACATGCCAGGCAGGGTCTTAGTTCCCTGAGCAGGGACAGAACCCATGGCCCCTGAAGCATGGATTCTTATCCACTGGACTACCAGGGGAGTCCCAACAATGTGGTTTTTACACTGAAGTAGACAAGTGTTTCCCTGGTGGCTCAGTGGTAAAGAATCCACCTGCCAATGCAGGAGACACAGGCTCGATCCCAAGGTTGGAAAGATCCCCTGGTGAGGGAAATGGCAACCCACTCCAGTATTCTTGCCTGAGAAATCCCATGGATGGAGGAGCCTGGTAGGCTACAGTCCATGTGGTCACAAAAGAGCTGGGCATGACTTAG
The DNA here is from genome assembly GCA_006408695.1 of Aepyceros melampus. Taxonomy (NCBI): domain Eukaryota; kingdom Metazoa; phylum Chordata; class Mammalia; order Artiodactyla; family Bovidae; genus Aepyceros; species Aepyceros melampus. The sequence continues at coordinate 235,696 of SJXQ01010485.1, forward strand.
CGAGTAGACAACAGAACCTGACAAGGACAGGAAGGAGCAGGAGAAGGGGCAGTCCAGGAAACTGGCCTGGGGCCTGAGCAAGGAATGAGAAGAGGCCAGTGCAGCCTCGAAAAGCTGGTCCTGCCAACATCCAACCTCTGCCAGGGAGACAGGCAAAAGCAAAGCAGGTGGAGTCAGATGGAGCCAGGAGTTTAGATTTTGTTCTATGTACAATGATCAAGGAAGAGTTTTAAGAAAAGGAGTGATGGAGTGTGATTTATATTCATAGAGAACCGTCTAGGATGCTAGGGACAGACAGGAGTGGGAGGGAGTTTTGGAATCACAGGTAGTCGTGACTTGTGTTGAGCTATTGAACTCTTCTCTTTAGGAAACATTTCTTTTATCTCATTTTATAGCTGAGGAAGCTGAGATTCAGAGCCGGGAGGCAGACCCAAGTCTGTTCTCTCTCAGAGATGGAACTTAATACCCCTGTTGCCTCTTCTGTGACCCTTGTGCTCAGTTATGCAAACCTTCCAGGTTGGCAAAGATTTAAAAGGGTGATAATATCAACTTTTGGCAAGGCAACAGGGGAAAAGTGAATTTTCAATCACTGTAGATGGGAAAGTTAATTGGTGCAGTCTTTATAGAAGAGAACCATGCCTTAGAGATGTGTGCCTTAGAGCCCCCAATTCCACTTTTATAATCTTAAAAAGATAAACCCAATACTGAGCCAAGATGTTTGAGCAAGTCTTACTTATCAGTATTTGTAATAACAAAATAGGGAATTGATAAAATAGACCAGTACTGTGCAGTTAATAACATGCAATGTTACTGCGTGGACTCTACAATATATTAATCTTAACTGATGGTAAAATTGGGTTGCCACAAGAGGTAGAGTGTGATTTCATTTTCACAAAATATGTGTTTATATAGAGAGAAAACTTTCTGGAAGGATCTATATCCAAATATTAAGAGTGCCTAGAGTCAGGGCGGAAAAAATTTTCCTTCTCTCCATTTAGGCTCTGTGGCTGGTCTAACAACAAAAAATGAGGTAAGGTGGATTAACAGGAGAAAAACAAATTCAATTATGTACATACAAAGACAATAAGACTCGAGGGCAGGTGGGGCGGTTGGTGCTCACAGGCCACCCTGAGCTAAGGAACAGCTGGACAGGGACCTGAGGCTTAAAAGGGGAGGCGGGTCATTCACAGGAAAGAACTAAGAGCAGATGTCTGGTAATTACATATTTGCCTTAATACATAGCAGGTTTTTCAGATGTAAGTTACCTCTGGTACGAGCTCTCTTTATGGGCCTTCCAGTACAGGGGGTACAGGTTCAAACCCTGATTAGGGGGCTAAGATCCCACCCACATGCCTCACAGCCAAAAAACCAAAACACAAAACAAGCAATATTCTAACCGTTCAATAAAGACTTTAAAAGTGGTCCACGTTAAAAAAAAGGGGGTGGCTGGTGGTGGTAAAAGTTTCCTTGAGTCTGCAGCGTCTTGATTGCCTTCAGCTCAGAATAATCCATGTGCCAAAGTGACACATTTTGGGGATGCTTGTTCAGAACCCCTTCACTGTCTCCAAAACATGGAGAAATCTGGAGATTTTTAATGTTGTTGCTGTTGTTTTTTATGCACAATATCTAATTTTTGTAGAACAAAATTTTTAAATTTTTTATTGAAACAGGGCATGTGTGTATGCTGTGCTTAGTTGCTCAGTTGTGTCCAACTCATTGCGGCCCCACGGACTGTAGCCCACCAGGTTCCTCTGTCCATGGGGATTCTCCAGGCAAGAATACTGGAGTGGGTTGCCATGCCCTCCTCTAGGGGATCTTCCCTACCCAAGGATAGAACCCAGGTCTCCCTCATTGCAGGCGGATTCTTTACCATCTGAGCCACCAGGGAAGCCCGAAACAGGGCATACGTACAGAAAAGGGCACACATCCTAATCTCAAAATGAGTGAGTGATCACAAACTGATCACACCCGTGTTAATAACAGACAGATAAAGGGAATGTTCCCAGACCCCAGAAGCCCCTCTGTTGAATCACTTAGAATCTACTGTGTTGAGTCCATCTTCCTCCGCTTCACTTTATGTCTCATGCGATTCTACCATGTGGTTACACTGAATTGCTATACATTAATTAATCGCTTAAAATCTTAGCATGTTAATACCTTATCTTTTTCTAAATATGACACCTTAGAAGGATAATCATCAGCATTTTTGTCACCTTAAAAAGTGTTTTCTATGGATACTGGCTCTAAGGATTATTGTTTTCCTCACTTAATAGACAAGGGACCTGGACACAGAGGATAATTTACCTTCCTCTGGATCACACACAAAACCAGGAGGTGGCAAAGCCAGGACAGGCTTGTATCTAAATCTGTGCCCTTTCTGCTCCACTTCCTGGGATTAAGAGCAAAGGTAGCAGTGGAAAAGAGAAAGAGCTTTGCTTACTATTAGGCTCTTTAGACATGGAGAAAATTACCTGGGAGAGTTGTTTAAACTCCTTTTCTAAAAACCATTCAGAAGAGAATACAGAGACCCTTCTAATTCAGAAGGTGAAGGTTCCATCAATATTCAACCAGTTTCATATTTCTGGAAAGAATTTCTTTTGCTAATAATCTGTGAGAGCAACTTATCTCGCTTTACATTATAGTATGATCAATGTATACATATTGTGTGGATTTTATGCTTGCCTATGTCCATTCTGCTTTTTGAACAACACTGATTATAGCCTCTTAGCAGTCACATACAGGCAGTTCACTTCTCATGGACAGTCAAAAATCTGGTGACCGTAGGACTGGGGTAGAACTCAGGTCTTCTGGCTCAAGGGTCTGTGGACTACACATCAGTACATAAAGTGAGAAAATCCATTTCTGCTTGGAAGCATAAATGATGTTGTGCCTGATTGTTAGTAAACCTGTAAACATGGTTTGTTTGTTTTCAAGAAGGTAGAACTGCCAAGACCTAACTTTAGGTAGCATACAGTCATATTTCACTATGAAATCCATAAAGATCCTTCTTTAAAATTCTGTGATTCTATGGGATTTCCTGAATCAGTCCTGAATATTCATTGGAAGGACTGATGTTGAAGCTGAAACTCCAGTACTTTGCCACCTGATGTGAAGAGCTGACTCATTGGAAAAGACCCTGATGCTGGGAAAGATTGAAGGCAGGAAGAGAAGGGGATGACAGAGGATGAGATGGTTCGATGGCATCACTGACTCAATGGACATGAATATGGGTAAACTCCGGGAGTTGATGATGGACAGGGAGGCCTGGCGTGCTGCAGTCCATGGAGTCACAAAGAGTCGGATGCAATTGAGCAACTGAATTGCACTGAACTGAGGGGACTTCTCTGGTGAAGTTAGAAACAAAATCCTATGATTCTAGGTGTCTGTGAAATGAATTTTACAATCTAGTACACTTTGTAAAACCTTCCAAAGAAATTAGATAATTAATAGAGAAAACAAAGACTTATCACTTCAAATATTCACTTCAGCACTATCACAAGTAACCTTGTCTTACAGGTTAATGTCAGCCCTTAAAAGCTGAAGTGAGATAACTGAATGGCGTAGTCTGAAATCCCCTATTCCTCCTTCCCCATTCCCTACTCCCTGTTCTGTGGATATTCTCCTTTTTTGTGTTAATTATAGAAAAAACGCAAATAAGAAATTCATGTCCGCTGTGTCTCTGCCTCTGAATCTAGCACCGGATGCTTGTATGTGGGAGAATTTAGGAAACACACCTACCTCTTTCAAGGTTAACTTTCTGGAATCTGAAAAGGGGATGGTCTGTTTTTCTAAAAAAAAAAAAAAAAAAGACAGTATTTGCAGGTCAAAGGATAACTGATAAGCCTATTTATTTTCCCAGAAACCTTGGCCAGGCACTTCCCCTTTCTTAACTCTCCTGGTCAGCCTGGACCCTTCCTACTTGGCAGGCTGTCTATGCCTTCTCTGTGAGAGCCTCTGTGAGTCTCTATCTTCATAGTTACTTTTCCATAAACAGACATGAAGGGGGAATCTTTATTTTATTTTTAATAATTAAAAAATTTACTGGAGTAGATGATTTACACAGTTGCATTAGTTTCAGATGTACAAGAGAATCAATTATAGACACATATATATCCACTTTTCTGTTTTGTTTTTTTTAAAGATTCTTTTCCCATGTAGGCCACTACAGAGCATTGAGTAGAGTCCCTTGTGCTATACAGCAAGTTATCATTAGTTATCTATTTTATATATAAAATTTAGGGGGGTTGAAATAGCTCAGCTGGAATTCCATCACCTCCACTAGGTTTGTTCATAGTGATGCTTCCTAAGACCCACTTGACTTCACACTCCAGGATATCTGGCTCTAAGTGAGTGATCACACCATCATGGTTATCTAGGTCATGGAAATCCTTTTTGTATAATTCTTCTATGTATTCTTGCCACCCTTTTTTAATATCCTCTGCTTCTGTTAGGTCCATACCGCTCTGTCCTTTATTGAGCCCATCTTTGCATGAGATGTTCCTTAGTATCTCTAACTTTCCTGAAGAGATCTCTAGTGTTTCTCATTCTATTGTTTTCCTCTATTTCTATACATTGTTCACTTAGGAAGGCTTTCTTATATCTCCTTGCTATTCTTTGGAATTCTGCATTCAGTTCAGTTCAGTCAGTCAGTCATGTCCAACTCTTTGCGGCCCCACTAATCGCAGCACGTCAGGCCTCCCTGTCCATCACCAACTCCTGGAGTTCACTCAAACTCATGTCCATTGAGTTGGTGATGCCATCCAGCCATCTCATCCTCTGTCGTCCCCTTCTCTTCCTGACCCCAATCCCTCCCAGCGTCAGGGTCTTTTCCAATGAGTCAACTCTTTACATGAGGTGGCCAAAGTATTGGAGTTTCAGCTTTAGCATCAGTCCTTCCAATGAACACCCAGGACTGTTCTTTAGGATGGACTGGTTGGATCTCCTTGCAGTCCAAAGGACTCTCAAGAGTCTTCTCCAATACCATAGTTCAAAAGCATCAATTCTTCGGCGCTCAGCTTTCCTCACAGTCCAACTCTCACATCCATACATGACTACTGGAAAAACCATAGCCTTGACTAGACAGACCTTTGTTGGCAAAGTAGTGTCTCTGCTTTCTAATAGGCTATCTAGGTTGGTCATAACCTTCCTTCCAAGCAGTAAGCGTCTTTTAATTTCATGGCTGCAGTCACCTTCTGCAGTGATTTTGGAGCTCAAAAAAATAAAATCTGCCACTGTTTCCCTATCTATTTGTCATGAAGTGATGGGACCAGAAGCCATGATCTTCGTTTTCTGAATGTTGAGCTTTAAGTCAACTTTTTCACTCTCCTCTTTCACTTTCATCAAGAAGCTTTTAAGCTCCTCTTCACTTTCTGCCATAAGGGTGGTGTCATCTGCATATCTGAGGTTATTGATATTTCTCCTGGCTATCTTGATTCCAGCTTGTGCTTCATCCAGCTCAGCATTTCTCATGATGTACTCTGCATAGAAGTTAAATAAGCAGGGTGATAATATACAGCCTTGACGTCCTCCTTTTCCTATTTGGAACCAGTCTGTTGTTCCATGTCCAGTTCTAACTGTTGCCTCTTGACCTGCATATAGGTTTCTTAAGAGGCAGATCAGGTGGTCTGGTATTCCCATCTCTTTCAGAATTTTCCATAGTTTATTGTGATCCACATAGTCAAAGGCTTTGGCATAGTCAATAAAGCCGAAATAGATGTTTTTCTGGACCTCTCTTGCTTTTTCCATGATCCAGCGGATGTTGGCAATTTGATCTCTGGTTCTTCTGCTTTTTCTAAAACCAGCTTGAACATCTGGAAGTTCATGGTTCACGTACTGCTGAAGCCTGGCTCAGAGAATTTTGAGCATTATTTTACTAGCACGTGAGATGAGTGCAATTGTGCAGTAGTTTGAGCATTCCTTGGCATTGCCTTCATTTGGGACTGGAATGAAAACTGACCTTTTCCAGTCCTGTGGCCACTGCTGAGTTTTCCAAATTTGCTGGCATATTGAGTGCAGCACTTTCACAGCATCATCTTTCAGGATTTGAAATAGCTCAACTGGAATTCCATCACCTCCACTAGCTTTGTTCGTAGTGATGCTTTCTAAGGCCCACTTGACTTCAGGTAGGTATATTTTTTTCTCTTATGCTTTTAGCTTCTCTTCTTTTCTCTGCTATTTGTAAGGCCTCCTCAGACAACCATTTTGCCTTTTTGCATTTCTTTTTCTTAGGGATGGTTTTGATCACCACCTCCACATTTCTTCAGGCACTCTCTCTATCAGATCTAATCCCTTGTATCTATTTGTCACTTCCACTATATAATCCTAGGGATTTGATTTAGGTCATACCTGAATGATCTAGTGGTTTTTCCCTACTTTCTTCAATTTAAGTCTGAATTTTGCAATAAGGAGTTCATGATCTGAGCCACAGTCAGCTCCTGGTCTTATTTTTACTGACTGTATAAAGGTTTTACTTGTCTCTTGAGAAACCTGTATGTGGGTCAAGAAGCAACAGTTGGAACCAGATGTGGAATGACTGGTTCAAAACTGGGAAAGGAGTATGACAAGGCTATGTATTGTCACCCTGCTTATTTAACTTTTATGCAGACTACATCATGTGAAATCCCGGGCTGGATGAACCACAAACTAGAATCAAGATTACTGGGAGAAATATCAACAATCCCAGATATACAGATGACATTACTCTAGAGCTGGAATCAAGATTGTGGGGAGAAATATCAATAACCTCAGATAGATACACAGATGACAGCACCCTTGTGGCAGAAATCGAAGAAGAACTAAAGAGCCTGTTGATGAAAGTGAAAGAGGAGAGTGGAAAAGTTGGCTTAAAACTCAACATTAAAAAAACTAATATCATGGCATCTGGTCCCATCACTTCATGGCAAATAGATGGGAAAAAATGGGAACAGTGAGAGACTTCTCTATTTTGGGGGGCTCCAAAATCACTGCAGATGGTGACTGCAGCCATGAAATTAAAAGACATTTGCTCCTTGGAAGAAAAGCTATGACAAACCTAAGCAGCATATTAAAAAGCAGAGACATCACTTTGCTGATAAAGGTCCACTAGTCAAAAATATGTTTTTTCCAGTCATGTATGGATGTGAGAGTTGAACCATAGAAAAGGCTGAGCACTGAAGAGCTCATGCTTTTGAATCATGGTGCTGGAGAAGACTCTAGAGAGTCTCTAGGACAGCAAAGAGATCAAACCAGTCAGTCCTAAAGGAAATGAACCCTGAATTTTCATTCAAAGGACTGATGCTGAAACTGAAGTGCCAATACTTTGGCCACCTGATGTGAAGAGCCAACTCATTGGAAAAGACTCTGATGCGGGAAAGATTGAAGGCAAAAGGAGAAGGGGGTGGCAGAGTATGAGATGGTTGGATAGCATCACCAGTTCAATGGACATGGGTTTGAGCAAACTCAGGGAAATAGTGAAGAGAGCCTGGTGTGCTCTAGTTTGTGGGGTCACAAAGAGCCAGACATGACTTAGTGACTGAACAAGAGCAACAACAATGGCTAGACCACTTCTTGTTTATCCATTTATCCATCAATGGACACTTGGGTTCCTTCCACCTTTTGGCTCTTGGGAATAATGCTGCTGTGAACATGGGTGTGTAAATGTCTGTTTGAGTCTCTGTTTTCAGTTCTTCGGGGTATATACCTGGAAGTAAAATTGCTGGATCCTATGGTAATTCCATGTTTAACTTTTTGAGGAGGTGCCAAATGAGTCCCCCTTTTCATATATTTAAGAAAGGATTCTAGGGGCTGGAAAGGTGGGGAGGAGGAGGGATGGTAGTTCCAATTATCAAGAAGCAGAATTCCTTAGAAAGGAGGCTAACTGAGCTTTTCAGTCCTCTCTGTAATGTAGTGCTCTACATGCCACCCAGCTGGGTGGTAACCCTTGTATCTTTCCTACCCAACTGCTCTCTGAACACTTTCAAACCACATGGACAGGTACTGAAGCCTTGTAAATGACAGTAACTTGAATTTTTCTCCTCACTCTACTACTCCCCTCTAACTCTGACTTTTTTTTTCTGCCTGCACTGTGCAAATGAAGGATCTTAGTTCCCTGACCAGGGATTGAACCCACATCCCCCACAGTGGAAGAATGGTCTTAACCAATGGGCCTCCAGGGAAGTTCAGACATTTTTAATATGCCATTCTCTCATCTCTAATAATAATAGTAGACAATGTATAAATAGGAGAAATATTTAATCACCATTATCTTTTTCTACTGATGTGTTTTCAAGAGTATAATAACTCTTTACCCACTCCAGTACTCTTGCCTGGAAAATCCCATGGAAGGAGGAGCCTGGTGGGCTGCAGTCCATGGGGTCACTAAGAGTCAGAACGACTGAGCAACTTCACTTTCACGTTTCACTTTCATGCATTGGAGAAGGAAATGGCAACTCACTCCAGTGTTCTTGCCTGGAGAATCCCAGGGATGGAGGAGCCTGGCGGGCTGCCGTCTGTGGGGTTGCACAGAGTCGGACACGACTGAAGCGACTTAGCAGCAGCAGCAGCAGCAGCATTAGGAATCTAGATCAAATTCAGAGTCCAACTATAATAAGCTGTTCATCTCAGGTAACTGGTTGTATTCACCCATTGACAGAGTCCCTATTGTCTTTTCAACCTTATATTACTCCATTTTTATTATGGGGTTTTTTTGGGGGGTGGGATTATCTTGTGCCCTTTCTAAACCAGGCAAGATATAAATTCTGAATAAATGAAAATATTAACACACCTTTACGAAGTTAACTCTTTCAAATTACCTGGGTCTCATTTAGGGCATTATAGTAATTGAACTGTACAGATTCTTCAAGTTGGAAACAGGGGAAATCTAGTATACTGTTTGTGTTGCCCTAAATGACCTGTTTATGTCGTAAAATCAGGATCTCTAAGACCTCCAGGAAAGGATAACCGCTACTTAAAATGTGAGTAGGCATTTTGGAATCTGCATCAACTTTCAAGCCATTCAGTATCACTCTGTGCCTCAGAAGTGTATTTAACTAAATTATTGAAACCTGTAAAGGCAGGAGCTCTGTCTTCCAAATAAATCATTTGCATCCTGTTTATTAACAAGGATCTAATTCCTAATTGGGCCAAGATAGTTTTTCCTCCAGAAGGCTTTTGGGAAGAAAACATTAATTCAGTACATCAAACTGTGGTAGGCGTTCATACAGCAGTAGCATTTTTTTTTTTTAGTTTTTTTATTTGGCTGCATTGGATCTTGTGGGATCTTTGTTGCTTCATGTGGTATCTTTCATTGAGGCACATGGACTTTCAAGGTGTGGGCTTCAGTTCAGTTCAGTCGCGCAGTCGTGTCCGACTCTTTGCGACCCCATGAATCGCAGCACGCCAGGCCTCCCTGTCCATCACCAACTCCCGGAGTTCACTCAGACTCACGTCCATTGAGTCTGTGATGCCATCCAGCCATCTCATCCTCGGTCGTCCCTTTCTCCTCCTGCCCCCNGACTAGTTTTCTGTGAGTATGGTTTCAGTGTGTCTGCCCTCTGATTCCCTCCCGCAACACCCACCATCTTATTTGGGTGGGCTTAGTAGTTGCAACTCTCAAGCTTAGTTTTAATGAGACATGTGGGGTCTTAGCTCCCTGGCCAGGGATTGATCCCGAGTCCCCTACATTGCAAGAGGGATTCTTAACCACTGGACCACCAGAAAGGGAAGTCCCAGCAGAAGTATTAAAGTCAAGTATTAAAGTATATAAGTATCATGAGTCAGGAAGTCTCATGATAAATGCAAGGAACTCTTGGAGAGGTAAATCTTCACAGGTATTCAAAGTACTTTAGGGCTTTGTGTGTGTGTATTACAACAGGAAACACAGCTAGCAAACCTTTCAAAGTAAAGAAGGTATTTTTCTTCCTTAGTGATATACATTGATGGTGACTGTATTATCAATAGCATTCAAACAATATTCACGTTTTAAGGATAAGGAACTTTCTCTGAGTCTCTTTGAGCCTTACATCTCTGTTGGGTGTATGTCAGTGAGTTGAACTACAGCTAACACGAGGGTGGTAAATACAGTTCACCTGCTCATTTCGCTCTGAAAAGGTGATGGCACCCCACTGCTCCTGCCTGGAAAATCCCAAGGACAGAGGAGCCTGGTGGGCTGCAGTCCATGGGGTCGCTAAGAGTCGGACATGACTGAGCGACTTCCCTTTCACTTTTCACTTTCACGCATTGGAGAAGGAAATGGCAACCCACTCCAGTGTTCTTGCCTGGAGAATCCCAGGGATGGGGGAGCCTGGTGGGCTGCCGTCTATGGGGTCGCACAGAATCGGACACGACTGAAGCGACTTAACAGCAGCAGCAGCAGCTCATTTCGCTGAGTATGGCTGAGGGAGTCCCAGACGTGGCCCAAACAATGGCAGTCATCGTAAGCAGGGACTGCAATCACTATTTATTGCAAAGTTATTCATCGAGGGTCTAATACATACATGGCACATAATGTATTTGAATACATTTACAACTCTTTGTTAGGAACTATGCCAGGTGCTTTAGTGTTCAGCTGGGTATGGAAGTTGAGAACCATAAGTCATGTGATAATACCTATTATAAGCATCCTCGTTAATAGCCATTGTTCTAGGCACCACCATGGTATTATATGAATTTGCTTAGTTGTAATCTGTGTCCAGAATACAACATAATTGGCATCAGTCTTTGGGTACAGTAATAACACTGAAAGTTCAGATCAAGTACATATAATACATAATAGTAATTTAACACATATTTATTGCACATCTATATAGTCTATATATACATATAGTCTATATATACCGTGTCATACACACAGTAGCCTAGAAAATTGTTAAGAACACAGAACTGGAAGTTAAGTTGGCTCACACTACCATTTAAAAGCAGCATGACAAACAAACTTGCTATAGCTAAAAGAGGAAAGGGGAAAGAGTGAGGGATAGATTAGTAGTTTGGGATTAGCAGGTACAAACTACTATCTATAAAATAGCTAAAAACAAAGTTCTACTGTATAGCCCAGGAAACTATATGCAATATCTTATAATAAACCATAATGGAAAAGGATTTGAAAAAGAATATTCATATGAATGGAATCACTTAGCTATACACTTCCAATGAACACATTATTGTAAATCAACTATATATCAATAAAATTTTTAAAATAAATATTTAAACACATAATTGACAAGAATAAAGCAACTATGTGAGAGTAAAAAGAATAAAAGCAGTGTGGCATTGAACAAGTAGCAAATTTCTTATCTATAAAATGGGAACAAGAATACTTACCTGGCAGAATTGTTAGGAGGATTAAGTACAATAATGTTTGCAAAATACTAACCTAGGACCTGGCTTAAAAGTTCAAAAACTGGTAACAATTTATAATTTTTATATATACATATATATGCACCTGAATTTGTTAATAAAAATATTAGTTCAGAAATTCACAGTAGGTGTGATATTTAAAACATGGCGCAGTAGTAAAAGAATGCCTGCCAATGCAGGAGACGCAAGAGATGTGGATTCAACTCTGGGTCAGGAAGTTTCCCTGGAGGAGGAAATGGCAACCCATTCAGTAGTCTTGCCTAGAAATCCCCATGGACAGAGGAGCCTGGTGGGCTACAGTCCAAGGGGTCGCAAAGAGTTGGACACAACTGAGCAACGGAACATGCACATTTTTAAATCAAAATTTTAAAAAAGAATAATCACTGGGAAAAGAAAGGAGAGAGGCAGCTGTCAGCACAAAAGAAGGGCAAAAAAAAAAAAAAAATTACACTGCAAGTTTGGTGAAAGTTTGCAACCAGGTGATGAGTGGTAGTGACTAGGCTCAGGACTCACATTCTGGCATTTAGTGTGGTTCAAACCACATTTAGTGTGGTTAGAACCACTTACAGGCCCTCTAAGGACTTCAGAGTTCTCAGAAAAAAGAGTAATGATGATGTTCACAGGGATAAACTCTGGCTCTCCCCCTCTGCAGGAGAATCAGGGCTCTCTGACTCATAGGAGCCACCACAAAATCAGTAACTGGAAATCCCTGCTGCAGCTACACTGCAAAGGAATCGGACTCGATTTGCCAAATTCCCCCATGTGATCCAAGCATGGCCATCTGCCAAAGAGCCAGAAGAAGAGAGGGCCACTTGCCTTCCCAGCAACACAGACGTTGTCCAGCTTCATCCCCGAATGAAAACGCAGCAGAGAGCTCACAAGAAGTCATTTCCAATGATGATTTGGCTTTGAAAAGAGCAGCCGTAAAGCCAAAGTGTTGGGTACGTTGCCTCTTTTGACCAAGCAGTCATTCTTCCATGGGGAAGTGGTATTGGAAGCTTCTTGTGCTGCATGAAGCTATTTCTTTACCATCTGCTCCCGTATCTTCCTCCAATGACATCAGAGTGCAGCAGGGTTTGCCTTTGCCATTTAATGGGGTTTCTGTCTGCTTGACTCAACTGCGCCTGTTCTTATAATGCTGGGAGAATGATCCTATCCTAAGGCAGCTGAACAGAAGCCAGAAGTTAACTGCAGGTGAGAGACCCGGCTTGCATAACAGCATGGAGAGACCAATTACACTGCAGCAACACAGAGTAGGTGGTTGCTAAATAGCCTACAGTGAAGATGCCTCAGAGTGACGACTGAAGGGAAGAACTCCTTGCTCACCTGAGAAAGGTAATCACTGTACAGGTAGGTTAAAGTGTTTCTGAGACCTCCCAGTGCCAGTCAAGCATGTGTGAAGCTTTGGTGGGCAGGCTGGGTACAGGCTGAGAGCTTTAGAGCCACTAAGATGATTAGCAGCTGAATTCCTGGCAGCCCCAGGGCTCTCGGGGGCTGGTTCCTGCACACTGCTTGCCTGGAGATACTGCACAGAAAGAAAGGAGAATGAAGACACTCTTGTAGAGGGGGTGAGCCAGTGACCCTCACTGGGGAGATTCCAGCTCTGATTTTTGGATGCCAGAAAACTGAGGTTGTCTGTCTTGGGCATGGCATAGGTTCAAAGACTCACATAGCAAGTGGATGTAGAAGAGCTCCTGGAGGATGCTATTAGACAAGATGCATCAAATCCAGCATATCCAACACGCACCCTCTGTCACACACAACAACTGCTAGATCTCTAACCTTTGAGCCTCTATTTTTTTTAATATAAATTTATTTATTTTAATTGGAGGTTAATTACTTTACAATATTGTATTAGTTTTGCCATACATCAACATGAATCCGCCACAGGTATACACGTGTTCCCCATTCCTGAACCCCCCTCCCTCCTCCCTCCCTGTACCATCCCTCTGGGTCTTCTCAGTGCACCAGCCCCAAGCATCCAGTATTATGCATCGAACCTGGACTGGCGATTCATTTCATATATGATATTATACATGTTTCAATGCCATTCTCCCAAATCATCCCACCCTTGCCCTCTTCCACAGAGTCCAAAAGACTGTTCTATACTTCTGTGTCTCTTTTGCTGTCTCGCATACAGGGTTATCGTTACCATCTTTCTAAATTCCATATATATGATTAGTATACTGTATTGGTGTTTTTCTTTCTGGCTTACTTCACTCTGTATAATAGGCTCCAGTTTCATCCCCTCATTAGAACTGATTCAAATGTATTCTTTTTAATGGCCAAGTAATACTCCATTGTGTATATGTACCACAGCTTTCTTATCCATTCATCTGCTGATGGACATCTAGGTTGCTTCCATGTCCTGGCTATTAGAAACAGTGCTGTGATGAACATTGGGGTACACGTGTCTCTTTCAATTCTGGTTTCTTCGGTGTGTATGCCCAGCAGTGGGATTGCTGGGTCACAAGGCAGTTCTATTTGCAGTTTTTTAAGGAATCTCCACACTGTTCTCCATAGTGGCTGTACTAGTTTGTATTCCTACCAACAGTGTAAGAGGGTTCCCTTTTCTCCACACCCTCTCCAGCATTTATTGATTGTAGACTTTTGGATCACAGCCATTCTGACTGGCATGAAATGGTACCTCACTGTGGTTTTGATTTGCATTTCTCTGATAATGGGTGATATTCTTGATCTATGCCAAGGATAGCTCCAGTCCCTCTATCTTGCAGGTAAAGACTGGTCTAGGAGGAGGAGTGAGACAGCACAGAACTAAGGATTGGAGTGGGGAACTACAAAGAGATAAATAAGAAAGTCTAAGGCTGGAGTGAATGAGATTAGAGGAAAAGCTAGGAGGAGCTAGAATGTCTGCTGGAAGGAGAAGGGGCTGAGGACACTATAGAAGGCAGGGGTTTAGGTATCAGGAGGGAAGAATAAGCCCAAGTAAGGTCAGGTTTGGGAGGGGTAACAGGTGATCATTCTGAGCCAGGAGACCAGGAGAGCTTGTGTGTCGGTCAGCCTGGCTAGAGATGCGGATGAAGATAAAAAGGTGGATATGGATGAAAAGACCACTCTGTCCACGCAGAAGCTAAGTGGCCTGGGCTGTAGCCCACCCCATGGGCCTTCCCACTCCACACCTCTTGCTGGTTCCATGTCTTGCTAAACAGGCCCCTCCATTCCCATATCCCCTCAGTGTGGCCTTCATTCTCTTCCTCTTGGGCTTTGGCCAGTCTCCCCACCAGTCTCTCTGCCTCTAGTCTTCCCCCCCAACCCATTCCTCACACAGCTGCTAAGCATCATCCTTCTAAACTGCAAGTTTGGTTGGCTTTCCCGGTGGCTCAGAGGGTAAAGAATCTGTCTGCAATGCAGGAAATCCCTGGGTCAAGAAGATCCCCTGGAGAAGGGAATGGCAACCCATTTCAGTATTCTTGCCTGGAGAACTCCATGGACAGAGGAGCCTGGTGGGCTACAGTTCATGGGGTCACAAAGAGTCAGACATGACCGACTGACTCACACACACAAACCAAGCTTAAAGGACTCCAGTCTTCCCATTGCTGGCAGAATAAAGCCCCAACTCATTTCATGGCATGCAGGAGACTTCAAGATCCCTGTGCCCACCTTGCCATTGCAGCTTCATCTCCCGTAACTTACCCTCAAGTCTGCAGTCACCTGCAAGTATCCAGTCACCTGAATAATTTGTTAGTCCTTGAATATGACCTTGTAATTGCCTTCCTACTTCCTGAAGTCATTCTCAGTCTAGAAGAGCTTTTCCTTCTCTTCTGCCTATGAAACCTCTTTTCATCTTTCAACATGAAGCCACCTCCTCTGAGAAGCCTTTCTGTACTCCTCCCTCCAGATCAGAATTAATTGTTCTGTCTCCTGTGTGTGTGTGTGTGTGTGTTGAAATATATAAAACATAAAATTCATCATTTTAACCATTTGAAGTGTACAGTTCCATGGCATTAAGTACATTCACACTGTTGTGCAAACTTTATCACCATCTATCACTGGAACTTTTTCATCATCCCCAAGTGATACTCTTTCTCCATTGAATACGCCCTTCTCCTAGTCCCTGGGAACTGTCATTCTACTTTCCATCTGTATGAATTTAACTATTCAAAGTGCCTCATATATGTGGAATCATGTAATACATTTCCCTTTATGACTGATATGTTTCATTTAGCATAATATCCACAAGGTTCATCCATGTTGTAGCAAGTATCAGAACTTCCTTCCCTTTTAAAGCTGAATTAAATTTCATTGGGTGCAGAGACCACATTTTGTTTATCATTCATCCACCTATAGATACTTGAGTTGCTTCTACCCTTTGATTATTGTGAATGATGCTGCTATGAACATCACAGTTGCAAGTACAGTGTCTGTTCAAGTCCTTGTTCAGGTCAAGTTCTTTAGGGAAAATACCTAGAAGTGGAGCTGCTGGATCATATGGTCATTCTAGCTCCCATTGTTTTCCCTCAAAGGTAACTGTGCATGATAAGTGCGCATCTTCAATGTAATAATGTAGCTATATATAAATTCCCTTGGAGCCATGTTCAATAATTAAAGCACAACAAAAACCCTGGGAAGGATATTTGACTTTTCCCTGTAGTAAAAGTAGGTTTTCCACATAGAGAAGCTGCAAACCTATTGAAATGTGACAATGCTGTTAACACTTGACCTCTAAATTTAGACTCTGGCAAAATGCTTCTAAGACAATCCTTTCAAGAAATCCAGTTAGTAAAGTTTGTAGTTATTACTCTGTCATGACCTGCTTAGACATTTGGAATCAAGGAACCTGAATTCCAGCCCCACCCTGTACTAACAGCAAGTAACTTAATTTTCTAGGCTCTAATTTTACCATCAGTAAAATAACAAAGACCCCAATACATTCATGAGAAAAGAGCAACCTAAGTGAAAGCATTCTGGTAACTTCAAAATAAGGATTATCTGAATTATCATAATGACTGGCACCCTGGGCAACACTGGGGCCTATTTAGTTGACCTGAATAGTAGTATATCAGATTCATGTCCTTCCTCAAAGGAAGCTAAATGGAATTCTTTAAAGGATAAAGTGTAACCATACTTTTTTTTTGAGGTTTGAATGGAACTTATGTTTGTAACTTAATTTTCATTTTGTATTGGGATATAGTTGATTTGTGATGTTAGTTTCTGCTGTACAGCAAAGTGAATCAATTATATATATACATATATCCATTCTTTTTCAGATTCTTTTCCCATATAAGTTATTACAAAATACAGAGTAGAGTTCCCTATGCTATACAGTAGGTCCTTCTTAACTGCCTATTTTATTATAGTAGTGTGTATATGTTAGTCCCAAACTCCTAATTTGTCCCTGCCCACCACCTTTCCCCTTTGGTAGCCATAAATTTGTTCTCTAAGTCTGTGAGCCTGTTTCTACTTTGTAAATAAGCTCATTTGTATTATCTTTTCAGATTCCACACACACATGATATCATATGATACATCTTTCTCTGTTGGACTTACTTCATTTAGTATGACAGTCTTTACATCCATCCAAGTTGCTACAAATGGCATTATTTCATCCTTTCTTATGACTGTCTATATGTCCATTGTCTACATGCCCCACATCGTCTTGATCCATTCCTTTATCAGTGGGTGTTTAAGTTGCTTCCATGTCCTGGCTATTGTCAATGGTACTGCAATCAACATTGGGGTGTGTTATCTTTTCTAATTATGGTTTTCTCCTGATATTTGCCCAGGAGTGGGATTGAAAGTACAGCCATAATTGATTATTCCCACTTGGATAAGAAAAATCTTTGAGTAAGCAGTGGAATTCCAGGAACATTTGAAGAGTGATAGGAAAGCTGCTTGAGGAATTGTAACACTGGGCAGTTAAGGAGACAGCTTTCTGTAAATAAGAAGTAGGCACAAAGAAGGCCCTGATTATTATCAGAGCCAAGATTATTAAAAATACTCTTGATAAAAATAGATGATAAGTCCTGTACAATATTTGTGCATTCCATCCAGGCAGTATCAATGTGAGTTTTTATAAAACTTGTAGGTAGAAAAAAATACCCAAACCTATTTCACATGCTTATGTCTCTGGTACATTTAGGTGTATCAAAGATATATTGAGAGTCGCTGTTAAGATGCTGGTGCCAAATCATAAAAGTTTTACTGAGTAATAAATTAGCATAGCTTTCTTGCCTTAGGAGAACTGACCAATAAAGTTACTTTTAGATCTTACATTCTTGTCTTCTGTGTTTTCAGAGTGTCTGTGCTATTGATTCTCCAGAAAGGAAGGCAGGATAAGGCAAGACTACTGATCTATTTTTTTCATGTAGAATAGTAATTGATTGAATGGGATATGTTCTTCCTCTTCCATTTCTTCTTCTTCTCTCCCTGAAACTAAAGAAGTGGCCAGTAAATAGAATGCATGTTTGGAACAATGATAGAATTCAAGTGACATAATCAATCACTTATATATACAAGAGAGAAGGCAGAGTGTTATATATGTAATAGTGATGAAATAGAAGGAAAACAATGAGACAGCAGTTCTTCTAAAGACTGAGATCTTTTTCAGGGCTACTGGTTTATATATATCTATATTGCTGTATTCTAGAGCATTCAGAAACAGCCTGGAAAAGACAAAGAACTTTAGTATGGAATAAAGTAACCTTTCTAATGAGAGGGGGAAAGATGAGTATAATGTATAGTATTGAAACAAGAGACTGTCCCTTTGAAGGAAAGTGTCTTTCCTGTTTTCTTTCCCTTTAAATGGTGTCTTTCACCCTCTCAGGCATCTGGCTAGGAAGCCCAGAAATAGGTGGCACTTGGAGTAGATACTGTTGGCACTCACCCATTCACCATCTTGTACTCCCCCTTGTAAACCAGTCTCCTGTGGCCAAGGATTTATCTTATTTTCAAAGACATCTATAATAGGTCAGACTTGAATTTATGCAAACTCAGGAAAGCAGTGGCAACCCACTCCAGTACTCTTGCCTGGAGAATCCCATGGATGGAGGAGCCTGGTAGGCTGCCGTCTAAGGGGTCGCACAGAGTCGGACCCGACTGAGTGACTTCACTTTCACTTTTCACTTTCATGCATTGGAGAAGGAAATGGCGACCCACTCCAGTGTTCTTGCCTGGAGAATCCCAGGGACGGTGAAGCCTGCTGGGCTGCTGTCTATGGGGTCGCACAGAGTTGGACATGACTGAAGTGACTTAGCAGCAGCAGCAGCAGGAAACTCCCACATACCTGCTTGGACATTCACCCCAGGGTTGAACATTCTAAAATCATGTCTCTTCATTAAGAATCAGCCACTGTGGGTAGGATGTTTACCTGAGCACTGCCTTCGGTATATGAGCAGCTGCTTCCTAAGGTGCCTGAGTTGGGTGTGGTAGAGAGCAAGCAAAGGGTCAGAAGCCAGGTTTCCAACAACTGGCAGGGGCATAGCTGCCAGAAAATACAGTGTTGTCTACATCCTGTCAGGAAACCCTCGCTCTATATTATACCTAATTGTCAGTCAGCAGCTGAGTCCCAGGAGTGCTACAGAGCAGGAAACAAGGCAGGAGAGGCTATCCTGAGGGGCAAGTGGTCCTGGGACTGTGCTTTATAGTACATTTCCTGGCCAGCTAGTCCTTTGACTCAGTTCAGTTCAGTCGCTCAGTTATGTCCGACTCTTTGCTACCCCATGGACTGCAGCACGCCAGGCCTCCTTGTCCATCACCAATTTTACTCAAACTCACGCCCATTGAGTCAGTGATGCCATCCAACCATCTCATCCTCTGTCATCCCTTCCTCCCGCCTTCAATCTTTCCCAGCATCAGGGTCTTTTCCAATGAGTCAGTTCTTCACATCAGGTGGCTGAAGTATTGGAGTTTCAGTTTCAGCATCAGTCCTTCCAATGAATATTCAGGACTGATTTCCTTTAGGATGGACTGGTTGGATGTCCTTGCTGTCCAAGGATTTCCTTGTTGTTCAAGGATCTGCTTGCTGTTCTAATCTTTTGATTGCTGCTGCTGCTGCTGCTGCTAAGTTGCTTCAGTCGTGTCCGACTCTGTGCGACCCCATAGATGGCAGCCCACCAGGCTCCCCTATCCCTGGGATTCTTCAGGCAAGAACACTGGAGTGGGGTTGCCATTTCCTTCCTCAAATTCTTGGTTGATGCTTCTTTGTGATTAGTCAGTTGAATCTAGTGTTGGATTATATATACTTGAATAATACCAAAACAGCATATTTAAGTTTTAGAATTATTGGCTCACATTATGTTCAGAAAGATCTTCAGACATCCAAAGTCAGTGTTCTAGTGATATAGCTTATCTGGTAAACAGAGGCAATGTGACAGCAATTGTGATTTCATCAAAGGACAGCAAATGTAACAGCAAAAGTGATTATCTTGTAAAATACATGATTTGAAAGTTACTATTGCAAACAGATAAAATATGAGGAACAGCAAAATGATGGTCATGAATGCATTGGTTAAGAAATGTATTTGACATTTATCACATAGAGTCATTCCAAATATTAGAATGAAGAAAATTGTCAATAATATTATCTATAATAATAATATTATCTACACCTACAACAATAATTTCAACAGTGTGCTGTGCTGTGCTATGCTTAGTTGCTCAGTCATGTCCAACTCTTTGCGACCCCATGGACTGTAGTCTGCCAGGCTCCTCTGTCCGTGAGGATCCTCCAGGCAAGAATACTGGAGTGGGTTGCCATGCCTGCATCCAGGGAATCTTCCCAACACAGGGATGGAACCCAGGTCTCCTGTATTGCAGGTGGATTCTTTACTGTCTAAGCCACCAGGGAAGCCTGGTGACAGATAATATAATAATATTATCTACAACAACAACAATGATAATTTCAACAACAATAATAATAGTAACCTTTATTGAGCATCTATATGTCTTTGTGAGTGCCTCTCTTTTAGGCACCGAGGATATAGTAGATGGAAACAAAATCCCTACCTTCAGGGAGGGTACATTTTAGACAAAATCTCGGTTGATTAGCATCATTCTTTTTCTTTCAGGTGGCTGCTATCTGATTCTTAGGCAGGTTGGGAGGGGGAGGGAGAGAGGTATAAAATAGGGGGGTATCTTTCAGAAATCACATAGAATTCAGAAGAATCTGAGTCAAATAGCAGCTTGTACCCTGGCCACAAAGACCACCCAGAGGGCCACAGTCACTTGCCATAAAGCAGCTTCCCCCTTGCCCAGGGAGGCACTGCATTTTGGAAAGACTGTCTCGTGGCCTGGAGTCTTCATCCAGCTGAAGGTTGAGTTCACCTGCTCCCAGCATGTTGCCTTGGGGCTTTGCTGACTAATCTGCTCTACCACAGTGACCCATATGAGGCAACATGATGTTTTTTAAAAACTATGGATTGAAAATCCAGAAGATAATGTTATAAATAGACCCAGATGTTTTAAACTATCTTGTTTCTTTAAGGTTCTTCACAGTTCACAAAAGTGCTTTAAAATGTCTTACCTGTATTCCTCAGATTTCTAGAATCTAGAAACACTCTGTCTCCACCCCCCACCCTTTTTTCCCCCCCAACAAATTGGCTACCTCCCTTGATTTGTGGGATGTTAGTTCCCCGACCAGGGATTGAATGTGGGCCGCAAGCAGTGATGTGCTAAGTCCTAACCACTGGACTGCCAGACAACTCCCTACCTTTCTTAATTTTCTATTTCAGTGATTTATTTCCAACAGAATGTCTGCATTTCCCCCAATATTATTGTGTGTTTTGGATTACTTTTTATGCTTAGATATTGTTATGTTTCCAATGTGTCAGTGGCTCGGTCGTGTCTGACTTTTTGGGACCCCACGGACCACAGCCCGCCAGCCTCCTCTGTCCATGGGATTCTCTAGGCAAAAATACTGGAGTGGGTTGCCATTCCTTTCTCCAGGGGATCTTCCTGACCCAGGCATCAAACCTGAGTGTCCTGCATTGCAGGCAGATTCTTTACCATCTGAGCCACCCAGGGAAGCCCCAAACAGAGTCTATATTTTATTTTCAAAAGGATAGCATGCCTGGGCTGCATCCATACTACTAAGTGATACAACTGTCTCAGCACTTTACTCATGGAGTAGTTGCCTGAAAAAGGCAAAAGTTGGCCATAAGTCATCTGTTTACAAAGCGAATCCCGTGGAGTCCTTCATGTCCTACGTTGCTCTAATGTCAGCACAAGCTGTGCAGAGAAAAGGCTTTTTGCTTTGAAGTCAAGGCTCCAGGCAAACATCTGAAGAAGTGAGTGCCCTCCCTCCACTCTGGCTGGTGCACTGCAGGCCCTTCCACGTGGCACAGCAGAGCTGTTCTCTTTTCTCTGCTGTGACCACTTGTTTAAAGGCAGTGCTGCCTGGGACCAGCGATTCTACAGACATTTTACTGAAAGCAGAACTTTCAGTTTGTTTGTTTGTTTTTAATCTCGATGCCATTGAAATATCTTTGAAATCTTAGGACTTAGAAATGTCTCGGATGCTGGTGAAAAGCAAATTTGGATATCAGATCCCATGTTGTACATACATTTATCTCTTCCCTTCTGCAACCCAAGTTGTTCCTTTGGATTCTTTTTTAATACTTATTTTTATGTATTTATTTATTTGGCTGCACCGGATCTTAGTTGTGGCACACAGGATCTTCAATCTTCATTGCAGCATGCAGGATCTAGTTCCTAGAACAGGGATGGAAACTGGGTCCCTGGCCTTGGGAGTGTGGAGTCTTAGCCACTGGACCACCAGGGAAGTCCCGTGCAGCCCAAGTTTTATTTTTGATGAGCTTGTGTTCCAGAGAAACTTAGAGCTTCCCCAAATACTCTTCCATATCTCATGTAAGTCTGTTTATGGAGGGCCCCACTAGGGCCCACCTAAATTCAACAGGTAAATATGGCTTAGGTTGAAAGTGGGGCCACACCTCATTAATATTCAGTTCTGCTCCCAAATACACAAGTCTCTGCCTCTCAGACTAGTTTGCATTGTGAACTGGGAAAATGATTATGCATTTTTTTACAAGTTTGATTTCTCGTTGCAAAAAAATAGCATTTTATTTTTAAAAAAATTTATTCTATTGAAGTATGGTTGATTTATAATGTGTTGATTTCTGCTGTACAGCAAACTGAGTCAGTTATACATATATATTCTTGATATTCCTTCCCATTATGGTTTATTACAGGATATTGAATGTAATTCCCTGTGGTATACAGTAGGACCTTGTTGTTTGTTCATTGTATGTATAATATTTTGCATCTGCTCACCTCAGACTCCCAATTCATCACTCCCTGCCTTTCCCCTTGGCAACCACAAGCCTGTTCTCTATGTCTGTGAGTCTCTCCCATATCATAGATAAGCTCATTTGTGTCCTATTTTAGATCCACATATAAGTGATATTATATGGTATTTATCTTTGTCTGACCTACTTCACTTAGTATAATAATCTCTAGGTTCATCCACATTTTAAATGGCATTATTTCATTCTCAGTTGAGTAGTATCCCATCTTATTTATCCATTCATAAAATAACACTTTACTAACAGGATGCCACATCAGAATGCACACAGGTATGAAACAGTCTGGTATTCCAGACACAAAAATGAGGATTTGAATAAAATCTCCCTAAGTGTAAAAGACACAACTCTAACAACTATTGACCTATTTTTAAAAGGATCTTCAAACCACCATAATCTCTGATCAGTCTTTTTTTAATTGAAGTACAGTCAATTTACAATGTGACCACAGGTCATAGAGAATTCTTTCAGGTGCTATATTCTTCTGTATAGCACCTCTGCCTTGTTTATTTAAAATAAAAACATACTTGGGCAGCTACTGTTTCAGGCACTTGGGAATACAGAAAGTTAAAATGCAGTCCTCACAACTTATTAAACTCAAAGTGTATTTGAGAGGACAAAAAATTACAAAAATAACAATAAATACTCGGAGTTACAGCCTTCCCTAGTGGCTCAGATGGTAAAAAAATCTGCCTGCAATGCAGGAGACCTGGGTTCAATCCTTGGATCTGGAAGATCCCCTGGAGGAGGGCATGGCAACCCACTCCAGTATTCTTGCCTGGAGAATCCCATGGACAGAGAAGCCTGGTAGCCTACAGTTCATGGGGTTGCAAAGAATCAGACACGACTGAGTGATTATAACACACACACTGGGAGTCACAATGCTTCCCAAGTGGTACAGTGGCAAAGAATCCACCTGCCACGACAGGAGACATGGGTTTGACCCCTGGGTCAGGAAGATCCCCTAGAGAAGGAGATGGCAACCCACTCCAGTATTTTTGCCTGGAAAATTCCATGAACAGAGAAGCCTGGTGAGTTACAGTCCATGGGGTCGCAAAGAGTCAGACATAACTGAGCACACATACACGCATGCCTCACTGGGAGTTAACAGACGAAAGGAAAGACCACTGTATTGAATTGTGTTCTGGCTTATCTATCACATGCACTTGGGATATTCTTTCCCTCTTAGCAGTAAAAGAGAAAATGCATACTTTATATCTTAACTTATAAATACTAAACGGGCAAGAGTGTGCCTTTTGTGCATTCACTACAGTCTTCTGCTGACATAGCACAGAGACTAATTGAGACATTAAAGCAGTTGGGTGGGGTAGGCTTCTTCCACCTGTGTGATGTAGTCGCACCCTGGCTTAGGGTAAACCTTTATTCTTTGGTGCTGGTCCTTATTTTTTAATATTTACTTATTATTTAATTTGGCTCTCTTGGGTCTTAATTGCAGTGCAAGGGATCTTTGTGGCATGCGAACTCTCAGTTGTGACATGTGGAATCTAGTTCTCTGACCAGGGATTGAACCCAGGTCCCCTGCATTGGGAGCATGGAGTTTTAGCTACTGAACCACCAGAGAAGTCCCATGTCTGCTCCTTATTAAAACAGACGCCCACCAGCCCCTCTGGAGAATCAGCACAACCTATTATTATAATTATGATGTGCTTTATCACACCTCGCTAATTCCTATACAATAGGCCCAAGATACGTCAAGGCTGTCTATTGTCACCATGCTTATTTAACTTATATGCAGAGTACATCATGAGAAATGCTGGACTGGAAGAAACACAAGCTGGAATCAAGATTGCCGGGAGAAATATCAATAACCTCAGATATGCAGATGACACCACCCTTAAGGCAGAAAGTGAAAAGGAGCTTAAAAGCCTCTTGTTGAAAGTGAAAGAGGAGAGTGGAAAAGTTGGCTTAAAGCTCAACATTCAGAAAACGAAGATCATGGCATCTGGTCCCATCACTTCATGGCAAATAGATGGGGAAACAGTGGAAACAGTGGCAGACTTTATTTTTTTAGGCTCCAAAATCACTGCAGACGGTGACTGCAGCCATGAAATTAAAAGACGCTTACTCCTTGGAAGGAAAGTTATGACCAACCTAGATAGCATATTCAAAAGCAGAGACATTACTTTGCCAACAAATGTCCGTCTAGTCAAGGCTATGGTTTTTCCAGTGGCCATGTATGGATGTGAGAGTTGGATGTGAAGAAAGCTGAGCGCCAAAGAATTGATGCTTTTGAACTGTGGTGTTGGAGAAGACTTTTGAGAGTCCCTTGGACTGCAAAGAGATCCAACCAGTCCATTCTGAAGGAGATCGGCCCTGGGATTTCTTTGGAAGGAATGATGCTGAAGCTGAAACTCCAGTACTTTGGCCACCTCATGTGAAGAGTTGTAAAACGAAGATCATGGCATCTGGTCCCATCACTTCATGGCAAATAGATGGGGAAACAGTGGAAACAGTGGCAGACTTTATTTTTTTAGGCTCCAAAATCACTGCAGACGGTGACTGCAGCCATGAAATTAAAAGACGCTTACTCCTTGGAAGGAAAGTTATGACCAACCTAGATAGCATATTCAAAAGCAGAGACATTACTTTGCCAACAAATGTCCGTCTAGTCAAGGCTATGGTTTTTCCAGTGGCCATGTATGGATGTGAGAGTTGGAATGTGAAGAAAGCTGAGCGCCAAAGAATTGATGCTTTTGAACTGTGGTGTTGGAGAAGACTTTTGAGAGTCCCTTGGACTGCAAAGAGATCCAACCAGTCCATTCTGAAGGAGATCGGCCCTGGGATTTCTTTGGAAGGAATGATGCTGAAGCTGAAACTCCAGTACTTTGGCCACCTCATGTGAAGAGTTGAATCATTGGAAAAGACTCTGATGCTGGGAGGGATTGGGGGCAGGAGGAAGAGGGGATGATAGAGGATGAGATGGCTGGATGGCATCATCGACTCAATGGACGTGAATTTGAGTGAACTCGGGGAGTTGGTGATGGACAGGGAGGCCTGGCATGCTGCGATTCATGGGGTCTCAAAGAGTCAGACACGACTGAGTGACTGAACTGAAGTGAAACCCATGTAAATCTTTACCTGTTCCTTACGTTGAAGCTGACTGGTCCACCTTTTGAACTGGTCAAGTAATATTCTGTTCTGTGAACTTGCTGATACCTTGAACTCTTCCTTTGTTTTTCTGGTCTTCTGAATGAGCTACCATGAGGATTCTTGTGAATTTTTAATCTGTGCTGATTCCCTGGGCTTTTGACTTTTGAATAGAAATGGATAGCAAACATGGATTTCTTATGATAACATTTCATAAGTTCTAGGGTTGCCATAACAAAATACTGCAACCTAGGTGACTTAAACAACAGAAATTTATTTTCTCATCATTCTTGTGGATAGAAGTTCCAGATCAAGGTTTGAGCAGAGTTAGTTTTCGTAAGACCGCTCTTCCTGGTTTCAGATGGCCATAGTTCCACTATGTTCTCATATAGCCTTTCCTGTATGCCTGTGTAGAAAATTCTGGTGACTCTTCTTCTTCTCATAAGGATACTAGTTCCACTGGATGAGGGCTCCACCCTTATGACCTAATTTAACCCTAATTACCTCTTTTAAGGTTCTGTCTCCAAACTGAGTCACATATGCGTTAAGGCTCCAACCTATGAATTTGGTACAGGGAGTGGGAATCAATGGTATTTGTGATATGAGGGAGACTTAAGTATGGGCAGAGTCCCCTCTTGTTGAGGCTTAATGGCAGTGTTGAGGTAAATTTCATTGAGATGATGAAATTTGAGAAAAGAAAGGAAGGAGGTAAGGGAGTTATCTATGTGGCTCTGGAGAAAAAGCATTTCAAGCAGAGGGAATAGCCAGTGCCAAGGCCTTAGGATAGGAATGTATCTAGAGTAGTCGGTAAACAGTAAAGAGGCCAGTGTGCCTGCAGGATGGCAGAGTAGGACGAGATGAAGTTATGGGGATCCAGATGGTGCAGAACTCTGCAAGCCATTGTAAGGACTTTGGTTTTACCTGAGTGAAACGGGGAGCCACTACAGGGTTTTGTGCAGAAATGTGACATGGTCTGATTTACATATGCATGTAGCCACAAAATGATTATTTTAACATATTCTGGTGACTTGGATGTGAAATTATGCACATATACATTAACTACATCTTTTTAAAACCTTGATTTTAGAATTTCCCTTTAGAAACTAATTTTAGAGTCAAATTATCTGGAGAACTGCCCACTTATGAAGTTTTCCAGCATGTGATAAATTAAAAGACGCTTATTCCTTGGAAGAAAAGTTAAGACCAACCTAGATAGTATATTCAAAAGCAGAGACATTACTTTGCTGACTAAGGTCTGTCTAGTCAAGGCTATGGTTTTTCCTGTGGTCATGTATGGATGTGAGAGTTGGACTGTGAAGAAAGCTGAGCGCTGAAGAATTGATGCTTTTGAACTGTGGTGTTGGAGAAGACTCTTGAGAGCCCTTGGACTGCAAGCAGATCCAACCAGTCCATTCTGAAGGAGATCAACCCTGGGATTTCTTTGGAAGGAATGATGCTAAAGCTGAAGCTCCAGTACTTTGGCCACCTCATGCGAAGAGTTGACTCATTGGAAAAGACCCTGATGCTGGGAGGGACTGGGGGCAGGAGGAGACGGGGACGACAGAGGATGAGATGGCTGGATGGCATCACAGACTCAATGGACGTGAGTCTGAGTGAACTCTTGGAGTTGGTGATGGACAGGGAGGCCTGGCGTGCTGCGATTCATGGGGTCGCAAAGAGTCAGACACGACTGAGCGACTGAACTGAGGGCTTCCTTCTAGATATCTATCACTTGTCTTTATTCTTTCTTCTTTTGTGTGTGCTTGATTACACATTATATTGTGTGTTCATCTGAAATATTTTAAATGTTTTATCTAATATGTATATTTAACATCTATGTTCTAAGATACTCTTATACAGAGTTAATACTATGGTTAAAATACTTTATAACTCAGATAAGAGAAAAGAATAGTCACAAAAGACATTACTTTGTGCCTTCTACAAGAAAACAATACTTTGAGGGCCAATTGTATGCCATTATCATATAAAGTCTGTTTTGTTCTCTTTGTCTTTAACAAAATCATGACTGTCTATTATTTTCCATTTGAGAAACAGAAATCGACAGAGGATGAGATGGCTGGATGGCATCACAGACTCAATGGACGTGAGTCTGAGTGAACTCTTGGAGTTGGTGATGGACAGGGAGGCCTGGCGTGCTGCGATTCATGGGGTCGCAAAGAGTCAGACACGACTGAGCGACTGAACTGAGGGCTTCCTTCTAGATATCTATCACTTGTCTTTATTCTTTCTTCTTTTGTGTGTGCTTGATTACACATTATATTGTGTGTTCATCTGAAATATTTTAAATGTTTTATCTAATATGTATATTTAACATCTATGTTCTAAGATACTCTTATACAGAGTTAATACTATGGTTAAAATACTTTATAACTCAGATAAGAGAAAAGAATAGTCACAAAAGACATTACTTTGTGCCTTCTACAAGAAAACAATACTTTGAGGGCCAATTGTATGCCATTATCATATAAAGTCTGTTTTGTTCTCTTTGTCTTTAACAAAATCATGACTGTCTATTATTTTCCATTTGAGAAACAGAAACTAGCTTGTTACTTAACACTTCTGATCTCTTTTGGCCATTAAAGAAAAAAAAAGGGTGTTTTTGAGATTAGTGTGTGAAAGTTGGTGTATAAATAAGAGTAGGTTCGGTTATAGATAAAACTGTGAAATAGGTCATTTGGCTTCCTCTTCCTCTGAATTCAGGGAAATTCACCAAAGTATCTTAGGCACTTAGCACACAGTACCAACACAAGTAGGTGTCACTATATATTTGTTAAGTAAATAGCATCTCTTTCACTAACTTGCTGGAGATTTCATGTGTTGCCCTTCCCTGGAGTAGTCCAGTTTTGAAAGATTGTGGGAGGAAGTGGGTGAACTGTCAATGGTTGAACTTCAGAAGTCAGGGGGAAGATTTTAAAGTCTGGGATTTCCCCAAGAGCCCCTTCAGACCACGTCACTGGGCACCTATTTACTTGGTCAGTTACTGGATCAGATGGAAGTTGCATTTGGTATACAGCCTTGGGATATAATATCCTGAATTATTTCTAGAGTCCCATGTAAAGTTGTTGATTCTAAACCAGTTCATTTCAATTAGTAAACCATTGCTTATACAGATGACCTTTGAACAATGGGTTTGAAAGTGCACCAGTCCACTTACATGCAAAAGTTGTTCACTAAATCTGTAATACAGTACTACACCATCTGAAGTTGGATAATCCATAGATAAGAGTAATGATTATAAAGCTATATGCAGGATTTTTAACTAGTAGCGGGCCAGTGCCCCTAACAGCTTCCCTCTTGTTCAAGGCTCAGCCGTACCTTGCATTAGGTAGGACTTAAACCCCAGACTTTCAAGCCTCAAAGCTCAGGTTCTTTTCCAGTATCTTAGATATTCCACTGCAAGGCCAGCCACAGTGAGTAGGTGGTAATGCCAAACTACGGCATCAGTAGCCTGTCAGCCATATGCTGGACCTGACAGTCAGTGATGAAGCTAAAATATCCTTATATTTAACCTATGGTTCCCACCCTCTGGAGGCACTGCTATTGTAAGACACACAACTTTTACAGTGGACACTGCCTAATACTGTGTGCGAAGATGGTTAAACATACACCTTTGCACTTAATTCTAAAGCAGCTTCGTAAACCTCTACGTTTTTGTAATAAGCCTACAGTAACCTTTGCAAAATGTTTCTTTTTTCCAGGCCCCGGAGGAAGGGCAGAGTTCCTCGTGGGTAACCCTTGCTCCCTCTCCCAACCCCTTCCCGTATTTCTTCTACTCCCATCCTCCGGACCCAGAGAAGGGGCACAGTATGATTACCTATGTTGAACGGAGGGAGAGGACGCTACGCATGGACTTGGTGCTTTTCAAACGGAGCAGGCTCTCCCTAGGGTGTGACTCAACCCGCCTCGCAAAGCCCTGGAATAGCGAGGACGCGGGACCAGCCGCCCAGCCCCAACCCCGCCGATAGG
>SJXQ01010486.1:4739-29594 GCA_006408695.1 Aepyceros melampus
TCCCGCCGGCGCCCGGGGGCAGCGCGCGCGGCCGCGGGCTCGGGCCGGGGCGGCGGCGGCCGAGGTTCCGGGGACCGCGAGCCCCCGCTGAGGCTGACCCCCGTGCGCCCCTGGTACCCGAACCTGGCACGTTCCTCACTCTAGAAAGCGGGTCTGTTACCCCCGAAACCTTGCCCTTAGAAGCTGAGTAACATCCTAGCTGACGTCTCATGATATCTAGGAAAGACCTAAGAACAAGAGGCTCCTATCTGAGCTACTCATTGAAGGCCCGAAAGAATTAGGTACAGCTGATGACGGTTGAAAACGACAAACCGCCCGATCTGAGCAGAACTGTGTTGGCCCATAAAGCGAGCTAGAGGCCCTTGAGTGAGAAAAATAGCCACGGCCAGGACTGAACAGATTTACTACTTCCCACGACAGATGAATTAATAGAAGCTGCAAAAGATGTGAAAGCTTAGGGTGGAGAGGTTGAGCATTGTATACGGTGATTTTATTTTTATAACGTGCTGTGACTTGCAGCAGTTTTTTGGTGTTTTTTTTTTTTTTTTAATGGGCCAGTTTAAACAGGATTGAAAGATTGTGACTCCACCCCAAGTCACAATAGGGTCTTGTACTTTTCTTTTTATAACTGTAAAGAATGGGACTCATTCTTGGCTCTGAGTAACATTTGTAAGGCGTGTCTGATCTCATTGAATGATATTTTCAAAAAAAAATTTGAGTTTATGATAGCAATAAAAGTACTCTCTACTCCTGGATTAAAGTTACTGTAATTAATGAGAAAAACAAGACAGTCCAAAGAAACCGGGGCTGACGTTTTAAGAAGATTGAAAAACCATTGCAATGTCTCCAGAGTCATACCGCTTTCCTGTTAACACATTTCCACACCCATTTCATTTGACCTTCACAGTACTCCTGTAAGGGCAGCATAGAGGCTACCCTTGTTTTATGGGTTAGGAAATACAAGCTCAAAGGAACTAAGTGATTGTCCGAGTTCTAAATGGGGTTGAAAAGACCTCTGGCAACAGCAGTCATCCTAACTGCATGGACTGAACTTTGGAAGTTTATTTTTCAGTACTCTCCACCTTATACATTCAGACAAGAGTTTGAACTAATCAATAACTGCTCTGCTTCAGGTCACCTGGGGCCCATTTAAACATATAACCGGTTGTTTTCAAAGTGTCATCCCAGAACCAGGTATGTCAACATTGCCTGAGAATGTGTTAGAAATGCAGATTCTCAGGCATCACTCCAGAGAAACTTTGGGTGTGAGACCTAGCTTTCTGTTCTAACAAACCCTCCAGAAGATGCTTCCCTGGTGGCTCCGATGGGAAAGAATCTGCCTGCAATTCGGAGACGCAGGTAGGATCCCTGGGTTGGGAAGATCTGGTGGAGAAGGAAATGGCAACCCACTCCAGTATTCTTGCTTGGAAAATCCCTTGGACAGAGGAGCCTGGTGGGCTGTGGTCGATGGGGTCGCAAAGAGTCGGAGACAACTGAGCAATTAACACTTTTCCAGAAGATTCTAACATACCTTAAAAGTTGAGACTACATCGTAGAACACCATCCCCAGCCGTGATTTCTTTGTTTCCTTATAAGCAAAAAGGCTTGAAAGTCCAATAACATATCTTGAAATTGAGAGACCTGAATGAACACTGGCCAAAATATACTTTAAAATGTATTAATGGGACTTTCCTGGTGGGCCAGTGGTTAGGATTCTTCGCTTCCAATGCAGGGGGCATGAGTTCAATCCCTGTTCAGGGAACTAAGATCCCACATGCTGTGTGGTGTGGCCCAAATTTTTTTAATATTTAATTAAAATATAATTTAATATTAATAAAGCAAAATTAAGGTAAAATATGCAATCTTACAATTGAAAGAGTGGCCTAGAGTCTTTGCCACAGACACACGGCGTTGTCAAGTGTTCATTTGTTTCTCCTAAAGGAGGAAAGCTCTCTGAGCAGGTTTTGGAAGTGATCCCAAGTTTTTCCAACACAAAGAAAGATGTAAACAAGGATAAAATTCCAATACCAAATCAGTTTCCATACCAACAAATATCTGCTGTAGTTTAATGAAAAAGAATTAGCTGTTATGGGGTGAGGTGGACTGGAAGAATGGAGACCAGAACGAGATACAGCCATGGAACTGAAGGCAGACCCAGTTGGCGTGATAAATGTGTAGCCAGAAGACTATTTGGAGGCTACATAACCAGCAGCAGCCAGGAAGGCAGCCAAGATCAGGCTGGTTCAACACAGAAAATGTAAGCCAATGGGCAGCTGCTGTGCAGCCTTGGGAAACCCAGGGACAGACAAAAAGTGGGAAATTAGCAGGCATTAAGAAAGTGTTGGGCTTCCCTGGTGGCTCAGTTGTAAAGATTCTCCTGCCAATGCAGGACACATGGGTTTGATCCCTGATCCAGAAAGATCCCACGTGAATGTGGAGCAACTAAGCTCATTGTGCCACAACTGTTGAGCCTGTGCTCTAGAGCCCAGAAGCCACAACTACTGAAGCCCACTCACCCTAAAGCCTGTGTTCCTCAACAAGAGAAGCCTCTGCAATAAGAAGCCTGGACACCACGACTAGAGAGTAGCTCCTCTCCCTGAAACTAGAGAAAAGCCTGCAGAGCAATGAAGACCCAGCATATCCATAAATAAATAAATTTTTAAAAGAAAATGTACTGCTTATAGTAAGACCTCAAGCTCACTGCTGTCTCCCAGGTCTGGATTCCTCTGCCTTTGGGGAACTGATGAAAACAGAATTGAGGTTCTTAAGAGGAGGTACGGGGCAAGTTTAGAAGACAAGGACTTGGGGCAACAAGACAGGTATCCAAAGGCAAGATCTGACAGGCAGAGGAAGACTTAGAAATGAAGGAGGAACTTAATACCTAGAACTGAGGATTGCATTTCATGCTGATCCTGGTTGTATTATGCTGAGGTTCCAGAGTGTTAATCAGTTCAGTTCAGTCACTCAGTCGTGAGTGCAACCCTATGGACTGCAGCACACCAGGCCTCCCTGTCCATCACTAAATCCAGAACTTGCTCAAACTCATGTCCATCGAGTCAGTGATGCCATCCAACCGTCTCGTCTGCTGTTATCACCTCCTCCTGCCTTCAATCTTTCCCAGCGTCAGGGTCTTTTCCAGTGAGTCAGTTCTTTGCATTAGTTGGCCAAAGTATTGGAGCTTCAGCATCAGTCTTTCCAATGAATATTTAGGACTGATTTCCTTTAGGATTGACTAGTTTGATCTCCTTGCAGTCCAAGGAGCTCTCAAGAATCTCTCCAACACCACAGTTCAAAAGCATCAATTCTTCAGTGCTCAGTTTTCTTTACGGTCCAACTCTCACATCCATATATGACTACTGGAAAAACCGTAGCTTTGACTAGACAGACCTTTGTAGCAAATTAATGTCTCTGCTTTTAATATGCCGTCTAGGTTGGCCATAGCTTTTGTTCCAAGGAGCAAGCGTTTTTAATTTCATGGCTGCAGTCATTATCTGTATTGATTTTGAAGCCCAAAAATCCAATTGGGCTTGGAAGCCCAAACAGTTCCATTGTTTCCCCATCTATTTGCCATGAAGTGATGGGACCAGATGCCATGATCTTCGTTTTTTGAATGTTGAGTTTTAAGCCAGCTTTTTCACTCTCCTCTTTCACTTTCATTAAGAGGCTTTTCAGTTCCTCTTCACTTTGAGCCATAAGGGTGATGTCATCTGCATATCTGAGGTTATTGATATTTCTCCTTGCAATCTTGATTCCAGCTTGTGCTTCATCCAGCCCGGCATTTCACATGATGTACTCTGCATATAAGTTAAATAAGCAGGGTGACAATTTTCAGCCTTGACGTACTCCTCTCCCAATTTGAAACCAGTCTGTTGTTTCCTGTCTGGTTCTAATTGTTGCTTCTTGACCTGCATACAGATTTCTCAGGAGGCAGGTTCCCTCCAGTATGGCTAGGATTGATCCAAGCACCTAGAATTGGGAGTCACATGGCACTAGTCACTCAGTAAAAAGGGGTCAGCAGAATGAGCAGGCCCAGAAGATAGAAAAGACAGTTATAAACTATATCTGTCAGCTCTGAACTGGTAAAAGCATTTTACAAAAATGCTAATTAACTGACTTAGGGAGTTAGCCATTGAAAGAATTCAGTGAAATGGATGACCTTTCCCAGAGACTGACTCAGTCTTTGGGGTGGAGGTGGGAGGGGAGAGAATCCTACAGTGCTTTTTACCTGTAACTTTCAAAGTGTTTATGAACGTTGCCACAACAAGCTTCCAGTTTTATAAACAGGAAGCTGAGACACAGAAAGGTAACCCTGTCATACCCATAAACTATCAGAGCAAGACAAAAACTGAGGAATCTAATTTACTAAGTGTTAACACTCTTAGCCATGCATAAAAGCCATTAATAATGTGGCACTTACATGTCAAAGTTAGCAGCAGTGACTTACTACCAAACCACCTGACGTTTGCTCATCTTTCAGCTAATTCTATTAAAATTGTACTTCCTGATCAGTTCATAGGCCCCTTGAGAACTGGAAAGGCTCTGACAGCAGATGCTCTCTCCTGCCTGAAAGGGCCAAAGCTGAGTGTGTAAAATTTTCTAACAACCCCCCACCCTGCAAGCCCACCTTGGAGCGGAGACATACAGACTGCAGCTCTGGTCAGTTTATGCAGTAGCAATGATCTGCTTAGCCACATGTCCTGCCAGCAACCTAAAGGTAGCAGTTATCCATGTCTTCTTCCACACACACCCTGGACCAGCTCCTCTCATTTATTTCTCTTGGTGAAACCAACATTTCCCCACTCACTCAGGCTTAGAACCTCCTAGACCCTTTGCCATATCTAGTTTCCTAGTCTTAGTCTTGCTCAATCCTTCTGTGACATTGCCAGATCCATTAATCTGGTGAGTACTGTCATAAACTCAGACCAAATTGTCTCTTGCTGCCTCCAATCTCTCTTCAAAACCATTCTGCGTTCCACCAACCAATTCATCTCCCTGATTCACTTTGCCCATGCCTCTCCTTTTCTCAGAAGCTTTGCATTCCCTTCTGGTGCCTACGGTGCTAAATCCACACTCCTTAGCCAGGTAGGCAAGGTCCCCCACAACCTGAATCACTGTTTTCTCTAACTTAGCTCTTGTTATTTCCCCAACATAAAACATTTTTAACATCAATATCAGCATATGCATTTATTTTTATTTATCAACCCACTGATTTATCAGTGTCTACCTCTATGCTGTTGCTGATGCCACATGCCTTACCTAGAAAACCTTCCTCTTCCATCTGCCTACTAAGATTCACTATGACTATTCAAACCCACACATTATTTTTTGAATAGCCTAGAGTACTCATATGTTCCATTCATTTAGCACCTAAATGTATGCTTCTTTATATTCCTCCACCTAAACTGTACATTCCTTGAGGGCAAGGCACTTCTTAGCCATCACACCATGTCTAGTAGTAAGCTGTTAAGATCAATTGACACTTGGTCAGTGTAATCTGAATAAATAAACACGGAAAGCAATGACTTTTCAATTAAAGATTTTAGTCTGTTTTAGCTTTCAGTTGGTAACTCTTCAACAATCAGAAGCATTTCACCAGTTTAGAAGAGATATGAAATAAATTGTAATAAATGGAAATATGGAATAAAGGTCAAGATCATTTGTAAGAGAAGGGAAATGCCCTAGAATTCTTCCCTGATTCTCTTTTTAGTCATTTGCTGTATACCACTTTATATTACA
Organism: Aepyceros melampus; assembly: GCA_006408695.1. Classification (NCBI taxonomy): domain Eukaryota; kingdom Metazoa; phylum Chordata; class Mammalia; order Artiodactyla; family Bovidae; genus Aepyceros; species Aepyceros melampus. Next base: position 10,476 of record SJXQ01010486.1, read on the forward strand.
TCAAGAAAATGAAAGTCAAAGGGTTGCTGAGGCAGTAGTTGGGAGAGTACAGACCTTTCCAAGTCTTACATAATAGAATCATAAAATCCCAATATCTGTATATGGAGCTAAGTAAGTAAAATAAGAGTAGCTCATCCTTCTTAGAAATCTCATCCCCATCTACTCTGTGTGTTTTTTTTTAATGTCAATTCCATATGATGAGTACTTTAGAACGTGTTTTAATTGACACTAATTCAGTAATTCTCACTATAGTTTTGCATCATCCTAAGGTTATCTTCTGTTGCATATTTAAAAACCCAAATCACTTTTCTTAAACTCATACACAACACTTTTGGGATAGGACAATGAAAGGAAAGGGGACATATATAGAATACTGAAAAAAAAAACCCAAATCCTGGAAATCCCTGAATTATTAACAATATGCAAATGCATTATTTCCCACCTTTTGCCATTAAAGCATTCTTTTATGTCAGATGTCTGATGTGTTTAGCTGCACCACATTAAGGAGCTGGTTTACCATTCTAATTCAGCCAGGGTAGCACAATTCCAGCAGGACCTATTGGGCCAACTGATGAAACTGGGTGATTCCATGAAAAGCTCACCTGATTAGCAGTTACTGATGTCATCTCGGAGAAGGCAATGGCACCCCACTCCAGTACTCTTGCCTGGAAAATCCCATGGACGGGGGAGCCTGGGGGGCTGCAGTCCATGGGGTCACTGAAGTGGGACACGACTGAGCGACTTCACTTTCACTTTTCACTTTCATGCATTGGAGAAGGAAATGGCAACCCACTCCAGTGTTCTTGCCTGGAAAATTTCAGGGATGGGGGAGCCAGGTGGGCTGCCGTCTATGGGGTCGCACAGAGTCGAACACGACTGAAGCGACTTAGCAGCAGCAGCAGCAGTGTCATCTAGAGCATCTGCCTGTAGTTAAGCAGAAATGAGAGAGGTGTCACCTCTGGAAGCTGGATGTCTGGCTCCCCTAGCAAGGAATACCCAAAAACATTCTTTGGTGGGAAGCAGTATTTGGTCATAGAAAGACAATGGGATGTGGAATCAGATTAACCTGTGTTTCAATTCAAAGCCTGCTACTTTCTATTTAGTACTAGCCCCAACTCAAAAAATTCAAGCAGAATTCAAGAATCCTGGGGACTTTAATGTTGTAGACTCTGCTTTTAGTTTGAGTACTGCAGCTTTTTTTCTAATGGCAAAAATGAGCAGCTCAACAATCTAATACTAAAAAGATTTTTTGTTTGGAGATTTTACACAACTTTGTGGAAACCTTGACAGCACATGGGAATATATTTCTTACTAGTTTTGTTTGTTCATTTGGTTTGACTTGGTTTTGTTTGCTTTTGGTTTTTGCTTTTGCTTTGCTTATTGTCACTGGGATTCAGCAACTGTTAATTTACATAACCATTTTGTAATTATGTAAATAGAGTATATTTTGTATATATGTTCCAAGGGAGTGGTATAGTCAGGATAAAATCTCTCAAAAAAAATCAGTAGAGATCACAATGCAAAGTGAAACTTCCCTGTTTTTCTAGTTTTCTCATTCTTTTTCTCAGAGTATTTTCATCTTTTAAGCTCAGTATACTCTTAAATCCCATGGCAGGTGTTTTGCAATGGGTAGTCCGTGAACCACCCAAATCATAATCTTCTGTTAAAAACATGGACTTCCTAGTTATGGCACATCAGTACATAGGGTGTTGAAAAACTCCTCCAGTGTTGAGAATCCCTGAATTGAGAATGAATATAAACACCCATTGTTTTCCATCTTTTGATATTAAAAAGAATAGAATGCCAAGCAGCCAATAGAATATTGAAATGGCTTTAATGAACTGACATTGATTGATCTTTATGATATATGGTTGCACTTAAAAAGTGTGGAACAGTGTGTATAATATGCTGTTGTTTGTAATACAGTGGGCTTCCCAGAAGGCACAGTGGTAAAGAATCTACCTGCCAGTGCAGAGACACAGGAGACCAGGGTTTAATTCCTGGGCTGGGAAGATTTCCTGGAGTAGGAAAAGGCAACCCATTCTAGTTTTCTATACTGGAGAATTCCATGGATAGAGGAGCCTGAAGGGCTACAGTTCATGTGACTCACAAAGAGATGGACATGACTTAATGACTAAACACGCACATGTTTGTAATATATATATATGTATATATATAGAGAGATTTTATATATATATATTGATCATATATGATCATATATATTGAAATATATGATTACATATTTCATGTCCCTAATCAGACATCTGAAAAAATCACAGTGGAAGTACATCTGTACATGATTACTGGAAAAACCATAGCTTTGATGATATGGACCTGCGTTGGCAGAGTGATGTCTCTGCCTTTTAACATGCTCTCTAGGTTTGTCATAGCTTTTAATTTCTTGGTTGTGATCATCATCTTCAGTGATTTTGGAGCCCAAGAAAAGAAAATCTGTCACTGCTTTCACTTTTTCCCCTTCTGTTCGCCATGAAGTGATGGGACCGGATGCCATGATCTTAGTTTTCTGAATGTTGAGTTTCAAGCCAGCTTTTTCACTCTCCTCTTTCAGCTCTTCAGTTCCTCTTCCCTTTCTACCATGAGTGGTGTCATCTGCATATCTGAGGTTGTTGATATTTCTCCCAGCGATCTTGATTCCAGCCTCTAACTCATCCAGCCTGGCATTCCAAATGATGTGCTCTGCATAAACATTAAATAAGTAGGGTGACAATATACACCCCTGACATACTCCTTTCCCAATTTTGAACCATCAGTTGTTGCATGACACATGTTACCCATTTGAAAAAAGCAGTTAAGAACTAGGCTCTACTTGAGACTTACTAAATTGAAATCTCTGACATGGGGCCCAGAGAACTGCTTTGTGGACAAGCTCCCTATTTGCAAACTGGTATTGAGAACTACTGTTTCTGACTTTTTCTTTTAAAAGACACCCTCCTTCTTTTATTTCTCCTGACTCCCCCTCTCCACCCACCCCCCCACCATAACCACTTCTCCTTCCTTCACCTCCTTATCTAATGTAAGTCTCGTGATTTTGCAGTTCAATCTCTTTCCATGACTGTTGCTTTCTCACTTCGTTACCTCCCACCATTGTCATGAAACCAAGCCTAATACTGGACCTATCTGCCTTTGCTGCCTGCAGCACATGGGCTAACTTTCCAAACCCTAATCTCAACCTGGATTCTTCCTGGTAGTTCTTGGGTTCTTATTTAGTGCATGTTGCATCCTTCTTAATGACTGTAAAATATCTTACCAATGCTCTCAAGACATCTATACCATTCTTCCTCCCATAGCACAAAGAAAACAGAGGATATTGGACTGTACTCTCCGTTTCCTACCCTTCTACTTCTGAATTGATCTATACATGCATGCATCTTTTTTTTCTTCTTCTCTTAGTAGAAGAGATGCTGTTCTGCATAAGGAAATGGTTCCACCCATGCTCTGGACCCCATCATTTGCAGTCTCTAACTCAGACTGTCAACCCTGGTCCCGTAGGCACCACAAGCATTCTCTTTCTACTGGCACTTGCCTTGAGCCTATAAACAGGCCCTCTCACCCCTAAGCTTTCTGTCTACTCCAGCTTCTACTCTCATTCCCCTCTCCTTCTCAGCCATGTCTCTTAAAGGTGAAAGAACATTCCTCATCTTCCTTTAACTTAACTCTCATCACTACTCTTGCCCAGATTGCCAGTGATTTCCTAGTTACAGAGCCCACAGGCAGCTTGCAGTCCCTATCTTAGGAAATCCTTTTGCTTCTGGATCATTGCTGTCTTTTCTGGTTTTCTCTTACTTTCCTGATTACCCTAGACTCAGGGGTCCTTTATGGAGATCTCATCTTCCTTCTCCTTTTCAAAGGTGGCCAGTAGTTTAATACAGAAAAAAAAAAATCTTATTATCTACCTCCAGAATTCTCCTTGGTCCAGAAGATCCTAAAGCCTCCCAGTCTCAATCCTGTAATGACCCTCAGCTTGTGGGAATTACCAGAAAATGAAAACAAACTCCATATGAGGGGTGTTCAGAAATATGACATCTCAGAATTATTTGTGAAAATCAGTCTCAAGAACAGAAAAATGAACTCTGCTTCAAAAGTACAGCTGTAATCTAAATTTCCTTTTTCCATTTTATTTTAAATCTCTCACTCCTAACAACCTCAGGTTTACAAGAAATTCTTAAACTTCCTAATTTATGAAGAGTGTTTTATAAGCAATTATTTATTTTTTAGCCTTCAGGCTTGTATTTTGAAAACCTGACATTGACTTACTGGGGGCTTGCTTGGCCCAGCCTCTCTACCATTCTGCTTTCACGTGGCCTTTGGGGCTGGTATGTCATTTTTCATCATGAAAGTAATATATTCTCCTTTTTAATCTGAGACAATGTAGAGAAAGGAGATGAAACTTTGTGACCCCCCTCCTGGGTCACAACCACTGTAAAGTTTGGTATCTTCCTGCTCAGTGTCTTCACCTCCTCCTCCCAACTTATTTCTGCATCATATTCTAATTGGAGTTCAGAGCCTGATTTGGAAAGTTTTTATGTCAACACACGCCATGTGCCTTGGCAGTTTGCTAAGTCTGAGAAACTTCAGAAGGCAATTTTTTCCTTCTGACTTAACCATGTGTTTCACTTTGATTCTTGGAAACATATTCCTCTGTGCAATCTGGGTATTAGCCTAGGGCTTTGAGTAACAGAAAATTCAACTCGCATTCACATAAACAATAAGGAAGAGTATTGCTTCAGACAACTGCAACTCCAGGGGGTAGCACAGGCTTCCGAGACAGTTTAATTAGTGTCTCTCGGGATTATTTTCCTACAGTACCCTGAGATGACCTCCTGTATGTGTTGGCTTTGACCTTGGACCATTTCCTTCACAGATGTGAAATGGCTGTAGCAGTTACTGGTTTCACATAGAAATGTCATGAACTTGGGTGAAGTTCACCTAAGAGCAAGGAAACTTCTTTCCCAGGAGCCTCTAGCATTCTTGAGTCAATTCCTGTTCTCAGGGCAATGCCACACACTGACTTTGGCTGTGGTTCCTGGACCAAGTACTGCCATGCGAATGGAATTACCCTTAGACCAGACAGTCCCAGATATGAACTGAGACACAAAGGGTATGTTGGGAGGGGCGGATGCCTAAATAAACTGGGTTATGTTAAAGATCAGAGAGGAGGAACAGAGACTGAACAGACAAACATACATGGGTTAAATGTATTTATTAAATTTACTTCATTTAATGTATTAATTAACTAATTGACTTATTTATACATTTTTGGCTTATTATTATTTCATTCTTTAAAGCTTTAATAGATGATACTTCATACAGTTGAATATCCAAAACAAAAGGATATACAGTGATGACCCCAGCTATACAGATGTATTTTATGTATATTCAAGAAAAATACATACATACATATGTATGCACATACACATATAATGCTCTTTTTGCATACAAAGCACAACTCGTTACACACATCCTTCTGTACCTTGCTTTTTTTTTTTTTTGGCTGCATCATTCAGCTTATAGGATCTTAGTTCCTCAACCAAGGAATCCAACCCAGGTTCCTGGCCATAACAGAGAGGAGTCCTAAGTGGACTGCCAAGGAATTCCTAACGCCTTGCTTTTTCGCTTAACACTATATATTGGAGATGATTATATAATATTAATAATATATCAATATTAATATTACATTATTGTATAATCATCTCTAATATATATCAGAGCTTCATCACTCCTTTTTCACTGCATGGTGTTATATTGTATCTAATTATACAGTACATACAGTATTACATGAATGTGCTGCGATTAATTTAATGCTTATGGATGACATTTAGGTAGCTAACTTTTTGCTTTTAAAACATGGCTATAATGGATAATATTGCAATTTGCACAGTTGGCAAATATCTAAAGCATGGATTTATAGATGTAGAGTTAATGCCAATTGCTCTATCTAGCTGTTGAACCAGTTTATACTCCCACTAGCAGGGTAGGAAGTTCCTGTTTCAGAGCACCCTTATCCACAGAGATTTGTATGAGACTTTTGGGTCTTCACTAATTTGATCATTGAAAATTGATATCATGGTATAATTTTAAAACTTTACAATTTTTTTTTTGTGAGTGAGGATGAATCACTTTCATTTGTAGTTTTTCTTCCAGGCCTTGCCCGTTCATATTCTTTGCCCATTTTTCTATTGCACTGTTGATCTTTTCATTTCCAGTTTGTCTGAGTTTATATGCCAAGGAAAATTAGTCTTTGGTCTATAATAGAGCTTCAGATATTTCCATCCAGTTTGTCATTTCAACTTTGCTTATGGTTTTTCTATGCTGAAAATTTCATTTTATAAAATTGAACATATAATCTTTTCTTTTCTTTTATGGTTCTGGATTTATAGTCACAATGAGAAAAGCCTTCCCTACTCTATGATGAATAACTCTCTTTTAGCTTCTTCTAAAAGAGAAGATGGTTTCATTTTTAAACATTTAAATATTATATCTACTTAGAATTTATCCTGGTCAGCTGTGAGAAATCAGTCCAACTTCGATGTTTTCCCTATTTGATTAACTTTAATTCTATGCTATTTAATAATGATACCCTCTCTTGTTTTGTGACACTCAAGGTACTGCCAAATACTCTATAAGTATTTTCTAAAAATCTAAGTTTTCACTGACTTTAGTTAGCAAAACAATAGCTCAGAGAACTTCTGTAACTCATCGTAGACCGTAGTATATTTTGGAAGTTAGGGAGATAATGGGATGGAAAGGTCTTGAAATCATATGAAGAATAATGCTTGTTGCATTTCAATCATCATTGCTATTTGGAAATGTGCTTACTCAAGATATATATTCCCATATTAGCAATTAAAAATGGTAAAGTCTGACTTCAGTGAATTCAGTCACTTCAAACTGGCATATTTAATGTTCTACTTAATAATTTACACTCTTTTTAGACACGGCATCATTAATCTCCTATAGGCTTGGGACAGGTAGCTGGCTCCTGTGTGCTTTCTAAGATGCTGCTGAGCCCCGAGTCTTCAAAGGTGTAGCACCTGAGGATCTGAAGCCCCTCCCAGTCTACCCATAGAGAGGGGAGACACATCTTGGATCCTTAAGCGGTGGTTTTTGGCAATGGGACCAACCAAATCCAGATACTCAGGGACACTCTGCTAATCTTCCTCTCACTGCAAGGAGAATGTACTAGGCATTGTGATTCTCTAGTGGGATAGAAACTGATATTCACCCAACAGCAACAGTGTCAGGGTCACTGCTGAGTAAAAATCCTTTGACAAGTATAAGCAGACATCTGCTCAAGCTCTGTCACATCACATTAGGGTTATTTGTGTACTGCTCTGTCTCTCCCAGAAGACTGGGGTGTTTTCTAAGGGCAGAAGCCTTTGTTTTCTTTGAACTCCTATAGCTTAGTACACTCATCCCTCTCTAGAGGAATGTGTTTATTGCATACCGTCTCTCTTTCGTGGACAGTCTGCTTATGTACGCCACTCTTCAATACCACCATTTGTTGAGCAGTTTCTGCGTGTCTGCCATTGAATTAAAAGCACTACTCGTGCATCACATTTTTAATACTCACAACTGCTCTGTGAGGTTGCTACTATTATTTCCCCCATTGTAATACTGAGGAAGAATCAGACATGAACAACGGACTGGTTCCAAGTTGGTAAAGGAGTACATCAAGGCTGTATATTGTCACCCTGCTTATTTAACTTACATGCAGAGTACATTATGTAAAATGCTGGGCTGGATGAAGCACAAGCTGGAATCAAGATTGCAGGGAGAAATATCAATAACCTCAGATAAGCAGATAATAACCTCAGATATGCAGATGAAGTGAAGTGAAGTGAAGTCACTCAGTCGTGCCGACTCTTTGTGACCCCGTGGACTGTAGCCTACCAAGCTCCTCTGTCCATGGGATTCTCCAGGCAAGAATACTGGAGTGGGTTGCCATTTCCAGATGACACCACCCATATGGCTGAAAGTGAAGAGGAACTGAAAAGCCTCTTGATGAAAGTGAAAGAGGACAGTGAAAAAGCTGGCTTAAAATTCAACATTCAAAAAATGAAGATCATGGCATCCGGCCCCATCATTTCATGGCAAATAGATGGAGAAACAATGGAAACAGTGAGAGACTTTATTTTCTTGGGCTCCAAAATCAAAGCAGATGGTGACTGCAGCCATGAAATTAAAAGATGCTTGCTCCTTGGAACAAAAGCTATGACCAACCTAGACAACATATTAAAAAGCAGAGACATTAAAGGTCTGTCTAGTCAAAGCTATGGTTTTTCCAGTAGTCGTGTATGGATGTGAGAACTGGACCATAAAGAAAGCTGAGCACTGAAGAACTGATGCTTTTGAATTGTGGTGTGAAGACTCTTTAGAGTCCCTTGGACTGCAAGGCTATCCAGTCAGTCAAACCTAAAGGAAATCAGTCCTGAATATTCATTGGAAGGACTGATGCTGAAGCTCCAATCTTTTGGCCACCTGATGTGAAGAACTGACTTATTGGAAAAGACCCTGATGCTGGGAAAGATTGAAGGCAGGATGAGAAGGAGACGACAGAGGATGAGATGGTTGGATGGTATCACCGACTCCATGGACATGAGTTTGAGCAAGCTCTGGGAGTTGGTGATGGACAGGGAGGCCTGGCACACTGCAGTCCATAGGGTTGCAAAGAATTGGACATGACTGAGTGACTGACTGACTAACTGAATAGTGAGGAAACTAAAGGACTGAGAGGTTAAGTAACTTGCCCAAAGTCACACAGGCAAAAAATGGTGGAGCCAAGATTCAAATTCCTGACTGTCTAATTCCAGTGCCCACTGATCTTAATAATGACATCACATTGTTTCTCTCCAGTCTGTTGAAGGAAGTCTCCCCAGTCGTGGAAGAAAAACAAATTCTATGTAAAACAGTACATACACTTCTGCCTTCCAGAACAATGTCATAATCCAGCCCATGGGATATGGCTTTTTTTATGATTGCTGTTATTTGTCTAGGAAAATACTTTGATGTTCCTATTTGAATAATCCCACTCTCACCCCTCCCAGGGCAAGAGAAGTAGAGAGTGAAACTAAGAAGGCCAAATTACTTCATATATAAAAGGAATAGGGTCTGTGAGTTTATAGCTGGTCAGCAGAGACAGCGTAAGGCACTCTAAAGAGATGAACAGGGCACGAGAGAATGACAGCTGGATAGGACAGTGAAACTCTATGTGAGATCACGGCCAGTGAGGAATTTCCTAAGGTGAAGAAGACGTAAGAAATAGACACATAACCCTGAACCATCAGCAGTAGTTTGCAACCTACAACAAGCACATGTGAGAAGTGTTTTGTCTGGATGTGCAGAGAGGGAGAAAGAGGAATGGTCCTGGAAGGTGGGCAGCAGAGGCAAAGAGTTGAAAGCAACAGTTTGGAACAGGCAGTAGCAGTGGAAAAAGCAAGTATCATCAACAGCCCACTGCTAAGCAAGACACCCAGAAACCCACAGGAAATACTGCAAGTGACTTTTCACCTGTAATCTAGAGGCTTGAGCAAAACTGACTCCCAAAAGGTGAATGACATAGAGATGGCTGAGTTCCAGTAACCAACTCTTTTCTCCCCTTCTGTGATTGAACCCAACTGCATTTGTTCAGCTGCATCCCATAGAAGTTTCTACCAACATGCTTATCCTTTTAGTATCAGTGCAGAGTTTCAGAGTAGAGTTTCAACTTCAGATCTGTTGATATTTGGGGATGAATAATATTTTGTTGTGAAAGGGCTTTAAGATGTAACCATCTTGTAAGATGTTTAGCAACATCTCTAGATGCCAGTATCTCCAATGATGACAATAAAAAATATCTCCAGACATTGCCAAGTGTCCCAGGGTGGATGGAGAGGTAGAAATCACAACAGCACTATTTTGTGTAAAGGGGCTCCCAAACATATTCTGAGTGTGTCTACTAACTCACACTAAGTGGAACATCATCTGAATGTCTGCACAGTGGCCAGGAGTGATGCTGCAGCAAGTTCTCAGATCTTCACAAATATTTAGATTGTATTCATGTAATAATAGTGTTTCTATAGCCTACATTACAGACAAAGTGATGGTATTGCCATTACTAGAACATTGTAGTTTTAACATTTCATACAAATGAAAATTAAGATTTGGTTATACACGTTTTTCCTCTAAGCAAATGACCATTATGTTAGTATGTGTCAGGGATGGGTACCCAGCTTTAATATAGAATAGTGGCTCCAAAGAACTGAACAGGGTACTTACTGTCAGAGTCAGATCTGTGGGGAAGACTGCATAATGAGCTCCAGTGATTCTCTACTTGTGCCTTCTGGAGCTTTCAAGGTAGATGACATTCACATAAGCAACACACTCTTGTAGGAGAACCTAGATTCAAACCTTGGTGAAAACCAACATTCTCCAGGGAAGTGAAGGAGGACAATAACTTACCATCATTGACAACTATTATTGCCTCCACCAGCCATGGTCTTTCAGTGCTGTCGCACAGATAAAACTGATGTGTGTGGTTCCCCAGGTAGCTTTCTGCAATTTGACCCATTCTCCTTGCTCCTTATGCACATTTGAATACAGAAAAAGTGAGAGAGACGTCATTTACTCTGATTTATGATTCTAAAATATATCACCATTACACCTGAAGCTAGTAGAATATTATATGCCAATTTTACCTTAATATAAACATATCAACATCAAATCTTATTTTTTGTTAATGACAAATTATTGTGTGATATCTCACAACTGATTGCCACACAGTGGACTTGAACCTCTGGTTGACTAGGAAGGATGTGGGGTTGAGATTCAGAGAAACTGGGTTCCTTTCTGAACATCAGCTCACAGACTGTTGCTTAAGAAAGGAAGTCTCTTTGCTGATCTGTAGAATGCATAGTAAAATAACCTCTTTCTCTCAGACTTGTTGAAGGATTAAATCAGGTTTAAAACAATCTGCTATAAATTGCTAAACAAGTGTTCATCACTATCATTACCTCCCACCACCACCAGTATCTTACACAGGTCACCCAGTCCAACCTTGTAGGGTATCCAGCTTTTTCTTGCTACAAGCCCACAGGAAAAGACCGCTCAGTGGTTTGGTATGTACATTACATGCTTAAGGTGGAAAAGTGTCTACATTGGGGTGAGTTGAAATACTGATCCAGCCCAAATGTCAAGTCTGCTTAAGCAGCTGCTAACGGAAAGGAATTGCCCCAGCTCTTATTTCTTGCTGCTCCCAGAGTCAAACAGCAGCTGAGAGCCAAGATTCTCTGCCACCAGTTCCTTTCTCAGCAATATAGGCTAGGCCAGTATCCTGGGATCTGACATTAACAATTAGGAATTTCTTAAGCAGCAGCAGACCGGGAAAGGCAACTGTCACTGTTAAAGAAATACGTTGAAACTCATTTTTTTTTCTTTTTACAGTAAAAGCCATGAAGGTAGACAAATATGCTGAGTTGACTCACCCCCCTCAATATAGAGCAGTCATCTTGACGATGACTCTCATCCTGACGATGCTAAACAGGTGACCTGTTCTGTCAACGATGAGATCCAGAGCTCTTGGAACACAATGTGTCTCATTATGTCAGCTAGTGAGGGAAAATGTTGACTAAGGCTCTAAGATCCCAAGGGTTTTAATTAATAGGAAAATTTGACTCCATCGCAGTCATTAAATAAATGGAAAGGAAACCAGGAATCAAAATGATAAGGGTGGGGAGCCTAGGCAGGAAGCGTGTAGGGAAATGCCCTGCAGGCTTGCATGGGCACTGTTGCAAGTCAAGGCTAGATTGATTAAGAGACTGAAACAGACTCTTGGCCACAAAGACAGAGTCTGGAAGGTATGTCCACCTTCATTCTTATCCTGTTCTCTTATTGAACAAACTCCACTTCCTCTCTTTATCTTCTGCTTTCCAAGTACTCATCCATCAGCTTTTCCACTAATGGCTGCCTTGCAGGAATGAGAGGCTTAATTATGCTTACCTGTCAGAACAGGATGCAGAAGGTATCTCGTGATATTTCTTACTCTCCTCTCTCCACCTCCATCAACATCTCCTATTCCCAATGCCTGGAATCTGCTCCTCTTTGCTTAAAAACTTCAAACCATCCCTTAAGGCGCACCAGTCTCTATGAAACCTTCCTTGACCTTTCTGGTCATGCTAATGTTTTCCTTTTATTATAACACCTGCAACTTGGTATGTAACGCATTTAAAACACCCAGACATCCTTTTCTCTGTCTCATATGTGCTGACCTTTTCTTCCCAAATAGATTATAAACCCCTGAGGACAGGAACCACATCTTAAACTTATTGAGACCACACACCTAATTCTATGATTTGCCAATTAGCCCAGCTGAGACCCTAGAGTATCTCTTGGATCTGGGAAAATTTAAGGAGCCCTAAGCTGGCTTATCTAGAGGAGGGCATCAAATCAGCCTTGCTGTGGGGCCTACACAAACCTTTTCCTTCATCCTAGTCTGTTGCCTAGAGATCAAGTCCTAGCAGCCTGGATCTGGGTCCCTTTTCAGGGACACTTGTTCTATCCATTTGTTTCAGATTGGGTGCTGGGCTCCTGCTCCTGTCTGTCCTCCCAAATCTCTCCTCTCAACTGCACTCTGCAAGAATCAGTTCCCATGAGCCCACCGTCCACAGCAGCTAGCTTGGGTTTCAGGCTGCCCAGACCTCTCCTTTGTGTGGTTGTGCTCCACTCACATCTCTTCCCCTTCCTGGCATTACTGGCCAGCCAGCTTTTCAGTCTGACTCTTTCTGCCAAGACCTTCTGGGAATGTCTGCCTTGCTCCGGGGCTTCTGGCTGGCCTGTGAATCCTTTCCACTCTGCCATCAACTAAGCCATCATTCAAAAATTCACCTGTAAGTTGAAGAAAGGTTGCATATGCACATACAGGCACACACACAAATTCATTTATCAGTTGAGAAGATTTTCACTACCTTTCTAAATTTATACTCTCCCTTTTTGGCATTTATCATCATTTCTAGGTCTGCCAATGTCGAACTTGGAATTTTCTTTAAATCAAAGGGGCCTTTAGAGATTGTTTATTTCAACTTTCTTCTTTTATTCCTAGTCTCTATTTTACTACCCTACGTTTATGCTTCTATTTAGAAGCCAGTGGCAGAGGACTCTGCTAATGATAACTTCAGTGAGGAATCCTTGTCTGTTAGCAAATGGCCACAGTGCTCAAAGACCTCGTAGAAGGTCTCAACTTGGGAATCAGTTACCACCAAAATGTGTTTATCCGTTGCTGAGATGAGGTCATTTCCTTCTCAGCCCCAGAAAGGAGACACATATACACCGTAAAAGTACACACACACTCTCTCTCTCCTTCTCTCTCTCTCTTTCTCTCACTCTTAATGTGATCAGCTAGCTTTCTGTCTGGAACAATCAAAATACCTCCTAGCTGGAATGACAGCATCATTTTCTTGACGCTGAAATAGAAGAGTGATAAAGCAGGTCTCAGCAGGCACAGCAGAGATGCCCTGTTTTTAAGAATCATATTTCAAAAACCATGCCATAAGACCGAAAATGCAAAGCAGGCCGTGTTATATGCTGGCAAAAATATAGTTAAAGGGAGTCACTTCAATTGTGCTTTCAAGCTCTGGAGGAAGAAACACCACTACTAATTTCCCCTCCTCACCCCGAGGTTGCCATGGACACTGGGATTTTCCCAGAGCCATTCCCTTGCTGTGCTTGATGCTGTGAGTGGGCTAAGAAAATTGCAGTATTTCCCACATAATGATCTTGCTATAGCTTTGGAGGTACCAAACCTAACATCTGCAGAGTGTGCCTGTCTCTCCCCTCTCTGCTTTGCTTGGTGAGGGAACTCTTCCCTTTACAGAAAACCCCTGGGAATTACCTTCCCACTGCAGGTTTCTAGCAGATTTTCCCCACACTTTTTACTTTGACTTTTCTTCGAGTAGGGAGAACAATGCTGGGTTAACACTTTAAGAGCCATGTAACCATAGGACAGTGCCACTGGGAGGAAACAGGATAGAACTCAGAAAAGATGCGCTTGAGTCCTGGGACTTCAGTCAGATCTTCGACGTCAGGATATTGCAAACTCTTCTTTAGAATGCAGGCACTAATGTTAAAATGGGCTTCCCTGAGGGTTCAGACAGTAAAGAATCTGCCTGCAACATGGAGTACCTAGGTTTGATTCCTTAATTGGGAAGATCCCCTGGAGGAGGGCATGGCAACCCACTCTAGGATTCTTGCCTGGAGAATTCCCATGGACAGAGGAGCCTGACGGGCTACAGTCTATGGGGTTGCAAAGAGTTGCACACAGCACAATGTTTAATTAACTCATGTCACCTACAGAGCACTCGGAGTAGAAGCTGCTGCCTTCAAGTAAACATCACTCTATCTGGGGACTTATTCCTGGACACTGGTTGTGAGTCAGTGAAAAACTCCAAATGATCAGTTGCTGTTTTACACTTTCAGTTTATACAACAAATAACAAGAAGGGCTTAGCTCAATTTGCTGGAATCTCCCCACAAGACAGTTCATTTCTATTCTGAAACCCTGGTTGGTAAATTTTAATAGTAAAAGAGAGGCTTACGTCAAATGAGCAGAAATGAAAGCAGAAATGAGACTGTTTATATAGTCTCAGTTTCCATGACTCTCAAAATCATTGATCAGTCAACACACAGCTCAACCAGAAAAACCAAAACCCTTTGTTACAGGCAGAATTCTAAGATGTTCCCCAGGATTTCTGGCCCTTGGTATCCTCAAGACTTCTCCTAGTTGTTGAGTCAAACACTAATCTAGGTGCTGCTGTGAAGGAATTTTGAAGGTGTTATTAAGGTCCCAAATCAGTTGACCTTAAGATAGGGAGATTATCTGGGTGATCTTGACCTAAATTTGCAACTAGAGATCAGAGGCAGAAAAAGTCTTGGAGATTTAAAGTACAGGAAAGGGAGATTCTCCATAGATGGCTTTGAAGACGGAAGAGCCAGGTTACAAGAAATGCAGCGTTTCCAGGATAGCTGAGAGTGGGCCCCTGGTGTAGCCAACCAGGACACAGGGATCTCAGTCCCCTAGCTGTAGGACCCTGAATTCTGTGACCACCTATATGAGCTAGTGCAACCCCTAGCTCCAGATGAGAACACAGCCCAGATGATAACTTGATTCAGCCTGGATAGAATCTGAGATAAGTGATGTTCTTCCAAGATGCCTGACCCACCAAAACCATGAGATAATCAATGGGAGTTGTTTAAAGGGGCTAAATTTGTGATAACTTGTTACTCAGCATGGAAAGCAAACACATACTCTGTAGATGGCATAAAAGTTTCTTATCCAAAACAGAAATCCTAACTCCTCAGAAGAGAGACTGACCCACCATTGTAAATCAGATCTATCAAGTAAGTTCCTTGCTGCTCAAAGTTTGATCCGTGCACCAACAGCACACACACAGCCTGGGAGCTGGTTATAAATGTAGCCTCTCAGAGCCCATCCAGATCTGCTGAGTCAAAATCTTTATTTTTACAAATCCCCCATGATTCATATGGTTTCCCTGGTGGCTCAGCGGTAAAGAATCCACCTGCCAATGCTGGAGTCATGGGTTTGATTCCTGGGTAGGGACTATCCCCTTGAGTAGGAAATGGCAATTCCCTCCAATATTCTTGCCTGGAGAATCCCATGGAGAGAGGAGCCTGGTGGGCTACAGTCCACAGAGTCGCAAAAGAGATTTAGCAACTAAACAACAATGTGATTCATATACATATTAAAAAGCAAGAGTCACTGCTTACCACTCTAGTTCAGAGCTGGAGAACTGGAATCAGCAAAACCTGAATTCTCACCCTGGCTCAGAATTTTACTAGCTGTGTGACCTTGGACAAGTTGATGAACTTCTCTGAGCTTCTATTAATCTGTGAAGTGGAGCAAACAATATTACCAATTTCATAGGGGGTGCAGTGAGGCTTAGGAAATGACAACCCACTCCAGTGTTCTTGCCTGGAGAATCCCAGGGATGGGGGAGCCTGGTGGGCTGCCATCTATGGGGCCGCACAGAGTTGGATACGACTGAAGGACTTAGCAGCAGCAGCAGCAGCAGTGAGGCTTAAATGGGACAGCATGTAAAGTGCTCAGTGTCTGGCATGAAGTAAGGGTTTAATAAATGTTGGTTGTTATTAAATTGGGCACTAAGAGCTGAGTGAGCTCAGTAAAGAAGGAAAACCACATCAGTTGGAAACAACGCAGGATCACTGTGGTGAATGTCCTCCTCCGAATAAATATGCCCTCATGGACTCTGCAGAAGGTTGTGACCTTGGATTTCTACCCCAGTAAGCATCCCCTGATACCAGGCTGGGTTAGCATGTCTTTCCATCTTGAAAATCATCTCCTGTAACCACCTGTGTCTCCTGTCTCCCCTCTTCCCCGCTCAACCTCCCCTGCCAACATTAACCTATTAACCTTGCTGGGCTCCACCTCACTTAGCTGACGAGATCTGACCAGAAACCATAGAGACAGTTGTCAGAACCCCTGAGCAGGTGGTATCCTTGGCTATCAATGAGAGCTCACCCTGCAGAAAAGATAAATAGATATGCCAGCCACAGAGCACAAGCTGGATGGCTCTTCTAGTGGAAATCTCAGGTTCTTTTATTTTTGCTGGAGGAAATGGTGACAATGCAGGTAGCATCATGGAGCACAACAGATGAGCACCCCGGCAGTTATAAATGGCCAGGATCTAAGTGAGAGGAGTCATCTGGGATCCGCTCTGGAGAGGCCCGGCTTCCCTTCCTGGCTCCTCTGTTCTTGGCAAACCCTCTTCTCATTTGCTTTATCCTCTCACCCTGAGCCGAAGAAATCTCTATGGTTTAATAAAAATAATGAGGATGATGTTGATGGTAATAACGGCTCTCATTTGTTGAGAGCTCCGAGTACCAGGCACTTCCCTGAATTATTTATACTTGTTATAACAACTCTGTGAGATAGGCATTATAACAGCCCTTTTTAGTCAAGGAAATGGAGGCTCAGAGAGGTTAAGTGGCTCACCCAAGTTTACACAGCAGATAAAGAGTTGCGTTTGGATACAAACCTGGATCTGCTTACCTGCAGCCTGTGCCATCTTCATTTTGTCTCCACAACAGAGCTGTCATCCTGATTCCTGGTCTATGCTCTCGACTCTCTGCCCAAACCCAGTATTTGGGTCTTTGATGCTTTTGCTCATTTAGCACCTGCTGTTTCTTCTTCTCCTCCTCTCCCTTCACATCCTCCCCCTTCTTCTTCTTTTTTTGCTGAATTATAGTTATTTACAATATGTGTTAGTTTCAGTTTTGTACAGCAAAGTGATTTGGTTATACATATACATAGATGTATGTATCTATATTCTTTTTTTAATGTTTTCCATTATAGTTTATTAGAAGATATTGACCATAGTTCCCTGTGCTAGATGGTAAATCCTTGTTGTTTATCTATTTTATATATGATACTGTGCATCTGCTAATCCCACACTCCTAACCAATCAGCTGCTGAATTGCCTTTCCTCCTTCCTGCCCAGGGGTGTACTACTTCTGTATCTTGTCTTCTCTTCTCAGATGCTTCTCTCTCTCACCCCTGGACCTATGCAGCACTTGCCTGTTTCCTGTTGATTCACATGGTTCTGATCCAGACTTTCCTCATCTCACTGCTCCTAAGTGTGCTGACTGGGCCTGACCAGTGCAGGGCTGGCATGACACCCCTGTGCACTCAGTCATGTCTGACTCTTTGTGACCCCATCAACTGCAGCACTCCAGGCTCCTCTGTCCATGAGGATTCTCCAGGCAAGAATCCTGGAGTGGGTTGCCATGCCCTCCTGCAGGGTATCTTCCCAACCCAGGAATCAAGCCCAGGTCTCCCACATTGCAGGCAAATTCTTTACCAGCTGAGCTGCCAGAAAAGCCTGGCATGACACCCCTAGACTCTAGAAACTGTCCCTCCCTTTTGACCCCATCTCACAAGTAGGGTCTCCTATATCCTCCAGCCTGGCTCACGATTACAGAAGAGAATTTCCTGGATGTTTCAGGTGTTAAAGTAATTAAGCAAAGAGGCTATTAGATTGAAGTGGCTCTAATGCCTTGGCAGCCTATATAAGAAACCAAAACCTAAACCAGAGTCCATGCACTCACAGCCTAGAAAATGAAATTTAAGGACAGTCACAAACAGACACCTATAAGGCACCTACTTAAGCTATAACCTAGCAAATAATTTCCTTGCTTTGCTTCCATGTCCTTTCTATAAGAACCTCTCCAGTGCTCCTAACACCTTTTTTTTAGTGTTGCCTGATTTGAATCACTGTGTGCTCAAATAAAGTCTGAAAAATGTTAGTGTCTTTCCATTTACACAGAAAGACCCCTCCACCTAGGTTCTGCTCTCTGTTCCTGCTATACTCTGCCTTGAATATTCTTTCTTTCTTTCAAAACCACACTCTATTGCCCAGCTCATACCTGATTCAGTTCCCACCCTCCTACTCACAGAATAATACCTGGACCTGGAATCACAGCCCTTCACCGTCTGGTCTCAATGACCCTTTCAAATTCCGACTCTATTTTCCAGCCAACTGTTCCCTCTCTGTTCTCTGTGATTTTCTTTTGGGCCTTTGCCTCTTGCTGTCCTCTGCCAGGAATGCTTCTTTTCTTTGCATCGTTTCTGTATCATCCAAGGTCTAACTCCAAATCCATCTTCAACAAGGTCCTACTATAAAGCACAGGGAACTATATTCAATATCCTGTAATAAACCACAATAGAGTATGAAAAAAATACATATAATTGAATTATTTTGCTGTACATCAGAAATTAATACAACATTGTTAATCAGCTATACTTAAAATTTTTTTGAATTCATCTTCTTCATAAAAATGGCCCTAATCTCCCAGTGGAAAACAGTCTTTTCCTTATGTTGATTGGCTGTGGCACTTTATTTGCATTTTAGTGACACTTAACAATTTTACACATTTTGCTATAGTTAATTATATACATAATTGTTCTCCCTTTTTGGACTCTAAGGTCTTTGAGAGCAGAGAGCACTTGATTTTTTTCTTTTGGTAGCCTAACAATACTTAGCAAAGTGCCTTGATAAATGCTTGCAACAAATCTATTGATCCATCAGCTGGACAG
>SJXQ01010486.1:29828-148160 GCA_006408695.1 Aepyceros melampus
GAGGGTGGGATTTCCAGCCAGGCCACCACATCAGGAGAAAAGCTGCACCTGTCAGATGAGCAGACTGTCATATTTATGGAAAAGGAAGAATAGCTTGAACAGATAAACCATGCTGGGAGTGATATCAGGCCATGAGGCCATGCATAGTCACTATTTTTCTATGTTTATCAGACTATATAAGTAGGATAATTTAAAATATAAGTAACAGAAAACCCAACTCAACTTCAATTAGCTCCGATGGTAAAGAAGCTTACTGGCCTGAGTACAGGAAATCAGAGGTGGGGGCAGGGTTCAGGATTCGGGGAATCCAGTAGCTCTTTCCATTCCTCTGCTCTCCTGTTCCCAGTGCTGACTTCATTCTAAAGTAAGTTTCCCAGTTCTTAGAGCGCTTTCGGTGTTATTGGGCTAATTGCCTAATTTTCCAAACCTTCTGCTTACTTCATATGGCCCTTTCATTTTCTTTAATGTTCTTGTTTAAAAAAATATATTAAGTTCATTTTAATTTTCCTCAAGATCTACTGAACTCTGGATCCAGACTCAGTCTCAGGGCTGTGTGGTGCTTATATCTGCCTCTGCCTCCTGAAGTCATGTTTATCATCTCCAAAGGGCTCAGTTGCAGAGGAGCTGAAGGTATATGTAGAGGATATGTTCCCAGGAAGACTGAGAGAGTTTTGGAGCCCAGGCTGATGATATCAAATACGCTGAATTTGTCTCTCTGTTTTCTCTGATCTGATTCCAGGGAAAAAAGACAATTGCTAGTAAGATTTGTGCCATTTAATATAGTTTCTACATTTCAAACTCTCTCATATCTGAGATCTTGTCTCTGATTTGGTCTTTTTCCCAAAGCTTCATCAGTTTCTCCATTTTTCTGGACTCAGAATCTAGATCTGCATTTTTGAAACCAAATTTGTGCTCAGATCTGGAGCCTCAATTCCTTTAATGAGTTGTTCTCTGGAATCAACCCCAGGATAAGATTTGTCCATAAATGAAAGTAAGTGATTGGGGGGAAGAGTACCTGGCAGGGTGTCATCTGTTTTTTCTGCTTTGAATCTTCTCTTCAGGGTGATCTTGTTCTTGGCTTGATTCTGAGACCTCCTTGGGTTCTGATCTTCTCTGGAATTGGTGCCTAGTTCTTCAGTTCTGAAACTGTATCTGGATTCTGGACCCTTCAGTACTTATTTCTAAAGCAAGGCTTTGTTGGGTAGCATAACTTGGGTCAGAGATTAGGTGAATTTGGTGTGGCTGCACCTACGCTTTGCTGTTTGGAGAGCTGTCTTGGGCCGTGTTGTCATGAAGTCTAAGGATTCAGCCAGAAGCCTATGCTCTTTCTTAAAGGTAAGGAAGCATATTTTCCAGAAGTGCCGAGAAAACTCACTAGTGACTCATTGGTTAAAACTGGCCCAGGCCTGCCTACTCTAGACTCACTCACTGGCAGTGGGGATGCAAATAGGGCTCAGACTACTCATGAACCCCCCCAGGAGCTGTGGTGGAACTTGTGATGGAGAGTCATTGTAAGACCCTTTACAGCAGACTGTTTCATGGGTGTCACTTCCACTGAGGGTTGACTTTGAGACCTTCTCATATTAGACAAATAGAAAACAATGGAAAACACATCATCCAAGAGATCTCACTGCTATAGATTTCGCAATGTATCTGCTTGCCTAAGAGTCCTTCAGTGTTTCTTGTGTAAAACCATTAGTTAGTCAATAGGGGCTACTGAACACTTGCTGTTAAGATAGCTTCATTCTAAGCACTGTGCAAAGATTGGGCTTCCCTGGTGGCTCAGCTGGTAAAGAATCTGCCGCAATGCAGGAGACCTGAGTTCAATCCCTGGGTTGGGAAGATCCTCTGGAGGAGGGCATGGCAACCCACTTCAGTATTCTTGCCTGGAGAATCCCCATGGACAGAGGATCCTGGCGGGCTACAGTCCACGGGGTCGCAAAGAGTCGGACACAACTGATTGACTAAGCATTGCATGCTGCTGCTGTTGCTAAGTCGCTTCAGTCATGTCCGACTCTGTGAGACCCCATAGACAGCAGCCCACCAGGTTCCCCCGTCCCTGGGATTCTCTAGGCAAGAACACTGGAGTGGGTTGCCATTTCCTTCTCCAATGCATGAAAGTGAAAAGTCAAAGTGAAGTCGCTCAGTCATGTCCGACCCTTAGCGATCCCATGGACTGCAGCCTACCAGGCTCCTCCATCCATGGGATTTTCCAGGCAAGAGTACTGGAGTGGGGTGCCATTGCCTTCATAGCATAGTGCAAAGATTAGAAAAAGAAAGGAGACAATGGCTGTGACTTTTTTGGAAACCGTGGAATGAGTGTTGAGGGAAATAGTTCTGTTTCAAGGGCAGTGTTAGTTCTACTCAGTTACTTTCTGGAACGTGGAAGCTACTTGAGTCCCTTCTTCCTTTCCTCATCTTCTGTTATTCATCTCTCCCTTTTCTTGTCACTATTTTTCTCCTCTCTTACGCTTTACTCATTTCAGAAGGGCAATACAGTAGAGATTAAGAGTGTAGAATAAGGAGTCAGACTTCCTGGGTGAGAATGCTGGCTTTGAGCTCTAGTAGTTACTTTCTAGCTAATTACTTATTATTCTAAACTTCTGTGTTTTGTAGGTAAGTCATACATAATAATTATAGCTATCTCCTGGGATGATGCACATTCAAAATGATTGATAAGGGTTAAGTATTTTAATTTGCTTTTTCATTCATTCTCTTTCAATTGGGCCACATTTTGTTCCTGTTCTTCTCTGCTAAACTCCAGAGCAATTGGTGGTTAGGAGAGAGAGTTACTGTTAGACTTACAGAATCAACTTTCTAGTGAGGAATGGAATGGAACCATTTTATTTCCTTCTTTTTTTCCTTATTATAATTAGGGTATTTCAGGAGCTCTCTGTGAATATAATTTTGGCAGAGATGAAAATGTACAAAACCAGTTGAGAGGAACACATGTACTATACATGCAAACAGAAGAATGAACGTCCTACTTCAAGTAAGAATCTCCCCGCTGACAATTTCAACTTCATCTAGGCCTTGTTTGCTTAACTGGGGAGAATACTTTCTAATAAGACCAAGATGAAGGCTTTAATAATTCTAGAATGTGGTCACCCTACTTTATTTCTTTTATGGCTAG
Source organism: Aepyceros melampus (assembly GCA_006408695.1). Taxonomy (NCBI): domain Eukaryota; kingdom Metazoa; phylum Chordata; class Mammalia; order Artiodactyla; family Bovidae; genus Aepyceros; species Aepyceros melampus. The sequence goes on from SJXQ01010486.1 coordinate 32,962, forward strand.
AGACCACTTCCCGGGCCCTGGCCAGCCACCTATGAATGCATTCATTGTTCAAAAGATGATCAGTTGGAGGCATCTAATGAAAGCTACATTTATCGTCTTAGTAGGAAACAACTACAACTGAGAGTACATTCCATCATGGAGGTGGGTGTGTAGATGAAGAGAACACAGACTCACATCCTGGCAGAGTTCATAGAAGACTAACAGGTTTGGAGTGATAAATTCCACAGCAGTTGACGGCCCACAGCAAAGATTACCCCTGTGTCCCTTGCCTTCAGTGTCCTAGCTCTGACGCTGGAGAATCACCACCTATCCCTTCAGACCAGATCGTCTAGGCTGCTAAATTTCTCCCCACACCACTCACACGTGCTTTTCCACTGACTCTTTCCTCTGCCTGAAGTATTCTTCTTCCTATATACCCGTAAGGCTGGAACTATCACCTCTTTCAGGCTTTTACTCAAAGTCACCTTCTCTGCGGGACTTTCAGCCATTCTTTCTGAAATTCACCACTCCTCCAACATTTAAAATCCCCCTTCTTTGTTTTTTTCCTCCTCAGGCTTTCTCAGTATCTATCATACCATATAGTTTACCTATTTTTTTTCTTATTTATTTTCTGTCATCCCTGATTCAACACAAACCCCCTGAAGGAGAGGTTTGGGTCTGTTTTGTTGACTATAGTATCCCCAGCACCTAGTATAATCCCTGGCACATAGTTGACTCTTAATTCATGTTTATTGAAAGAATGAATTGGTGTGATTCATTGATCAATGTATCTGGTTCCCCTCCTCAAATGTGAACTCTGTGAGACCAGAAGCTGAGCCTGTATCCCTAGAGCTGAACCAAGGGCCTAGCAGATGGTAGATACTCTCTAAGTATTTTTTAAATAAGTAATTTAAAATATCATAAATGCCAGTATTGAGAGAAGGAATTTCCTGGCAGGAGCATGGTAATGCAGATGTCTTCACAGTTATGAGCCTGCCTAAGCAGTCTCTGAATTAACATCAGAGTAATACTGGGTATGGTTGGGATCACTTTTCAAACACACTTATGGTCTGACAACTTGAAATGACACACAATAGTGTGTGGCAGTGGGGTGGTACCAAGCTTTGAGTTTGGGTTCTAAGAGTCAGTGCATGGGGCAAAAATTGTATCAATAAAAAAATGGCCATTAGAAATCTCTTAGATCACCCACATAGTACAGATTATTTGGTTTTATGTATTTTGTGCCAACTCACAGTTAAGTGCAACTCAGCCAGTTTTCCCCCAGAGTTGGAACAGATGGTCATGGCTGTTTCTTTGGTTGAGCCCCAGATGAAGTAGTTGGCTTGAATTGAAGGGCCATATTGTCGTGAGGGGGCTGGAATTACGTATATATGTATATAGTCATCTGTATTATTTTCTTTTGTTGAATGCGTAGTTTACTTCAAGCAACTTAAATACTTCTGTATGTAAGCCCATTGTACTATTTGGTCCTCAGTGTTGTCAGATACTCTTCATTGTTTACAGGAGGATAGATGTAAATAGGGTAGAAAATAATCCTTTGAAGGGCATCACAATTGTTGGCATAACCACTAGGAAAATGTCAATTGTAACGATTTTCCAAATTAAAAAAGAAGCGACTTTTATTTAAATTGTGTACATGCTCTAAATCCCTCTAGAAAATAATAAAAAGCATGTGTGGAGTGCTCACTCTGTGTCGAGTACTAGGTTCTTTCTGTATATTGTTTCACTGTACTGCCTCGTGGTAACTCTTTGAAGAAGGTATTACAAACCCTGAGACTCTGCTGTGATTTTTCACAAGAGCCAGGCAGCCACACAAGTTTGGCACATTGCCCAAAAGAACACATTTAGCTGCAGCCAATGATGGAGCCACTCCCATCCCAGGGCATGATACAAACATTCCTGTCCCTTTCTCTGCTGCTGCTAAGTCGCTTCAGTCATGTCTGACTCTGTGCGACCCCATAGACGGCAGCCCACCAGGCTCTCCCGTCCCTGGGATTCTCCAGGCAAGAACACTGGAGTGGGTTGCCATTTTCTTCTCCAATGCATGAAAGTGAAAAGTGAAAGTGAAGTCGCTGACTCTTCGTGATCCCATGGGCTGCAGCCTACCAGGCTCCTCTGTCGATGGGGTTTTCCAGGCAAGAGTACTGGAGTTGGGTGCCATCACTTTCTCTGGTCCCTTTCTCTAGGGTTGTCTTTTTGTCCATACCAAGTCTGCCAGGCAGGGATGCTTAGAAACCTTTTCCACACTTCACAAAAATACATGGGTATTATCTATTTCTCTATATAAGGGTAATAAGAGTCAATCAACTTATTTCAAGAGTTCTGTGTTATGATACTTTATTGGTAGCACTGAAAAAATTTTAATTCCATTTTGATGGGAACTTATGAGTTACTTATAAACCAACTCATATAAGGGGTAAAAGGAATCATGTTCATGGTCTTTGTTTCTTTTTTGATCATGTTCTCTGCTTAGTGTCCTATTTTATACACTAGATAACTTCTTTCCTTTAACCTGTTCAGTAAAAGACTGCTAATACAATGGCACCGCTTCAGCCAGCAGCACTGGAATATTCCACCTTGGTTGTTTTTACACCTCTTCATCTGTTATTTCCCTTGGCTTCTTTAGGCATCACAGTTTCTTCCACATTTCCCCCAAACATATTTAATATTGATCATAAACATGAGCCATGTTGCCAATATGTCTAAACCTTCTATCATTTTCCCTTTCTTTATTTTCTATCCCCTCGTCTTGAGGAACCTGGCTTTGTTCTACCATCAGCCATAGTGTTCAAACTCGGGGCAAAGTACTCTACTTGGCCACACTGGTAAAAATAGAAAAAGGGCTGGGAGAGGAGGCAAAGATGTGTTGATTCTACGTTTCACACTCACAGGTGATGACAGTGGCTCTTGGGGACTGTAAGACCTTTCTCCCCTGTTACCCAAGTAGTAATTAGCGGTGCTGGGAGTTTGAACCTGGGTCAGCAAGGTTCCAAAAACACCTACTGTTTCCATTACACCACACTGTTTATCATAAGCAGCAAAAATCCTGTTAAAAGCAACTTTGGGGCAACAAGGATGAGCAGCAGACTTTGTGTGAACAAACAGAATCATACATGGGTTAATGGGTCTGATAATGTGACTTTGGAGAAAGGCCACATTAAATGAAGGACTTTCCCGAGATCACCAGTAGCATGCGTGACCAATGTTTACTCTGTGCCTGGGACCATGCTAGATATTTTGAAGAAGACATGGGGCATCCTATAAGAGACAGTATAGTTGAAGGGAAAATATGCCTTATAATATCCAGGGTACCTCCTAGATACAGAGAGCACACTCAAACTGTGCAATTAAGAAGTTTAAGGGAAAAGAAGCAGACCCACAGATAAATGGGTATAACACAGATAAGCACAGTTAACACTAGTAAACTAGTAGTTGCCAGTGACTAGGGGGAAGGAGGGAGGGGCAATATGGGAGCAGGGGAGTAAGAAGTACGTATTATTAAGTGGAAAATATGCTACAAAGGGATAGTGTACAACATAAGGAAATAGCCAAGATTTTATGATAATTATAAATGGAGTATAACCTTTAAAAATTGTGAGTCACCATACTGTACACTGTAACTTATATAGTATTGTATATCAACTGTACTTCAATAAACATTTTTAATAAGAAAGAGTTTAAGGGATTAATCTACTTATAAAGACATGAGTGAGTTTTAAGGAATTGGGGCCGGCAAGAGTGGGATTCTATTACCCACCCCCACACATGCAAGGGCAAGGGGAAGGGCAGAGCATAGCTAAGTGAAGAGGAAGGGACACTTCCCTCTCCCAGGAGCTATGGCATTCAGTACAGAAAAGCAGCCAACCTGTAGTGACCCATGAGGGAGGGAGCCACAGTCATAATTATCCCAACCTCACTCAACCTTTAACTTTTTGGTGATGCTTCTCATTAGGTAATCCCAACCAGGAGCTAGAGGGCAAGCACTGATTCCATCCATAAAATCAAACAACTAAAACTGTCAGTAAATAGATGCTATAGACCCATGTCGCCCTCTTCCACTCTGAAAATATGGTGCCCTATGTCACCCTGAAGATGGACCTTCCCCCTAATCCCATAGGAATGGAATGGTGTCTGACAATAGGATTTGTAAGCAGCTCTTTTGCCACTTTCTGTTTGTCTGTTTCTATTTCGCTTAAGCCCTGATCGTAAAGATGAGATCATTCAGTTCAGTCAGTTCAGTCGCTCAGTCGTGTCCGACTCTTTGCAACCCCATGAATCGCAGCACGCCAGGCCTCCCTGTCCATCACCAACTCCCAGCGTTCACTCAGACTCACATCCATTGAGTCCGTTATGCCATCCAGCCATCTCATCCTCGGTCGTCCCCTTCTCTTCTTGCCCCCAATCCCTCCCAGCATCAGAATCTTTTCAAATGAGTCAACTCTTCGCATGAGGTGGCCAAAGTACTGGAGTTTCAGCTTTAGCATCATTCCTTCCAAAGAAATCCCAGGGCTGATCTCCTTCAGAATGGACTGGTTGGATCTCCTTGCAGTCCAAGGGACTCTCAAGAGTCTTCTCCAACACCACAGTTCAAAAGCATCAATTCTTTAGTGCTCAGCCTTCTTCACAGTCCAACTCTCACATCCATACATGACCACAGGAAAAACCATAGCCTTGACTAGACGGACCTTAGTTGGCAAAGTAATGTCTCTGCTTTTGAATATACTATCTAGGTTGGTCATAACTTTTCTTCCAAGGAGTAAGCGTCTTTTAATTTCATGGCTGCAGTCACCATCTGCACTGATTTTGGAGCCCCCAAAAATAAAGTCTGACACTGTTTCTACTGTTTCCCCGTCTATTTGCCATGAAGTGATGGGACCAGATGCCATGATCTTCGTTTTCTGAATGTTGAGCTTTAAGCCAACTTTTTCACTCTCCTCTTTCACTTTCATCAAGAGGCTTTTTAGTTCCTCTTCACTTTCTGCCATAAGGGTGGTGTCATCTGCATATCTGAGGTTATTGATATTTCTCCCAGCAATCTTGATTCCAGTCTGTGTTTCTTCCAGTCCAGCGTTTCTCCTGATGTACTCTGCATATAAGTTAAATAAGCAGGGTGACAATATACAGCCTTGACGGACTCCTTTTCCTATTTGGAACCAGTCTGTTGTTCCATGTCTAGTTCTAACTGTTGCTTCCTGACCTTACAGATTTCTCAAGAGGCAGGTCAGGTGGTCTGGTATACCCAGATGAGATCATTAGGTAACATTTAACCTAACTCCTGAGTTCTGCTTTACTGAATAGACATAACACCTTGCTTAAACTGTTGATTCTTTCCCCAGATTAAAAAGAGTAAGACTGAAGAATTAAGTAAAGAATGACTGACTCTGTACCCCAGCTTCCCCCTTAGCAATCTGCATGCGTGCAGGAGACCACCCAAAGGAAGATCAGAAGATGTCAGCAGGTTGCATGCAATGGAAAAATGACGAAGAATCTGTCCTTCTGCCTTAATGATTAAGTGAGACTGTTTTTCCTTTTTCCCTTTAAAAATTGTCATGGTTTAGCAGAATCTTTGGAGTTGGTCTCCAGACAAGATCCGCCTTCTCCCCAGATTTCTGCCTTTTCTGAATAAAACACCTTTCTTTTCTACCGACACATGCCCCTAAATTATTGTCTTTTGAGCAGAAAGCAGCTGAACCTGAGTTTTGTAACAGTTTCAAGTAAGACCAGTTCAAATTAATATTGAAATAAACTGGCTTCCTTGTTCACCCAACGTGAAAGGCAGGTGAGCTTAAGCTTTCTGTATGACTGCATTTCAATTGCATCCTATAAGCAATGTTTTTACTCAATTCCCTTTCCATTGTGCAACTTTATTTCACTCATCCAGGGCTTTCTCTATCATTAGTTTTCTTCTTTCCACTTCTGCTCTTTCCTTTCCTTCAGTAAAAAGGGCTGCTTGGCTTGTGCCTTCATCAGCTGCTGCTGCTGCTAAGTCACTTCAGTCGTGTCTGACTCTGTGTGACCCCATAGATGGCAGCCCACCAGGCTCCCCCGTCCCTGGGATTCTCCAGGCAAGAACACTGAAGTGCGTTGCCATTTGGAAATAAAGCACCATGGCAGCTTTGCAAGGGTTTTCTCTTTCCTCCATCCAGACAGAAAAACAAAAGGGTAAGGATGGCTTGAGGGATTGGATCAGAATGTTGTTTTATTGTAGCTGTTTCTGGATTGCGGAGTCACCGGAGGGAAACAATGTGCTCAGGGACTGAAGGAAATGGTTTGGCTCCAATCTGTCCCGAGTCATCTGGGGAAGAATTTCTCATTGTTAGCGAGGTTAGTGCTCAACAGGGATTTGCGTCTCTCTATAGAGTGTGTGTTGAGGGAGAGGCATGGGAACGTCACATGTAATGGGAACAAAGAAGGCAAAGGGAAAAAAAAAAAAAAAAAAAAACTGAACTTTGGTCAGGGCACAAACCATTTACTCTCTGGGCCTGGCTTAAATGTGCAGCTCAGGAAAGACTCTCCATTTATTTCTAAGAGCCTGAGGGCTGGTGAGTCAAGGAGATCTCCACTTTCATCTAGCAGGCAAAATGAAGATGGGGTTTATGTAGACCAGTGGATCTAGTTGATAAATGAATGAGTGAGTCCAGTAGATTTTCAAGTGAGATTTAGGTGGGAGGTTCATTTTGGCTTCTCGACAAGGATGAAAGGCTAAAATTATGTGCTTGAGTATTGCTGGCTTTACAGATATGTAGGACAAATATATCCATCTACACTTTGCCCTCATATGTATGTGTTATTTGTTCTATTTGAAGAAGCCTCCGAAACTGCGTTTTCCTTCCTGATACTATCCCTACAATAGATCCTGTAATCTTCATGGAAGAAACCTATAAAATACTCTTTACAGTTTGGCAAAAACCAGACTAAGTGGGCTATGGAGACCTACCCAATTTTCATTCCAACTTCTCTTGTCAAATGTTTCTCTTTACTTTGGGGTCACATATTTTCCCCTTTTTGATTTTTTTTTTTACATAGTTAGTGCTATGCACTGAATTGTGTCCCCTAAGAGGTAGTGAAGTCCTAACCCCAGATGCTTATGAATGTGACCTTATTTGGAAATAGGATCTTTGCAGATAATCAAGTTAAGATGAGGTCATTAGGGTGGCTGCTGCTGCTGCTAAGTCGCTTCAGTCGTGTCCGACTCTGTGCGACCCCAGAGACAGCAGCCCACCAGGCTCCCCCGTCTCTGGGATTCTCCAGGCAAGAACACTGGAGTGGGTTGCCCTTTCCTTCTCCAATGCATGAAAGCGAAAAGTGAAAGTGAAGTTGCTCAGTCATGTCCAACTCTAGCGACCCTATGGATTGCAGACTACCAGGCTCCTCCATCCATGGGATTTTCCAGGCAAGAGTACTGGAGTGGGGTGCCATTGCCTTCTCCCATTAGGGTGGACCCTAAAGTAATATGTATTCTTATACAAAGGGCAAATTTGGCCAGAGAGACAGACTTGCATAAGGGAAGACAATGTGAAGATGAAGGGGGAAGGCAGCATCTGCTAGCCAAGAAACACTTGAGGCTGCTTTTATAGAAGCTAGGAGAGAGACAAAGAATTGATTCTCTCTCACAGCCCCAACCCTGCCAGTTCCTTGATTTCAGATTTCTGGCCTCCAAAACGGTAAGACAGTAATAAATCTATGTTGTTTAAGTCACCCAGTTTGTGGTGCTTTGTTTGGGCAACCCCAGGAAACTAATATAGTTACATAGGATGAAATCTTCAGGCTCAATCTTTCAATTTTCTTCAGTGAAGACTAAAGTGAATGCCTTTAGGCAGTCACAGAGCCAGCTAGGGATAGAGCTCTAAATTCCCTGATCATTCCTCTGCTGCTGCTGCTAAGTCACTTCAGTCGTGTCCGACTCTGTGCGACCCCATAGATGGCAGCCCATCAGGCTCCCCGTCCCTGGGATTCTCCAGGTCAAGAATACTGGAGTGGACAGCCATTTCCTTCTCCAATGATCATTCCTCTACTCATTTATATAACTGATCTGATTTGGATAAATCACAATGACCAGCTTCTGCGGTTGGCTCAAGTGGATGGAGAAATGGCATCTGTCTTCTAATGCATATGCTACTAGACTTTAACAGTTTGAAATTAGACTTTGGCATCACTAGTGTGAAGTTGGAATGCTTATTCCATGTCAGTGTAAATGAATTTGTCTCAGTGTCAGTGAAGTTCACTTAAGGCTCACTGGTTTACCTTTTGAAAGCCTACAGAAACTTGAAGAAGATTGCTAGTGGGTTATGTATCCAAATTACCCCTTATACGTGAAAAGAAGTAACTACCTGAGCCACTGCTTGGGAAGGTCAAGGACACTTTCACCTACATCTGGTGGCTTCTCTTATAAGAATGTATAGTTCTGGTGAAGTGGTTGGAGCTCCTGAGCCAGGGAAAGTTGTGAATGGTGAGGCACAGAGTTAGGAAGGAGTTTAGCTTGCCCAGCTTATTCCTCCTCGGTTTCTCCTCGTTATCATACAACGTGCCTATATTCCCTGTTCTGTACAATATGTCCTTTTTAAAAACATTCTTACTGAAGTATAGTTGCTTTACAATGTTGTGTTATGTTATGGATACCAAGAGGGGATAAGGAGTGGGATAAATTGGGAGACTGGGACTGACCTATATACACTACTGTGTGTAAAATGGGTAACTAATGAGAGCCTCCTGTATAGCTCAGGGAACTCTACTTGGTGAGACCCAGTATGGTGCTGCCCTTCTGGGGTGGTGGGGAATGGGAGGGTCCACGAATCTCTCCATACCTGACTCTTTTTTGTCCTTGGAGCTCTCAGCGGCTGGTCTCCAGATCCCATCTGACAAGGAGGCAGTCAACACTTCTGCTTCTTCGCTCTCTGGATGCCAGCAGAGCCCATGTCTCACACATCTTCCTTAGGTTTCTCTGCATTCTCCTCCCAAGTAGCTGCTCCATGTCAGAGAGGTGGTTAGCAACTGGACTGGAATTGGGAGACAAAGGTATCACCCTTGAGGCTATCATCGTTTGGATTTGGTGAATCAAAGGAAAGCACTATATATATCCCCTCTTTGAAAAATTCCTTTCCCATTTAGGTCACCACGGAGCACCGAATAGAGTTCCCTGGGCTATACAATAGGCGCTCATTAGTTACCCAGTTTACACACAGGAGTGTATATATGTCAGTCCCAGTCTCCCAATTCATCCCACTCCTTATCCCCCTTGGTATCCAAAACATAACACAACATTGTAAAGCAACTATACTTCAATAAGAATGTTTTTTAAAAGGACATATTGTACAGAACAGGGAATATAGGCAATGTTGTATGATAACTATAAATGGAAGTCTAACGTTTAAAAGGTGTGAGTCACTGTGTTGTACATTTGAAACATATAATATTGTATACAAACTGCTGCTGCTGCTAAGTCACTTCAGTCGTGCCTGATTCTGTGTGACCACATCGACGGCAGCCCACCAGGATCCTCCGTCCCTGGGATTCTCCAGGCAAGAACACTGGAGTGGGGTGCCATTTCCTCTCCAATGCATGAAAGTGAAAAGTGAAAGTGAAGTCGCTCGGTTGTGTCCGACTCTTAGCAACCCCATGGACTGCAGCCCACCAGGCTCCTCTGTCCATGGGATTTTTCAGGCAAGCGTACTGGAGTGGGGTGCCATTGCCTTCTCCGATATACAAACTACGCCTCGCTAATAAATAAATAAGCAAAAGTTTAAAGAAAAAGAGAGAGGGCTTCCCTGGTGGCTCAGTGGTAAAGAATCTACCTGCCAATGCAAGAGACAGGGGTTCGAGAACTGGTCCGGGAAGATCTTGCATGCTGCAGAGCAACTAAGCCTTTAGGCCACAACTGTTGAGCCTGGGAACCACCACTGAGCCCATCTGCTGCAAATACTGAAGTCTGTGTGCCCCAGAGCCCGTGCTCTGCAGCAAGAGAAGCCACCGCAATGAGAAGCCTGCGCACCGCCGCTAGAGAGTAGTCCCTGCTCACCGCAGCTAGAGAAAAGCTCATGCGACACTGAAGACCCAGCACAGCCCCAAGTAAGTAAATAAATATAATTATTTGGGGGAAAAAAGAGGGAAAGAGAAACACTACATCTCAAATGTTCAATTTAAGTACAAGACTTTGGGCCCAAAGGACATGGATTCCCAACAGAATAACTGAAAAAAACAAAACAAAACAAAACAACTTCTTAGAGAAGATCTGCATTTGTTTACCTGCCTGAACGTTTTGGGAGGCTTCCCAGGTGGCGCTAGTGGTAAAGAAAACACTTCCAATGCAAGAGATGCAAGAGACACGAGTTTGACCCCCTGGGTCGGGAAGATTTTTTTTTTCCCCCCTGGAGTAGGAAATGGCAGCCCACTCCAGTATTGTTGCCTGGAAAATCCCATGGGCAGAAGAGCCTGGCGGGCTACAGTCCATGGAGTCACAAAGAGTCGGACACAACTGATCAAAGAGCACGTGGAAGTTTTGATTTTGTAACTTGAGAAATGGAGAGGGATTTTGGTGAAAGGGGAGCCAGACAAGAAGGAAAGAACTGTTCATACTGTCTGATCCAGTTTGAATCTTTATGATTTAGAGGACAGAGGCAAAAGGTGGACCTAACCCTTTGAAAGAGACTTTATGAGTTTCTGGCAACACATGTCTTGTCTGGGAAAGGCTGTATTATGACTTCCATGCCTCAGGTACTTGTCTTCTTGGACCCCTTCCTCTATGAAAATGTTAGAAATTATATTTTATAGCAATAGATATGAATATATTAATATTAAATATTAAAACATTCTGTTGGATCCCAAAGTTTAGTTTTTTCTTCTGACTTTAAAAGAATTTATACTGTGGGCCCCTGAAAGTACTGTGGGCCCGAGGTCCTATACTTATTGTGCTTAAGAGATAAAGCCCAGGCTTTAGAACCCTGGGAACTAAGTGTGGCACAGAGTTAGGAAAGAGGCCCTTCTTCCAGCTTCTGCATGAAATTCATGTCCACTCTGACATCAACAGATGATTCCCTGGGGGCTCAGATGGTAAAGAATCTGACTGAAATGCAGGAGACCCAGGTTTGATCCCTGGGTGGAAAAGATCCCCTGGAGAAGGGTATGGCAACTCACTCTAGTATTCTTGCCTGGAGAATCCCATAGACGGAGGAGCCTGGTGGGCTACACAGCCCATTGGGTAGCAAAGAGTTGGACACAACTGAGCGACTAACACTTTCTTTCACTTTCACTGATATATTCACAAAAGGCTTTGGGAAGATCCTAAAATAGCACCCACAGCACTGACCTGGCGTTCTCACAATCTCATGATGCCATGCACACAAGGCTACTCAACGTGATTCTGAGGTCAACACACATGAATCAGTGGGACCTAAAGCAGGAGAGGAGAATCAGGATGGATAACTCACAACAACTGTGGTGACAGCTTGTATATGTTGAGACATTAATCGGGGCATTTTCCTCTTGCAAGTCCTTTATTCCTCCCTGATGTTAAATAGCATTTATCACCAAAGTAGACAAACGATAGCATAGGGTTTCATAAGCCAAAACTTTCCCACCATTATTATTTATTTTTTGTCACACCATGTGCCATGCAAGATCTTAGTTTCCTGACCACAGATCAAACCCACGCTCCCTACAGTGAAAGCATGGGGTCCCAACCACTGGGCTTTAGGGAATTCCCTCCCATTCTTTTAAAGAAGATTTAAGTTTTATTTACAGTAAATTTTATCCAATACTGTGTGGTTCAGTGAATTTTGACCAAAATATATAGTCATGTGACCACTGTTACAGTCATGTTCCGTCACCCACCCCCTAAATTCCTCCGTATTTCTTTATAGTCAGCTGTTTCCTCAACTCCAGCCCCAGGCAACCCACTGATTGGGTTTCAGTTCTTAGAGTTTTGCTTTGGCAAGAATGTCACATCAATGGAATTGTATCACAGGTAGCTTCTGACTCTTCTTTCACTTAGTGTAAAGCATTTGAGTTTTACCCATGTTGTTGTATGTATCTGTAGTTTATTCCCACAATTCTGGTACCAATTTCAATGTGTGTGTGTGTGTGTGTGTGTGTGTGTTTTAACACACCACTGAGCAATTTTCTGCCACCAGCTGGGTCTCCTGCCGTCTAACTGAATTCGGCCACTGTCTACCTGGAGATACCATCAGATCTCACAGGTTACAGGCTCAGTCTCATAAGCCTGCCCCGCCCCCTACTTCAGACACCAGTTGTAAGCCCAGGTGCTTTTGGACCTGTGCTTCTGACTGGCTAAAGATCGGAAGTTCCCACAACCCCCTCCTTGGGTTCATTGAATTTGCAAGAGTGGCTCATAGAACTCAGAGAAACGTCTTACTCACTAGATAATCAGTTTGTGATTAAAGGGTATGATTTAGGAACAACCAAATGGAAGAGGTGCACAGGGTAAGGAGGGGCAAGGAGCTTCTGTGCTCTCTGAGCAGGACAATCTCCCCACATCTCCTCATGTTCATCAACGCAGTGTTGCTCTATTATCTCTAGTATACTAGAGATACACACAGAGATGAATAATTTCTGTGTGATTCTAATGCAAAAGAAAAATGATTGGAAGGAAGTGCTCCCAATGCTGTGGGTGATTGTATTAGTTAGGATGGTGGAATTAAGGATCATTTATCGTTTTTCCCTGAGCTCCTGGCATGATGCATGCATGCATGCTAAGTTGCTAATCGTGTCTGACTCTGTGCGACTCTATGGACAGCAGCCTCCAGGCTCCTCTGTCCGCAGGATTTTCTAGGCAAGAATACTGGAGTGGGTTCCCATTTCCTTCTCCAAAAGAAAAGATGAGCAGTATCTTATTGAAGATGGTATTCTTATACAAATCAAGTTCCTAAATGTGTTTCATACCAGTGTCCTGAATATTGGGGGAATAAAAGAAAGACCTCACATCTAGATGAAAGCAAATGATCTGAAATTGGTTGCTAATATGTTACCAAACAAAAACTAGTTACCTCATTAGAATTATTCTCTAACAAGAGAACTAAAAGCAGAGAAAATATGCTAACATTGCAAAGAATCCTCAGTTTAGGTTAACTATGAGGATGAGTAGCTTGAGTGAGAAGGTTGCTTAATTTGGGATTAGATATTCAGTTCACTTCAGTTCAGTCGCTCAGTCGTGTCTGACTCTTTGCAACCCCATGAATTGCAGCACGCCAGGCCTCCTTGTCCATCACCAACTCCCGGAGTTCACCCAAACTCATGTGAGCATGTGAGCTCCTGGCATGAAACAAGTCCTAATTCAAGAGAAGTTGCTCTGTGAGGGAAGAGATGAGGATAAATCTCAGTCTGTGGCATTTAGATGGAGCTGAAGAAATACAGATATGGCCATGGGTGCGCAGACCTATGGGCGGAGGCCAAGGAGAAAGACTCTTCTAAAAGGTGAGGAAATAAGAAATCTCAGAGCTGGAGATTTTTGTGTAATATGACTCTCACCAGACAAAAAAAAAAAAAAGGAGGGAATGAGGAGAAAGGTGAAAGAGAATAAGAGAATGCCAGTGAGTGGTCTGTCAGGACATGGAGAGCACATGTTTAGGTGAAGAATTGGCCTGCTTAATGCAGTACTTTGGCCACCTCATGCGAAGAGTTGACTATTGGAAAAGACCCTGATGCTGGGAGGGATTGGGGGCAGGAGGAGAAGGGGACGACCGAGGATGAGATGGCTGGATGGCATCACTGACTCCATAGGCGTGGGTCTGGGTGAACTCCGGGAGTTGGTGATGGACAGGGAGGCCTGGTGTGCTGTGATTCATGGAGTCGCAAAGAGTCGGACACGACTGAGCGACGGAACTGAACTGAACTGAATGCAAAAGTTCTTTTCCCTTTACTTAATGGGCTCGCTAGACAAGCTGACTCGCACATTTGCTATTTTCCTAATCTTTTAAAAGAGTATTTCCATTTTCTTTCAGCCTCCGATGGAAAATTCGCCTCAGTCACATTTTGTTAAACGAACTAGTCTCAGTCAGCTCTATTAAGTCGGCCTCATAAACCAGCTTATCAGATCCTTCATCATCTCCTCTCCCGTGGATTCTCTTCACGTGTCTCTTTCTGGCAAGGAGTTATCTGCGGTGAATGCAGTGACCTTGATCGCAGCACTGAACGTCCGTATTCCTATCGCCTCTCAGTCCTTTCTCTTCATTCCTCTTTCCGAGGTCTTCACTTTAGTGGAATATGTTTTAGACACGACTTTGCTCTCAACTTTTAGAAAATAATAATTTTATTTGTGTTTGGCTGTGCTGGGTCTTCACGGCCGTGTGGGTTTTTCTCTAGTTGCGGCGAGCAGGGCCTGCTCTCTAGTTGGCGAGGACTTGTCATTGCGGCGGTTTCTCTCGTGGCAGAGCACGGGTTTTAGGGCGTGCGGGCTTCAGCAGTTGTACCTCCCGGGTTCTAGAGCACAGGCTTAATGGTCGTGGTGCGTGGCTTGGTTGCCCCACAGCAGGTAGGCATGTGGAATCTTTCTGGACCACGGATCAGATCTGTGTCCCTTGCATTGACAAGCAGATTCTTCACCAATGAGCTGAGCCCTGTTCTACATTTTGCTCGCTGGTAGGACTCTGGGCCAAATCTTGTCTAGATACTTCTTGTGGGTGTCTCTGTTTTTGCCTACAAACTTGGAAGCTTCTCCAGGCAGGAATGACATATGGTACATTTCTGAAACAAGAAACTCCCACAGAAACTGTCATGAAATTGGGGCTCTCAGAGGTTCTAGGGCTGGAATTAGGTGTCACTGGTGAGAAAACTGGTAGGGAGGCCTTAAGACCGCACTTATACAAAATTGTGAAGTTGGCAGAATTCATCTTCAGACCTACAGTCCACTCCCCTTTGAGTTCTGACCACCCTCCTCCAAGTTTTCAATGCCCAAACATTCTTCCTGCATGTTCTAGTTTCAGTTCTCAGGCTTGCCCAGCCTGGACAGCCAGTAAGATTCTGGATCTAATTTTCTATGCTTATGCTTATTCAAATTTACATTTGGTAAGCTCTCAACCAATAATAAAAGAGCAAAAATTAGGAACAGATTCTTCACTAAAGAAGATACAGGGATGACAAATACATGAACAAGTAATAATAAATATCATTAGCCATTCAGTTCAGTTCAGTTCAATTGCTCAGTTGTGTCTGACTCTTTGCGACCCCATGAACTGCAGCATGCCAGGCCTCCCTGTCCATCACCAACTGCAGGAGTTTACCCAAACCCATCTCCATTGAGTCAGTGATGCCATCCAACCATCTCACTCTCTGTCATTCCCTTCTCCTCTTGCCTTCAATCTTTCCCAGTATCAGGGTCTTTTCAAATGAGTTAGCTTTCCTCATTAGGTAGCCAAAGGATTGGAGTTTCAGCTTCAACATCAGTCCTTCCAATGAACACCCAGGACTGAGCTCCTTTAGGATGGACTGGTTGGATCTCCTTGCAGTCCAAAGGACTCTCAAGAGTCTTCCCCAACACCACAGTTCAAAAGCATCAATTCTTCAGTGCTCAGCTTTTTTTATAGTCCAACTCTTACATCCATACACGACCACTGGAAAAACCATAGCCTTGACTAGATGGACCTTTGTTGACAAAGTAATGTCTCTGCTTTTTAATATGCTGTCTAGGTTGGTCATAACTGTTCTTCCAAGGAGTAAGCATCTTTTAATTTATGGCTGCGATCACCATCTGCAGTGATTTTAGAGCCCCCCAAAATAAAGTCTCTCACTGTTTCCACTGCTTCCCCATCTATTTGCCATGAAGTAGATGTCATGATCTTAGTTTTCTGAAAGAGGAGAGTGAAAAAATTGGTTTAAATCTCAACATTCAGAAAACTAAGATCATTAGCTACTGTGGAGATGCAAATTAAACCCACAATGAGATATCACCATACGTTCACTGTGCTGTACTAGGTCGCTTCAGTCGTGTTCAACTCTTTGCGACCCATGGACTGTCGCTAGCCAGGCTCCTCTGTCCATGGGATTCTCCAGGCAAGAATACTGGAGTGGGTTGCCATGCCCTTCTCCAGGGGATCTTCCCAACCCAGTGATCGAACCCAGGTCTCCCTAATTGCAGACAGATTCTTTACCAGCTGCCAACTGAGCCACAAGGGAAACCCAAGGATACTGGAGTGGGTAGCCTATCCCTTCTGCAGAGAATATTCCCAACACAGGAATCAAACCAGGGTCTCCTCCATTACAGGCAGATTCTTTACCAGTTGAGCAACCAGGAAAGCCCATGCATTCACTAGAATGGTGAATAATAAATAATTTTCTGTCAAAAATTAAATTGTTTTAAAATTAAATTTTAAATTAAAATGATTGAGCATAGTAAGTATTGGTAAAATGTAAAGCAGCTGGAAATTCCATACACTGTTGGTGAGATGCAAAATGGTACAGCCACTTTGGAAAACATGTGGACAGCTGTTTAAAAAGGCAAGTATCCGTGGAGCATGTGACCTGGCCATTTCACTTTAGTCATCCAAGAGAAATGAAAGCATATGTCCACACAAAGACTTGGACACAAGTGTTCACAGAAGCTTCGCTTGGAATAGCCCTACACTGTAAACAATCTGTATTGGCCCACTCAGTCTGCTGTGATAAAATCCCACAGATTGTAGACAGAACAACACAAACAACAGCACTTCATTTTCTCACAGTTCCGAGGCTAGAAAGTCCATGGTCAAGATCCTGGTCTGGTGAGGGCTCTCTTCCTTGTTTGCAGATGGCTGCTTTGTCCTTTCATTTGATTATGTTGGAGAGGGAGAAACAGAAGGAAAAAGAGAAGGGGAGAGAGAGGGCTTTCTGGTGTATCTTCTTCTAAGAACACTAATTGTATTCCATCAGGGCCCCACCCTTAAGACTTTCCTCACATTAACTACCTCCTAAAGACCCTATTTCTAAATACAGTCATCTTGGGGTTAGGGCTTCAACTTTGTCGGGACATACTTCAGTATAGGCGTGCGGGCTAAGTCGCTTCAATTATGTCGGATTCTTTGTGACCCTGTGGACTGTAGCCCGCCAGGCTCCCCTGTCCATGGGATTCTCCAGGCAAGAATGCTGGAGTGGGTTGCCATGCACTCTTCCAGGAGATCTTCCAGACCCAGGGGTGGAACCCGTGTCTATAATGTCTCCTGCATTGGCAGGAGGGTTCTTTACCGCTAGTGCCACCTCAGAAGCCTACTTCAGTACATAGCAAATTGAAATGTCCATCAACAGGGGAATAAACAAACTAATTACGGTGCTGCCATATAATGGCACACTAGTCATCCATTAAAAGAAGTAAATTATTTATGTACTCCATACTGTAGATACAACTCAATGTAATCATGCAGATTGAAAGAAGCCAGACAAAAAAGAAGTATATACTAGGTGACCCCATTTGCATTTAGAAATACAAAGTCATCAGTAGCAACAGAAAGCAGGTTAGTGACGGCCTGAGGATGGGGAAAGGGGAGAGGAACAGAAGGAAGGGAATATAAAGTAGCACAAGAAAATTTATGGGTTTGGTGAATATGTTAATTATCTTGATTGTGTCAAGGCTTTTGCAGGCAACGGTTTAATCACTATGCTGTCCACTTTCAGTGCACGCAGCTTCTTGTGTCAATTATGCCTCAGTGAATCTGCAAAAATCTTGCATCTAATTAGCCCTCACTTGGACAAGTTTAATCCATTTGTAGCAAGGTTGCTCTCTTTTAGGTAAACCTGTACAGAGTCGTTCTGGCTCTTTCCTCACTCCTTGCCTGAGCAAGGATTTTCTTGTATTCTACCAAATATTGAGAGGCCTGATTATAAAGAAAAATGATGATCAAGTCTAGCACACTATTTTCTTCTAAAATGTATTTTGAAATCTGAAGAAAATTCATTTGCTGTGTATTCACTTGTCTTTGAACGAATGATGTATCATGCCTGGAGCTATCAGGCTGTCACTTGAGAAATCATGTGATGATGTGATTCCCATGAATGCCCAATGTCTGCTCTGTGTACCTGTGCCTTGACACATAGGCAGCAATTTCCACTAATGTGTCTACTCAGTGATTGCTGGCCTGCAACGTCATTTACCATTTCAGCAAGTATATGTGATGATATCCCAGGAATTTAGGCATTATCCAGGGGCTAAAGCTAAGTGCCAAGTTCTCAATCTCCAATGTAGAAGATGCTTCTTACAACCATCCTCATAGGGAGCAAGAGCAGGTGGATGCTGGTTGGGTCCCTGCAGGGACAATAATTGCCAGGGTGGGTGGACTGGTAACAGTGAAGCCTAGCTATCTCTCATAAAAAGCATGGCCACAATATTTTGCTGCTCCCTTTATCAGGAGGTGGAGTCTGTTTTCCCACTCCTTGAATTTGGGTTAGCCTTGTGAGTTGTTTATTGACCAATGGGATGTGGCAAAAGTGATAAGGGCACATGTTCCAGAACCTAGGCCTAAGAAATCTTGCAACTTTTCTGTGGTCCTCTTGGCATGCCCCTGCAGCTAGGTATGCCTGCAGTAGATAACTGAATGACATCACCTGGAGAGGAGCACGTAGCATTAAGATCCTGGTCTGGTCAGTGAGGTCATCTCAGATCATCCTGCTTTTAGTCAACCCACCAGATGATTGCAAACTCACGAGCGATCCCAGGCAAGACCGGAAGAACTACCCGGGAAGGTCCATTGCCAATGCAGAATCGTGAGCCAACAGTTGGTTGTTGTTGTAAGTGGATCAGTTTTGGGGTGGCTTGTTATGCAGTGATAATGTTACCTAAGGGCCCTTTGTGAAGTCTAAGGCAGTTCCCAGAAAGCTCCGCAGAGCCAGTTTCTAGTGTTTTCACCGCCTTGCATCACAATAGCAGGCAAATCGCTTACCATCTGCACTTTAGTTATTCTGCTGTTTAAATGGCAACAGCAGCGTGTATTTCAGAGGGTGTGTTGTGAAAAGTTATTCTTGTGAGATGTTTCTATATGTAGTTGTGGGGGAGTGAAAAGTTTAGCTACGTATTTAGAAAGTGGGTCTATTTTGATGGTTTGGGCTAATAAGGTTTCTTTGTTGAGGCTGCCCTTAAATAGACTTAATGTCAATCTGTTCAGGGTTTCCTAGCAGACAGTCTTCAGACTACTGATTATCTACTCTCATTCCCTTCCTTCTCCTTACCCCAGGCCCTTCTTGTCATCTTTGGTGCAGGAGACCTGGAGATGTTGCAGACTTTTACAGCTTGTATTCTTTTCCTTTAGGAAAGCCTCTATCCTACTTTTATCTTTTGCTCCTAGCATAGTGCCCTATGTGCGATAGGTGCTCGATACCCCTTGAACGATGACACTATTATACTGCCAGTGCTTTACCTGGAAAGAGCCCCTTCTCTCCAGTATAAGGACCCAAGGAAGGTTTAAAATATAATTATTCCATTTGAGAGAGGAGCTGCCCTTTAAAAGAGGCACCTGCTGAAGCTCTCATCTAGGATGGGTATCACAAAGGACCTAGGGCAAATCCTGTTTTGCTAGAATTGTCTAACTTGGCCCAAATATGATAGAGCCAGTGGTGGGTGGCCCATTGTCCTGGAGAAGGAAGCAAATATGGCAGGCTTTGCAGTGAGGGCTTGGTCTGATGCCCTGGGTGGTTGATGTTGGAAAAAGATTGGAGAAATATGTTTCAGGGGACAAGGAGTCTACTTGGATGAAAGGGATTTAGGACTCAGACTACACTTCTTTAGGGTTTAATATTATTTGACACTTCCAGTGCCTGAGGTGGTCCCAGCTGGGGTCAGCAGGCAGGAAGGGACACAAGACTCCCCTAAGGGCAGGCTATATCAATAGCAAGGGGGGAGGGGGTGGCGCCGGAAGGACTATTTGGGCTCAATATCAGTACTGAGATCGTCAGATTAGAAAGGTTGTTGTAGGTAGAACGTGTCTAAGGCTGGAAACTCTGCCTGACCTAGTCACCTAGCACTTTGAGTGAGCTTTGAAATCAATAACTGGGTACATGCATGCACTTAAGGAGCCTAGACCTTTAGATGAGAGAGAAGACCGTTAAAACAGCCCGGGGCCAAAACTCTGGCCTCGCATAGCAGTATGAGGAGGGACAACTCTTTCTCTATTCTTACACTGACAGCAATTTTATTTATGTGTGAGGTGTAGAGCTGAAGTATCTGGGTACAAACCCCAATTTTATCCCTTATTACCTTATAGTGTTGTTACAAGGATTAAATAAGAGCTTCGTGTGGACGTTCCTGGTGGACCAGTGGTGAAGAATCCACCTGCCAATCCCAGGGACACCGGTTTTGTTGTAGCCACGTGTTCCGGGAAACAAACTCACTCAGAAGGACAATGCAGATAGTGGAGTGCAGTTTATTACACCAGCAGGCCAAGGCAGAGTCTCCTCTTAGCCAAGGACCCCGACCAGCATTTGTGAAAATCTTTTATATCCCATGTGTACGTGTCTGAACCCACCCCTCCAAATTCCTTGAGACTTATATAAACCAAGGAAAATACAATCCCAATAACCCCATCATTCACGTGCTATGTGCTCATGTGCTCAAACAAACAATTAGCCAGTAATCAATAAACCCAAGGTTACACTCCGACTGATACAGAAAAATTTATGGCCTGTCTGGAGGAAGGGGTGATTAGTGTATGTTTTCTCTTAGGCAATAAGTAACCTAGATATGATCATCAAGGTTCCCCTGTCTGGAGGAGGTCTTTTCCTTCTGTTGTTGTTTTCAAAGGCACTAAACACAGTTCAGAGTCCACTGGAAAGGTGGCCGAGCATGATCAGCATGAACAGGCCTAAGATGGAGTCCAGGCCCTAGAATTCCTTCTTCAGTTTGATCTCTGATCCTGGAAGATCCCACACGCTGTGGGGCAATTTAGCCTGGGAACCACAGCTTGTGAGCCCACGCTCCAGAGTCAGTGAGCCACAGCTGCTGAACCCATGTGCCGTATCTACTGAAGCCCGCGTATCGAGAGCCCATGCTCTGCAACAGGAGAAGCCATCACAACGAGAAGCCCTCGAACAACAACTAGAGAGGAGCTGCCCTTGCTTCAACTAGAGAAAGTGCATCCACAGCAACGAAGACCTACAGCAGCCATAAATAAATAAATGAAAAATTTAAAAGACCTACATGCAGCTTGATTAGAACAATACTTGACATGCAGTGAAAGATCAATTAATGTCAGCTGTATGCTTTTACTGGTGTAGGCAAGGATCGCATAGGGCTGTGCAAATGTTTTCTTTTTTTTTTTCCACTGTGGTCCTATCGGCAGCCATGGCAGATTCTCCAGCTCTCCCTTTAGGAGGTATCTGGAGTGCGTGAGGACTGCTCAGTCGTGACCATCAACAGTGTGTCCCAGTGCCCACGGTGCTGCTTCCAGAGGGATGGCTCTGAGTGTGAGCTTCTGCCTCTGGCTGCTCATCCTACACTACCAGCAGCTTCAGCTGTGCATCAGCCTCCAGGAGGCTCTCTTTGTCCCAACAGAATTTAGGACTATCACCAAAGGTAACCCCAGGCAGGAAAGAAGCCCAGTTTCACAGGGCAACACTGAATTCAAGCTTCCTGATCAGACACTGAACAGAAATGTGGCCTTGCCTTGTATACTTTAGCTGAAATGAAGTGGCTCATCCCATTGCTTTTGAATTCCCTCCGTCACAGTGTGGTCCGGGACCAGCCACATCACATGACCTGGACATTGGTCAGAAATGCTCAACTTCACACCCCATCCCAGACTCCCTGAATCAGAAACTCCTGGGTGGGTCCCAACCATCCCTGTTTTAACAAGCTCTCAGGATGATTCTGGGGCTTATGAAAGACTTGGAGAACCACTGGTCTCTGACATCCTTGCCAAATGGTTGCTTGACTGACTTCTGCTTGACCTCTTGTGATGGAGAAATCACTACCTCTGAGCGTCGTCTTAAACACGTCTTGCCCAAATCAAATTCCATGTCATTTTTCTTTCTTCAGTTCTAATTCTACCAGTCACTTTGAAAGTCGCTCAGTTGTGACCGACTCTTTGTGACCCCCATGGACTATACAGTCCGTGGAATTCTCCAGGCCAGAATACTGGAGTGGGTAGCCTTTCCCTTCTCCAGGGGATCTTCCCAACCCAGAGATCAAATCCAGGTTTCCCACATTGTAGGCGGATTCTTTACCAGCTGAGCCACCAAGGAAGCCCCAGAATACTGGAATGGGTAGCCTATCCCTTCTCCAGTGGATCTTCCCAACCCAGGAATCGAACTGGGGTCTCCTGCATTACAGGTGAATTCTTTATCAACTGAGCTATCAAGGAAGCCCACCAGTCCCTTTGGGGAGTAAACAATAAACAGCTGAGTACCAGGTAACTTTGTTTACAATATGTTTAGTTAAGAGTTGAATGTGCATTAAATTGTACGACTTGGATATTCTATATCCTTAGTGACAATTTACATAATGCATAGATCTTGAATAGTAGTGGAAGCGAGTATTTTAGGGATTCTGTATCCAGTTTCTTTGTCACATATTTACTGCCTGTTGGAACATTCCTGTATATACAGGTTAAGGAAATTCTTATCTTTAAAGAAAGTGAGTTGCAGTGTGGGAAGAGGCATGAAATAGTGGAAAGAACTCTGACCTAGTGGTAAAAAGACCTGCGTTCTGGTCCTGGATCTGCTGTTGGTAGCACCGTGCTGCTACCGAGCGTGCCAGCTATTTGCTCTACAACTTAGTCTCCTCATTTGTAAAATGAGGAGGTGGGATTAATGGTTTATTTGGGTAGATTCTATGAGTCTTACTTTGGAAGGAAACCTTTTTAAGATAAGAAGTGCATTTTCATAAGGGATCTGTGTTGACTGTAAAGATTATAGCAAGACAATTTATGATAAAAATCACATGCCTGTTTCTCTAAGCATCACTGACACCCTACTTTGGAATCTGGGTCCCAGCTCTTTTTGCTCGAGGAACGAGCAGTAGNAACCTTTTTAAGATAAGAAGTGCATTTTCATAAGGGATCTGTGTTGACTGTAAAGATTATAGCAAGACAATTTATGATAAAAATCACATGCCTGTTTCTCTAAGCATCACTGACACCCTACTTTGGAATCTGGGTCCCAGCTCTTTTTGCTCGAGGAACGAGCAGTAGGTAGCTTAACAGAAGACAGAACAGGTGCAGGAGGAACTAACAGGGGCATTGGGGAAAAGACAGACTTGCTTTCCTGAAATAAGCTCCAGGCTTCAGCCAAATGACTTGTATAGATTTCCATAAGGAAAAAAAAAAAAACTCATGATAAATACAGGTTCATTAAATGGTCTTAAAAATAGGATCGAGACTGGGGCTATAAGCTGGGGTAGGGGGCCTGAGGCAACTTCCCTCTTTCTTCTACTTTCCTTCTCTTTCCTTCACTCATCCATGACTTTGATCTGAAAAGGAGATGGGTCAGGACTCTTAGATTACAAGTACTGATTCTCTAGTTCAGTTCAGAAGATATTTATTTTTTGAATGATGGATATTGGAGTGGCTATAGCTTTAAAGGAACAACTGAGTCCAGGGAGCAGGCTACCTTGGTTGCAGCAGGGCCCTTGGGGACCTGTTTTATGGGGTGCTGCTGTGAGATGATTCTGGGTATTTGTCTTAACTCAAAATTCATATTCCCCAGGAAGAGATTTTGATTGCCCACTAAGGTCCTGTGTTCACCCCATAACCAGAGGATGAACAGCTTCATCAGAAGATCATGGATTCGGGTAGGGCGGCTCCCAAAGGTGTGTGTGTTGGTGGGCGGTAAGAGTTGGGGGTTTAGTGGCTGCTACCAGAAGGAGAGGGGTGATGGGCAGACAAATGTCATACTGTCCAAGGCTCCAGAGCATCTCAGGAATAAATGCAAGTGACAGCTACAGTTCTGCCACTCAAGAGCTCCCAAGGGCACAACTAGAGAATTTCAGGATTGCTGAGAGCTGGCAGGCCTGAAGGCTGACATCTAGTGGCTGGTTTAAATCATAGCCGATGCAGTCAACTTTTCTTGGTTTATGAGCCTTGTAAGCAGCTGCATTCAATAATACCCATTGACTAACTGAATGAATGAATGAACTTTTACATGGGCTAGTGAAGTATTTCTGTCTTACATTAGCCTGTGTTGAATTTGTTTAGAAACTGCTTAATGACAATCTTTTAGCAGCAAGTCACTGATAGCCATCAGAACTGTCTTTAACCAGCGATGGTCCTTGCTAGAACACTATTTCTGGCAGCCAGGGACAGAACTGAACCAAGACCTGGATGCCAGGGAACCAATGCCTTTTGCCTTGCCTCCTTTCTGAATCTGATCCATTTTTTTTCCATTCAAATGTGGCAGTTTTGCATTCTTTAATTTTCAGTCCACCTTGCCAGAAAACAGCTGCCTGTGCCTCCAGGATTTGTATCTCCTCTAAGTCAAGACCCCAGGTGACTGAGCCTGAGCTGCTTTCATCCCCATTCCAAACCTACAACAGGGACCCTATGTGACCCAGTGTGGGCCAGGGATCTGCCTCTCGCTCAATCAACCAAAGTGGCCAAAATGGCACTTGGAGAGGGGTCACCATTACGATGTGGATTTGAGTATAAGAGTAGTTCTTGGAAAAGGGGCGATCTGAGCAGACAACACAATTGGTGTCTCCTACAGAAGCCAAATAACATATTTGCTTACATTTGGAGGGCTTCAAGAATACTTGAGTACACCTGAAACTAATATAATATTGTAAATGAAATATGCGTGCATGCGTGCTAAGTCACTCCAGTTGTGTCTGACTCTGTGTGACCCTGTGGACACCACCAGGCTCCTCTGTCCATGGGATTCTCTGAGCAGGAATACTGGAGTGGGTTGCCATGCCTTCCTCCAGGGGATCTTCCTGACCCAGGGATCAAACTTGAGTTTCTTATGTCTCCTGCACTGGCAGGAGGGTTCTTTACTACTAGTGCCACCTGGGAAGCCCAAATCAAGTATATTCCAATCAAAATTTTTTTAATTCTAAAAAAGAATACTTGATTTTCATGACTTCATTTGATTATTGGTCCAACTGCTTGAGGTTGGCAAATTAGGTATTAAGAGATTTCTTCCATATCTCCTTTACCTCACTACTTAGCTCTGGGCTCTGTATGTGGTGGTGTCTAATTTATATTGATTAAGTCAAATTCCTATTTTCATGGATGAGAGACTGAGGTCCAGAGCACTGAATGTCTTGCTATGAGAAACACAGCTGGAAGGCAGACAACCTGATGAATTGTGATGATGAATGTTGAATATTCCTCTTTACCCAGTGGATAAATGAAAGTCAAATTTGCTCATTTGCGTCTGACTCTTTGTGACCCCATGGACTATATAGTCCATGGAATTCTCCAGGCCAGAACACTGGCATGGGTAGCCTTTCCTTTCTCCAGGGGATCTTCCCAACCCAGGGATCAAACCCAGGTCTCCCGCATTGCAGGCGATTCTTTACCAGCTAAGCCATGAGAGAAACCCAGTGGGTGATTCTTAGCAATTACAGATAAGCCTTCAAGAGCCCTCCATTATATTGTGGTTTATTTACACTGTGTTGCCATCTGAGAGAGGGGGGTCTCCAGCAACTCAGAAAGGCCATACCTCAAGGTGGAGGGCCCAGGCTCTGCCATTAGAGGCCTGAAGTCTGATGGCCTCTGGGAGATCAGTATCTGTTCTTCAAGTAAGGTCTTTGCCAGAGAAGGTAGACAAACATGAAAAGAAGGTTATTGTTATTTCAGCTGCCTTAGCGGGCCTGACATTTGAACTTGATAGGAGAGAGGGGAGCAAGGGCCTGAGGGGGACGCTACCTTTGGAAGAAGCTTTCTCCTACATGACAAGAGGCTTTCGGGGGTACCTCTGAGGTGGAGTTGATGGTCCCCAAACTGGGTGAAATCTTCCAGTTCTGCAGTTTATCAAATGACGTGGGCAAGTCACATCACCACTCTGTGTCCGTCCTCCCAGGGCTCTGGGAGGGCAAAATGAGAAAATGCAGGGGGAGAGCTCTTCATGGTGGTAGAGACAACACTATTATCTCTCTGTGTTCAAAGTAGAACAAACAGGGATTGTGCCAGGCAAAGATGGAGAAGGCCAAGTCTCTTTCTTCAGAGATCTGACGGTCAAGGGGCGGGAGGGGAGCCGATGGCAAGGCCAAGTGATGAGGACTCTCAAGTGTGGGTCAGACCCAGAGAGGCCTCTGTGTGTCTTTCTGATGGTCAGGAGAGGGTTCGCAGAGGGTGGAACTTTGGAGCTCAGTCTTCCAGGACAGGCAGGCTATTCACTCAGCAGAGGAAGCTATGCTCGAAGGAAGTGGTGGAGGATGACACTGAGGCGATGGAATTACAAACGGGCCTGAGGGTGACATCATTACTGTCAGTGTCACGGTATTTATGCTGTTTAGGTCACACCTGACTATTGGATTTCAGAGGTCCCAACCAGAAGACTCTTTGAAATCACAGGCTCTGGCATTCATTCTCTGTTCAACTCCATTTCTTCAGAGCTAAAAGAGATCTTGAGGACAATCTGGTGCCATCCTCTGCTCCAAGGCAGGAATGGATTGGTGTCCCCATTTTACTGATGAGCTGAATTAGGTGAGAGTCACCCCAGTTGGTCTCCAGGCATATAGAACCAGAACCCACTCTCCCAGGGCGCTTGTTCTCTATCAAGATGCTTTTCTTCTTGTGTTCATTTTAAGTTTCAAATCCTCATTTCAGGTAATATTTGAGGTATTATTTATTCACACTTCAAACTTCAAGTCCTTCCTTGGCAGCAGGTTATAAGACAGGAGAGAAACTGAGCCAGGCAAGAAGCAAACCGAATGAGAGGGCTGAAGGCTTCAGCAACAAGAGGACAAACTTCCGGGGCTGTTGGTGGCTTCAGTGAAGTAAACCTGTACTGTGCTAACCTGCTCAGTCATGTCCAACTCTTTATGACCCCATGGACTGTAGCTGGCCAGGCTCCTCTGTGCGTGGGGATTCTCCAGGCAGGAGCACTGGAGTGGGTTGCCATTTCCTCTTCCAGGGGATCTTCCTGACCCAGGGACTGAACCCGTCTCTTACATCTCCTCCACTGGCAGGCAGGTTCTTTACCACTAGTGTGCCACCTGGGAAGCTGAAGCAAGCCTACCCAGTGGAAAGACTCCTTAACCAAGTGGTGGTCTTAGAAGTTCTGAGAACCAGGACCATTATTTTCATTGTGAATGACTGGGAGGAACCCTGGTGAAGAAAGTTAAGGGCTGGAGGGTTTATCAGAATCACTTGCTATTGTTTTCTTTTCTTCTTTCCTTTCCTTCTCACCTACCCTTCTTAGTGACCTGGTGCCACAGCCTCAGAACGGAATAACATAGGGCAGAGGGCGAAACACGTGAGGGAGGGGGCAGATGGCATCTGCAGCCCCAGCTGTAGCTCACGAGCTGCACAGATGGCTCTGCCTGCACACGTGGGGCTGTGGGAGGAGGGCGGGGCAGAGAGGGGATCACTGTTGGAGTAGCTGGAGTGCAGGGGACAAGTGTGCTGCCTGTGCGTTATTAATAGGCACCAGGGCATATATTTACAACCAGTGGCTGAACTTAGGGGCTGAACAGTCACAGCCAGCCATGCCCAACGCCAAAGACAACTGAAGGGTGCAAAGTGTTCCAAACCCAGTTCACCCAGAAGCAGGTGGCCTCGGGTGGGATAGGGAGATCCTTGGAGCTTGCTCAAACTGCATGCTGTGGTTTTACCCTTCTCTTTAAACAGAAGGAAGGAGAGGCAGGAAGAAGGTAGGAAGAAAGGAAGGCAAGAGGGAGAGGAAGGAAGAGAGGAAGGAAGGACACCAGGTTGCTTACATCAAAACCTAAGCTCAGGGACTTCCGTGATGGTCCAGTGGCTAAGACTCCGTGTTCCCAAAGCAGGGGACCCAAGTTTGATCCCTGGTCAGGGCACTGACCGTGTGCTGCAACTAAACGTTCCACTTGCCCAAGTAAGACCAGGTGCAGCTGAATAAATATTTAAAAACAAATCCCCCAAAACCCCCCAAGCTCAGGCAAAGCCCTCAGAGGTATCTGTTCTCCCACATCTAACTTCAGGTCTGAGTGAGTAAAATTGTCCCATTTAATCACAGGAAATTCCATTTATGATGTGTTAGAAGTTTAGAAGTGGAGGAAGGGAATCTAAATGCCAAGAGGTGAGGAATAAACGCAGACTGCCAGCCCTGACACAAGAGGGTGGACGGAGCCTGCACGTTTCTGGTCAGGGGCAGAAAGGGCTGTGGGATTGAGTCCAGACCTCAGACGCCCTCTCTGCCTGGAGTGGTTCTCTGGACCAGGGATTCTCTGAGCTGGAGGCTACACTGCATGCGAAGTGGTTCAGTCTGGCCCCAGGCTGGCAGGGCTGAGAGCGGGCACAGCCTCTGAGTTTGCAGGGTGGGTGGAGTCGCTGTTCAGCAGCCACAGTAGGGCCTGGGACAGGTTATCATAAAGGGACAATCTGCCTCCTCCAATCTGAATGGAATTCCCAAAGGGAACCTCTACAGTGTGATGATTTTGCCCAAACAAATTGCTTGGCTGAAAGCCTTCCTGTGCATAAACTGGGATGAGGCTGAGATTTTGTTCCAACTCACATTGTAACAGAGCAGGACCTCCTGGTCCTTGCCCAACTCCCTACCATGTCCTGTGTCTGCCTTTTGTCCGTGGAAAACTTTAGACAAAGAATAAATTTAATCAGAGAAGTAAGAAATGTGAAAACAAAGGGAAACAGGCAAAGGAGACCAAATAATAAGAACATAGTTATTAAGCGTAGTCAAGGACTTCAGTTCTTTCTCAAGGGTTCTAGATGATATTCTGAGCCAACATCCTGTGAGCTGTCTGATAGATACTAAACCTCTAGGTGGAAGAAGTTACCTACATGAAGACCAGACTCTACTCATGACATGAGCTGCTACAATTTTGAGAATTGGCCTCAAAGAAATGGAAACAAACGGACCCTGGAACTGAAGATTAACTGTACCTAAAACAATCACGATGATGCTGGTCAGACCACTGATAACCAATTTCAAGATGACTATCAGAGATGACCGCTGTTTCTGCATGCAGCCCTCTCGCCCTCATTTTGTGTATAAAAGCTCTTGCCCCCCTGGTTGCCACTGGTGGGGATGGGGGGAATTTGCATTTGGGCAGATGTCTGCCCTCCGCCTGGCCCAGTTGACAGCCTCTGAAATAAAGCAAACCTTCCTTTCCTCCAATCTGGCCTTGTTTATTGGCTTTCGGGCAGGGAGCAGCCAGACCTACTACATGTCTTTTGATAACAACACCACTGCTGTAATTTAACAGCTCTGGGCCCCAGTTTATATACAAAGGGGTTATTAAAAAGTACTCAGTGTGTAGGTTTTTGGTGAAGATGAAATGGGAAAAGCTTGAGAAGCGCTTAGCACGGGCCTGATACACTGTAATGTGCCTGAGAAAGGTTCATTTTGCTGTTATTCTTCCATACCAGTGTGTCTTTTCACAAAAACAAAGCCAGTGGACTCCAGAAGACCTGGTGAGAAAGTTAACACAAAACCCAACCTCTGGAGGAAATGGGTTCAAGAGAGAAAAACTTGAGGATCAAAGGTTGTTACCTGTGACTGGGTCTAGGGCTTCTGTGACTTATTACTGCCTCATCACATTGAATGGCTACCCTGAACCTCAGTTTCCTTATTAGCAAAGTTGCTTGAAAAGAGTAGCTGCTTTATAGGATTTTTTTGAGTGCCCAAAGAGGTAATGTAATCCCATCTGCCTTTATTGAGGGCTTGCTAGGCTGCAGGCACTCAGAGCTGCCCATGTATTACGTTGTGCATGCTCAGACATATCCAACTCTTTGCAATCCTGTGGACTGGAGCCCTCCAGGCTCCTCTGTCCATGAGATTATTCAGGCAAGAATACTGCAGTGGGTTGCCATGCCCTCCTCCAGAGGATCTTCCTGACCCAGGGAAGGAACCCGCATTTCTTATGTCTACCTACATTGGCTGGTGAGTTCTTTACCACTAGGGTCACCTGGGAATACCTCACTTAATCCTTAAAACCACTTCAGATCATGGGTGTTTGCGTATGTCCAAATGTATCAAATTGTACACATTACAATGTGTCCAGTGCTTTGTATATCAGGTATACCACAATAAAGCTATAGAAAAGCACTGGAGGAGATAGGTATGATTTTTTTTTAAACTCCTATTGTGCAGTTGAAGAAACTGAGGTTTAGCAGAGATGTTAAGTCACTTGTCCTAAAACACATAGCGAGTCATAGCGAAACTGGACTTCAAACACAGGTACTCTGTCCCCAAGAGATGACAAGATGCAAAAGAAAAAAAAATCAGTTTCGACATGTATAAAATTATGGGAGGGTAGAGTGGGGGTGATGTCAAGGGGACGGTTAAGGGAAGGTAATAAAATAAAAAAAGAGGCAGATCACCCTTGCTGCAAACAATTGCACCTGATCTGGGCATCAACACCAGCCAAGGAGGAAAGAAGATGAGGTTTAGCAGAGATGTTAAGTCACTTGTCCTAAAACACATAGCGAGTCATAGCGAAACTGGACTTCAAACACAGGTACTCTGTCCCCAAGAGATGACAAGATGCAAAAGAAAAAAAAATCAGTTTCGACATGTATAAAATTATGGGAGGGTAGAGTGGGGGTGATGTCAAGGGGACGGTTAAGGGAAGGTAATAAAATAATAAAAGAGGCAGATCACCCTGCTGCAAACAATTGCACCTGATCTAGGCATCAACACCAGCCAAGGAGGAAAGAAGGGAAGTCTTTAGATTGGGGTTGATCCACTGTTAGCCCCACAGGAAGCCCAAGATCATTTCCCTGATGTTCCACTGGTCCGGGAGGCCTGCTGGGGCTCCCACTGGCTCCATGTGGGACTCCATCCTGTAACCCAGAGAACACACTGATGTCATCTTAAAGATCTAACCAACCAGTGTCATGAAACTCATGTAGCATCTGTGAACAGCCTTCAGCACTGCAATGCAGAGCCATTTTGAAAAAGTTTCTTTGGATAAGTCAGAGAAAGATACATACTGTATAATATCATGTATATGTGGAATCTAAAAAACACCATGGATCTTCCCCAGTGGCTCAGCAGTAAAGAATCTGCCTGCAGTGCAGGAGACACGGAGACGCTGGTTCCATCCCTGGGTTGGGAAGATCCCACTGAGGAGGAAATGACAACCCACTCCAGTATTCTTGGCTGGAGAATCCCATGGACAGAGGAGCCTGGCAGGCTACAGAAGTCTTTAGATTGGGGTTGATCCACTGTTAGCCCCACAGGAAGCCCAAGATCATTTCCCTGATGTTCCACTGGTCCGGGAGGCCTGCTGGGGCTCCCACTGGCTCCATGTGGGACTCCATCCTGTAACCCAGAGAACACACTGATGTCATCTTAAAGATCTAACCAACCAGTGTCATGAAACTCATGTAGCATCTGTGAACAGCCTTCAGCACTGCAATGCAGAGCCATTTTGAAAAAGTTTCTTTGGATAAGTCAGAGAAAGATACATACTGTATAATATCATGTATATGTGGAATCTAAAAAACACCATGGATCTTCCCCAGTGGCTCAGCAGTAAAGAATCTGCCTGCAGTGCAGGAGACATGGAGACGCTGGTTCCATCCCTGGGTTGGGAAGATCCCATTGAGGAGGAAATGACAACCCACTCCAGTATTCTTGGCTGGAGAATCCCATGGACAGAGGAGCCTGGCAGACTACAGTCCATGGAGTCTCTAGTGAATAAAACAAAAAAGAAGTAGACTCACATTATACACAAAACAAACTATGGTTACCAGTGTGGGTGGAAGGGGCAGTCTAGGGGTGGGGGAAATAAAGGGTTATTATGGAAGCTGTATGAAATCATGTGTGTGAAACTTTTGGAAATTATAAAGCACTATAGAATTTAAAGAACTTTTCATTCAATGAAAAAAAAATTTTTTTTTCTGGGTAGAAATCTGGATGCTAAAATGGGAGGTACTTTACCATTTGGGCTGAATCTTTTCTGATCCTTATGGTGCCCTTAGTCACTTTATGGAGTTTGTGTTCTCTGGACTGGACTGTTACTACTTAACAGTTCTGGGCTGAAGTCCAGACCTACCTACATAATCAGCTACCCTCCTGACATCTCCGTTTGGGGGTGGGACAGTGATCTCACACTGAGCATGTCTAAGAGTGAGCCTCTGAGATGCTCTCTGTTCTCCACTAATGGCAACGCCACACTTTCAGTTGCTCAGGCCCCAAACCCTCTTTCCTTCCCACCTCTTCCAACCCACCAGCAAAGCTAGCTGCTCTACTCTCGAAATATATTTTACAATTCTGACCACCTTTCACCATACCCCTTATCACCTCCCTTGCCTAATCAGCTGTTATCTGGTGCCAGAATTATTGAAGAGCCTCCACTTCTCATGTCCCTGCCATTGTTTCTGCAGCCCCTTGTGAACCTAGAAGCCGGGGCGTTACTGTTAAGTAAGTTGGATGATGCATCTCCTCTCTTCAATGGCTCCCATCTCATTTAAAGTGTTGACTTAAAGAAAAACACACAACATAAGAGTTTAAGTTTTATTCAGGGACTTACTGAGGACTATAACCCAGGAGACAGTCTGAGGAACAGCTCCAAAGTAGGGGAGGAGTCCGTTTATATACACTTTTTAGGGGCTAGGGAATACAAGCAGTCAAGCAACCATCTTGGTAAAAGATGGTTGCTGGTCACCAAGACCAGATATCTTAAATTAATGATTTTAGTGCTTTTCTGGTTATGGACAATGGGAGCATCCAGGCGCAGTGAAATTTTTCCTGAGACATGCATCTGCTATCCAGTGGTCCATTTATCGAAAGCACAAGTGCCTCATCCTGAATTCCTCTCATGGTGCACTTAGTGTGTGTGTGACTGCCAGGGGCTGGGACTTCACCCTCATAGAACTGGGTGATGAAGAACACTTTTGGTTCTTTGCTTATAAAAGTAAACTCACAGTCTTCCTTTGCCTGGGAAGTGCCACATGGCCTGCCCCCCATTACTGCTCCTGACTCTTGTTACCTTGGAATTCTCATGCCCAAGAGGTCAGTCTCCTTGATCTTTTCTTCAATATACAGGCGCATGCTTGCATCGGGGTCTTTGCACTGCTGTTTCCTTTGCCTAGATGCTCTTTCTCCAAATCTGTATGGCTGGCTTCCTTAATTTCTTTAGACCTTTATTTCAAAAGTCAACCTTGTTAAAGAGGCCTTCCCTGGCCACTCTGAAATATAAACTCTTCTAACATTTTTAATTCCCTCTCTCTCCTTCCCCTAACTTTCCCCCCCTTCTAACATTGATCCTTCTATAATATTATATCATGTATTTTACTTGCTTATCTTATTTGTCTCTCTCTCCTATTAGAAGTGGAGAAGGCAATGGCAACCCACTCCACTACTCTTGCCTGGAAAATCCCATGGATGAAGGAGCCTAGTGGGCTGCAGTCCATGGGGTCGCTAAGGGTCGGACACGACTGAGCGAAGGGTCGGACACGACTGAGCGACTTCACTTTCACTTTTCACTTTCATGCATTGGAGAAGGAAATGGCAACCCACTCCAGTGTTCTTGCCTGGAGAATCCTAGGGACAGGGAAGCCTGGTGGGTTGCCGTCTCTGGGGTCGCACAGAGTCGGACACGACTGAAGTGACTTAGCAGTAGCAGTAGCAGCCTTTTAGAAGATGAGATTTATGAAGGAATTTTTGTCTATTTTTCATTCACTATTGTATCTCTAGTGCCTTGAACAGTGCCTGCCACATAGTAGACACAAATGTAAATATTTGATGAGTAAATGAAAATAAGAGACACAGAATTAGCTGTGGACCTTTATCAAGTCATTTGTCTAAAGAGCCTCTTGAGGAGGGTAAAAAAAGGAGTGAAAAAGCTGGCTTGAAACTTAACATTAAAAAACTGAGATCATGGTATCAGCTCCATCACTTCATGGTGAATAGAAGGGGAAAAAGTGTAAACAGTGACAGATTTTATTTTCTTGGGCTCCAAAATCACTGGGGACAGTGACTGCAGTCATGAAATTAAGACACTTGCTCTTTGGGGAAAAAAGCTATGACAAAATTAGACAGCATATTAAAAAGCAGAGACATCACTTTGCTGACAAAGGTCCGTCTAGCCAAAGGTATGATTTTTTCAGTAGTCATGTATGGATGTAAGAGTTGGACCATAAAGAAGGTTGAGCACCAAAGAACTGATGCTTTCTAACTGTGGTGCTAGAGAAGACTCTTGAGAATTCCTTGAACTGCAAGGAGATCAAACCAGTCAATCCTAAAAGAAATCAACCCTGAATATTCACTGGAAGGATGGATGCTGAAGCTGAAACTCCAATACTTTGCCCACCTGATGTGAAGAGCCAACACACTGGAAAAGACCCTGATGCTGGGAAAGATTGAAGACAGAAAGAGAAGGGGGCAGCAGAGGATAAGATGGTTAGACAGCATCATCGACTTAATGGACATGAATGTGAGCAAACTCAGGGAGATGGTGAAGGGTGTCCTGCAGTCCAAGGGGTCGCAGTCAGACATGGCTTAGAGATAGAACAGGCTTGGATGTAAAATTGAGTTATTGCACTAGAGGGCGCTAAGGTTCCCTGCAACTTAGTCCCTGAGTGAATTTGAAGTAAAAGCAGTTGTGTGGCAAGAAAGGTTAGAAGAAGGTCTGACGATTTGGCTTCAAGTCCCAGTGATAGCCATGGTCTAGGTTTTCATTTTCACAGCAGCATTTGAAGAGACTTTATCCATGGATCATAAAGCTTACTTCAGTTCAGTTCAGTTCAGTTCAGTCGCTCAGTTGTGTCCGACTCTCTGCAACCCCATGAATCGCAGCACGCCAGGCCTCCCTGTCCAATACCAGTGTTCCTAAAAGGTGATGGCACCACATTCCAGTACTCTTGCCTGGAAAATCCCATGGACGGAGGAGCCTGGTGGGCTGCAGTCCATGGAGTCACTAAGAGTCGGACATGACTAAGTGACTTCACTTTCCACTTTCATGCATTGGAGAAGGAAATGGCAACCCACTCCAGTGTTCTTGCCTGGAGAATCCCAGGGATGGGGGAGCCTGGTGGGCTGCCGTCTATGGGGTCATACAGAGTTGGACACAACTGAAGCAACTTAGCAGCAGCATACCAGTGTTAGACAAGTAAGGCCACAGCTAAGCTAAATTAGTTCTGTAATACCTAGCCACCTATCTGTCTGTACATAACCAAGAATGTTCCCTCCTTTCATAGGAGGTGGAAAAGATAAGCAAAGAAAGACAGTGAAGTCACTCAGTCGTGTCTGACTCTTTGCGACCCCATGGATGATAGATAGCTTGTCAGGCTCCTCCATCTGTGGGATTTTCCAGGCAAGAATACTGGAGTGGGTTGCCATTTCCTTCTCAGCAATGGACTTATTCTATGAAATTTTTGTTTGCTTGAAAGAGTCATTAAAGACTTAAATAAGAAAAGATTGTGAACAGTGATGGCATACACAGTATGCCTTCAATTTATGGTAGGTAGACTTTATCATCACTGTTATTAATGTAATTACTATTGTTATTCTCAGGGTCTATTTTTTTCCCTACTCTACCATCTCTCCAACTAGCGACAATGTTTTCAGCTTGAAATCTATTTCATTATTCCCTAAAAATATATTTGGTTCTTTAACTGTAATCTAATTACAAATGTATTGCATGGTTTATTTTAGCTATATGGAAAATAAAAGTAAAATGAAGGTAATACAAATTACCCATACTCCACCACTCAGCTCAGAAATAATAATAAGATTCTGGAACTATGCTTAACACACACACACATTTGTGATCAAATTTTATGAAGGGATTTTTCACTATTTTTCTATTTATTATTATACTATGCACATTTTCACATCCTTATAGTTTTCATAATAATTAGTTACAAACTACTTTTCTCATTAGAAAATCAGTACATTTTAATGGTAGAAAATACTGAAAAGTACAGGACAAAGGAAAAAAAAATCACTTCTAACCCCATCATCTAGACTGGAGATAACTGTTCACATTTTGATATATTTCTTTCAATAATATTAATGTAAATATATATTCCATAGAGTTGGAAATATATTACATATTCAGTTCTTTTTCTTGATTTATCCAGTTTACTTTTAAATTATTTTAAGATTACAACAGTTTTCTTTTTTCTCTTTCCACTTTGTGTGATCATTTTCCCAGTCATTACATGTTCTTCTTCAAAGACCTTAATGGTATGGATAATTTTCCCTTTAATTCTCTTCTGATTGAATCTCTTTGGGGTCCCTGACTAAAAAGGCTTAAAGGAAGTCCTTACAGACCCGGCATGGTTGTTAAGAGGTGTAATTTCATAGAGAGTTGTCCCACAGGGCTGCAACAAGGCTTAATGAAGCAGAAATACTGCTTGATCTTTATTCCTTGATTAAAAGACTCTAATCATTGTTAAAATGCAGCTCAGTCTCCAGAGATGAGACATTCTGAACAGCTGCCACAGTACAGTTGTTTTCTGAACTGAAGTTTTTGTAGGTGACGGGAGGGAGAAGAAAAGAGGGACAATGTCTCACCATTTTGATGTTTCAAACTCTCAGAAGACAGGAATTAAAATACTATTGATTGCGATAGAACATTTACAATTTATTAAGCACCTATTACGTATTAGGTGTGGCTTCCCTGATGGCTCACAGGTTAAAGCGTCTGCCTGCAATGCGGGAGACCTGGGTTTGATCCCTGGGTTGGGAAGATCCCCTGGAGAAGAAAATGGCAACTCACTCCAGAATTCTTGCCTGGAGAATCCTGTGGATGGAGGAGCCTGGTGGGCTACAGTCCATGGGGTGGCAAAGAGTAGGACACGACTGAGCAATTTCACTTTCTACGTATTAGGTACTGTAAGGAGTGCTTCTGACTTCATTACTTCTCACAATAACATCATTTTACAACAAATGAAACGGAGACTCAGAGGCATGAAGTGACTTGTTCACAGTGACAGTGATTTGGACTTGAGTGTTCGGCTCCAACTTCTGTTCTGTCAACTCTACCACACAGTGTCCCAAAACATTTATTGAATGACATATGACTGCAAATGGGGTTTATGAATTTTCCTCTCCTGAAATGGTGTAACGTGAGACATAAGAGGTATTGGCTGACTCTTGGAAAAGCTTACGGGATTTTAGCACCAAAGTATGAATACTTTTCTAATTTATTTTTATTGAAGTATCGTTAGTTTCTGCTGTACAGAAAAGTGAACCAGTTATACATATACCCACTCTTTTTTAGAGTCTTTCAGTCATTACAGGGAGGAGGCAATGGCACCCCACTCCACTAC
The DNA here is from genome assembly GCA_006408695.1 of Aepyceros melampus. Lineage (NCBI taxonomy): Eukaryota > Metazoa > Chordata > Mammalia > Artiodactyla > Bovidae > Aepyceros > Aepyceros melampus. The sequence continues at coordinate 70,245 of SJXQ01010486.1, forward strand.
TCTTGCCTGGAAAATCCCACGGGCAGAGGAGCCTGGTGGGCTGCAGTCCATGGGGTTGCGGAGAGTCAGACATGACTGAGCGACTTCACTTTCACTTTTCACTTTTCACTTTCATGCACTGGAGAAGGAAATGGCAACCCACTCCAGTGTTCTTGCCTGGAGAATCCCAGGGACGGGGGAGCCTGGTGGGCTGCTGTCTCTGGGGCCGTGCAGAGCCGGACACAGTCATTACAGATTATTGCATAGCATTCCCTGAGCTATACAGTCGGCTCTTATTAATTATCTATTTTATATACAGTAGTGTATATATGTCAGTCCCAATCTCCCAGTTTATCCCTCCCCCCTTTACCCTTCATAACTAGATGCGTGTTTTCTGTATCTGTGACTATTCTGTTTTGTAAATTAATAGTTTTAAAAAACACTTTCTAGAAGACCTGAGGATAGGGTGATATTCATTTATCAAATTGAGCTTTAGGCTCAAATCATAGTAACTGTTCTTATAGTTTTATTTATTTTTTAGGCATAATTTATTTATTTAGGCTCAGTTATCAATAAAATAAATNCCACTTGACTTCACATTCCAGGATGTCTGGCTCTAGGTGAGTGATCACACCATCGTGATTATCTGGGTCTTGAAGATCTCTTTTGTACTGTTCTTCTGTTTATTCTTGCCACCTCTTCTGCTTCTGTTAGGTCCCTACCATTTCTGTCCTTTATTGAGCCCATCTTTGCATGAAATGTTTCCTTGGTATCTAATTTTCTTGAAGAGAATTCTAGTCTTTCCCATTCTATTGTTTTCTGAAATGCAGATCAAAACTACAATCAGATATCACCTCGCACTGGTCAGAATGGCCATTATCAAAAAGTCTGGAAACAACAAATGCTCGATAGGATGTGGAGAAAAGGGAACACTCTTGCACTGTTGGTGGGAATGTAAATTGATACAGCTACTATGAACGATGCTATGGAGATTCCTTAAAAAACTTGGAATAAAACCACCATATGACCTAGAAATCCCACTCCTAGGCATATACCCTGATGAAACCAGGGTTGAAAAAGACACATGTATCCCACAGTTCAGCAGCACTATTTACAATAGCTAGAACATGGAAGCAACCTAGATGCCCTTTGACAGATGAATGGATAAGGAAGTTGTGGTGCATATGCACAGCGGAATATTACTCACCCATAAAAAGGAATGCATTTGAGTCAGTTCTGATGAAGTGGACGAACCTAGAATCTATTATACAGAGTCAAGTAAGTCAGAAAGAGAAAAATAAATATCATATTCTGCTAGAAGCCAGCATGAGGAATCCTACCTGTGACATGGTCATGTGGCAGAGATTTGATGGGCAAGGATGAGTCAGATCTCAGGTTTTGCCCCTGGCATTTCCTGAGCATGTACCCCCCCCCCCCCCAATAAGACTCTGCCTGCTTTTTCCACTTTTCTGACATTCTCTGGAAAAAGTCAACTCAGGGCTTTAGTCTTCTGCATTTGAAAGGGTGTTTCAATCCAAAAAGCTCTCTGATGGCTTTCTAGCCTGCCTGCAGGCTGCGCATGTGATTGTTTGAGGCCTCCCGACCGTGGGAGGCACAGGAAGCTTAAAACATCCTAGGAATGTAGGGGCTTCTGAGGAGTCAAAATCATTAGAATAGGACCGATTAAAGGTTTTGTTTGTTGAGCCAATACTTGCTGCCAAATTTTCATATCTTATATAGTTGGTATATAGAAAAACAGATAGTAGACCTGGTATTAGCAATATTAGATTTTTGAGTTAAGTACTTTCTTTGTTATAACTCACTGCACCTTTTTTCTACAGGAATGTAACTTTATTTAATACTTTGAAGGTGATGCAGAGTAAAGAAAAAACACTTCTAGGGAAAAGGAGTTTTCTGGTTGATAGACAATTACCCAGGAAGGGAGCCACAAAAATATTAACAGACCTCTTAGCCAGAAGATAATCTAAACCACCTGAGACCTTTTGTATATGGGAGAGTATGCAAATAGAAAGCCTGGTCTTGGGCTGCTAACACTGCATAATTTTGTATTACCCATTGATCTCTATGTACAATCAAAAAAGGTATAAAAGGCCTTTCTAGATAATAGAGGTGAGGCCAGTCATTGGAAGGGGCTAGTCATTGGAAGGACTGGTTTCCCCCGTGTCTCTTATTTTCTCTAATTTCTGGCTGAATTCCCATCTGGGGTGTGGAGGCTCGCCATGTCTATTTACCTGTCCCAGCTGCTAAGATCTGTAAGAGAGAGATCCCAGGGTGGGGCACTCTCCGATATTCAAACGGACGCCGGTGGCCTAACGTAGATGGGGCAAGCTCCTTTTCTGGAACTTTATTGGCTTTCCATGTAAACCAAGTTATTCAGCCTTCTTTTCTCCATCTTAATTTTCCTACTATACTATTATTTCCTAATCTATCTTATATTAATAATAAATAAGTTTTCCTTGCCAATGCTGTCTCCCCTTCGAATTCCCTGGATCCACCAGGGCTGGACCCCAGCAGTATTCTAATGCATATATGTGGAATCTAGAATAATGGTACTAAAGAATTTAGTTACAGGGCAGCAATGGAGAAACAGACATAGAGAATAGACTTATGGACATGGGGGGAGGGGAGGTGAAGGTGAGATGCATGAAGAGGGTAACATGGAAATTTACATTATCATATGTTAAATAGATAGCCAACAGGAATTTGCTGTATGTCTCAAGGAACTCAAACAGAGGTTCTGTAGCAACCTAGAGGGGTGGGATGGGGAAGGAGATGGGAGGGAGGTTCAAAAGGGAGGGGATATATGTATACCTATGGTGGATTCATGTTGAGGTTTGACAGAAAACAACAAAGTTCTGTAAAGCAATTATCCTTCAGTTAAAAAATAAATTATTTAAAAAGCATATTTTAAATATTTTCCTTGCTACTTTCTCCTCTACTGCCAAAATCATATATATTGTTGCACTGAATAGTACTATGTATTTCTCTGAGGCTTTGTTAATTTTTCTTCATTTTTCTCTCTTCTCCTCAGATTACATATTCTCTATGAATCCCTCTTCAGTTTTGCTGTTTTTATGTCTTTGTTTGTCAGTTCCAACATCTGAGCCCCTTTCTGCACCAAAAGCACCAAACATTATGCTTTTAAAAAAAATGCAAGGTCACACTTCCCTGTGTGTTTTCATGCCTTGTAATTATTTTGTTGAAACTATTTAGCAACTCTAGATCCTTATCCCCCTTCCAGGGCTTTCTGCTGTTGTTTGCTTGTTTATTTTCTTAGTGGCCTGGCTGGACTGTTTGATTAAAGCATTTCTCCCACAGTGTGAAGCCTGGGATGTTGTTTCACAAAAGGAATATCTCTGGGCGTGTGCACAGTCACCTTGGGATAGTGTGGTGTTAGCAGAGCTCCCTTTGCCTCTTTCCTTTTGGGGCTTTCCACCTCTATCGGCGTTCACCCAGCACTAATTGCTGGTTAATTTTTCTATTGTTTTTGATGATACCCAAGGGCACAAATTGCTTCACAATCTTATCCAATTAAACTTGGGGACTTGTGTGAGGATAGATTTTGAAGCCTATTTCTGAGGTTAGTTCTAACCTGAGAGGCTTCTTCTTAGCAGTTTCTTTCCATGGTGCTCTCTGATAAACTAGCTGCACTACAGTTGTCTTTTTCTCTGAAGGAGCTACAGATGTCTTCTTAATTGCTTAATACTAAAATCTCCATTGTTTTCCATCTTGACTTTCTGAATACTGTTTCAAATAATGTTTGTTTCTCTTCTCCTGGCCAGCATCTCCCCAGGCAAAATCTTTAAGCCCCCGATTTGGAAGGACTGAGACAGGGATGTGTACTGCTTTTCTTAGATGATTTTCCAGTTTACACTTAGGGTGCTGGGTGTGGGCACTAGCTTGGCTCCTCTAGGCTTTTCTCTCCTGCATGGAACCTTTTCCTTACAAAGGAGCTGGGGGTGAGGATGATTAGGGCTGCTGGTGGCTCAGATGGTAAAGAATCTCCCTGCAATGTGAGAGACTCAAGTTTGATCCCTGGTTCTGGAAGATTCCCTGGAGAAGGGAATGGCAACCCACTCCAGTTCTTGACTGGAGCATTCCATGGATAGAGGCTACTTGTTTGCCATGGGGTGGCAAATAGGACACAACCGAGCAACTAACACTTTCACTTTTCATTCTCAGTTAACCATGCCCTCTCTCTATCAGTGGTGACTGGACTCTGAAAGGGAATTACTCACTTCTCAGTCACACTTACCAGGATTTAGTCTCTGTAACAGGAAGTTGCGAACAGTGAGAAATGCATGTGACCTTTCCCTCCTCTTGACTAGAGCCCCCTCTTCTTGGCCACATCCACACAGAGTGGGGCTTCCTTAAAGCTGTACTGGACTCTGAAGCTTAAATGGCACAAACTCTCACAGTTCTTACCAAGATTTAGTAGATTTTCTTGAATTAATGTTTCTTAGCAGAAACAAATTTTGTAAATCAACTTATACTCCAATAAAAATTATAAAAAAAATAAAAACTGAAAAGGAATAAAATTTTTCTTTACTGGCTGTATGAACTCTATGACCATTTTCAGACACTTTAAATGGTTGTTTTTCTAATTAATTTTAAGCAATTGTGGTTGTTTGTACTAGGGGAGAAGCCCTCCAAGCTCCTCAAAACACTATTATTGATATCGTATTTTTGATTGAGTATGTGTGTGTGTGTGTTGCAGGTGTACCATTGGGCTCCTTTTTATTTTTAGGATTTTCTTTTACATATGGTAAATGAAGCCGGTAGTGATTTAGGTACGGATATACTTTCCTTTTTAAAATATGTTTAGTGAAATAAGTCAGACCGAGGAAGACAAATACTGTATGTTATTGCTCATATGTGTAATCTAAAAACCAAAATGAGTAAATGAATGCAACAAAACAGAAACAGAGTTAGAGATACAGAGAACAAACTAGTGGCTGCCACTAGTGGGGGATGGGGAGGGAGTGAGGGGCAAGATGCAAGTGGAGGATTAAGGGGTACAAACTACCATGTATAAGATAAGGAAGCTACAAGGATATATTTTACAGTACAGGGAATATAGCTGTCATTTTATAACACTTTTAATGGAATATAATCTATAATTTTGAATTACTATGTTGTACTGTGTTGCTCAGTCATGTCCAACTCTTTGCAACCTCATGGACTGCAGCATGCCAGGCTTTCCTGTCCTTCACCGACTCCTGTAGCTTACTCAAACTCATGTCCATCGAGTCAGTGATGCTATCCAATCACTTCATCCTCTGTTGTCCCCGTCTCCTCCTGCCTTCAGTCTTTCCCAGCATCAGGGTCTTTTCCAATGAGTCAGTTCTTCGCCTCATGCGGTCAAAGTATTGGAGCTTTAGCAATGAATGTCCACAACTGATTTCCTTTAGGATTGACTGGTTTGATTGTAAATCAACTATCCATCAATAAAGCTTATGGTTTTTAGAAAAGTAAATTAATTCTCACTATATGTTCTGCGGGCTTTCCTGGTGGCTTAGACGGTAAAGAATCTGGCTGTGATGCAGGAGGCCCAGGTTCACTTTCTGGGTCAGGAAGATCCCCTGGAGACGTGAATGGCTACCTGCTCCAGTATTCTTGTCTGGGAAATCCCATGGACAGAGGAGCCTAGTGGACTATAGTCAATGGGGCCACAAAAAGAGTCAAACCCAATTCAACAATTAACACTATATGTTTCTATAATGGAAAAACAATAGTAAAGCAAATCATAGTTCTTACGAAAGTAGAGAACATCCGCTTATCATGTTAAATTGGGGAAATAAAATAGAAAGTGAATAATCCTAAAAGGAAATATCTTTTTGGCTCTAACTCTAAACAAGGATGAATAGCAGTTACAGCACTTTTGCTCATCGACATTCATGTTCACATCTAACACTCATATTTTAGTTTCTAATATTGTCCACTAAAAAAGCACTAGGGCCCACAGAAAAATACTTTGAGGCAAGGGAAAAATCAGTGTAGCTCTAGAAGATTGTTATTGACATTTACAAGGACATTTTAAGACTATCTTGAGTAGTAATAAAAAACAAAAACTGGCTCAAAGGAACTCTACTGGGAAAGCTATAATAATTTAAATATTAAATAGGACAATAGTTATGATTAATTATAACAGCTTTCAAAGCCTAGGAAGTTTTCATGTTTTCATACAAAAGAAGAATAAAATAGAAAATTTTGACTTCTTCCAATTTCCAATACTACATGAAAGCGAAAGTGTAGTCACTCAATTGTGTCCGACTCTTTGTAATCCTATCGACTGCATATAGCCGCCAAGCTCCTCAGTCCATGCGATTTTCCAGGCAAGAATACTGGAGTGGGCTGCCATTTCCTTCTCCAGGAGATCTTCAGGACCCAGGGATTGAACTCAGGCCTCTGGCATTGAGGGCAGGCTCTTTACCATCTGAGCCACAGTCAAATAACAAAGAATCCAATATATAAGCATCTTTAACTTGAGAAATTGAAATTAAAAGATGCTTACTCTTGGAAGAAAAGTTATGACCAACCTAGATAGCATATTCAAAAGCAGAGACATTACTTTGTCGACTAAGGTCCATCTAGTCAAGGCTATGGTTTTTCCTGTGGTCATGTATGGATGTGAGAGTTGGATTATAAAGAAAGCTGAGCGCCGAAGAATTGATGCTTTTGAACTGTGGTGTTGGAGAAGACTCTTGAGAGTCCCTTGGACTGCAAGGAGATCCAACCAGTCCATTCTGAAGGAGATCAACCCTGGGATTTCTTTGGAAGGAATGATGCTGAAGCTGAAACGCCAGTACTTTGGCCACCTCATGCGAAGAGTTGACTCATTGGAAAAGACTTTGATGCTAGGAGGGATTGGGGGCAGGAGAAGAAAGGGACGACCAAGGATGAGATGGCTAGATGGCATCACTGACTCGATGGACATGAGTCTGAGTGAACTCCGGGAGTTGGTGATGGACAGGGAGGCCTGGCGTACTGTGATTCATGGGGTTGCAAAGAGTCAGACACGACTGAACGACTGAACTGAACTGAACTGAACTTGAAAAATTAAAGTTTAAAGCATTATCTTGCATATTTTCCTAACTTTAGTTAGAGATAGCATCATTTACCCTTGTTCAAAAGTAAAACCTGTCCCTGGGATTTCTTTGGAAGGAATGATGCTGAGGCTGAAACTCCAATACTTTGGCCACCTCATGCGAAGAGTTGACTCACTGGAAAAGACTCTGATCTGAGAGGGATTGGAGGCAGGAGGAGAAGGGGACAACTGAGGATAGGATGGCTGGATGGCATCACAGACTCGATGGACATGAGTCTGAGTGAACTCCGGGAGATGGTGATGGACAGGGAGGCCTAGCATGCTGCAATTCATGGGGTCGCAAAGAGTCGGACACAACTGAGCGACTGAACTGAACTGAATGCACATATGTGGAAACTAGAAAAATGGTACTTAGGAACCTATTTGCAGGGGAGAGAGAGGGACATGGACATAGAGAGTGGACATGTGGACACAGTAGGAGAAGAGGAGGGGGGATGAATTGGGAGATTAGGATTGAGATTAGGATTGACAAACTAACGCTTGCATTGATCTCTTTTTACCCTCTCTCTAGTGTCACTACAACTGAGCGACTTCCCTTTCACTTTTCACTTTCATGCATTGGAGAAGGAAATGGCAACCCACTCCAGTGTTCTTGCCTGGAGAATCCCAGGGATGAGGGAGCCTGGTGGGCTGCCGTCTATGGGGTCGCACAGGGTCGGACACGACTGAAGTGACTTAGCAGCAGCAGTTAGTGTCACTAACTTCATCTCATCCTAACGTCTCTGCTTGCATGGCCCATAGCATCCCACACTTACCCATCAAACATTCCTCATCCGTCACAATTAATCCCAACCTTTCAAAATCCTTTACGTGATCTTTCTTATTAATTCCAGGCATTAGCCCTCCTCTTCCTTACTACTTACTGACACATATCCTGAACCATAGATTGCAAGAATGAATTGTGTCTAGTTGAGCATGTATCATACTCAAACATAACAAGCTAGTAAAATCTGATTGTGTACTAGATCTTACCTTAGACCTTTCTGCTCACTTGATTTGCTTTAGCAATTCTTAACCGAGACTAACAAAGTAGAAACTGGCATACTGATTGTACAAAGGGAAGGGAGAATGATGACATTCCCAAATTCAGTTCACAAAATACTGGTAAAGCCAGGATTTCTAACTCACACAGGTACCTCAAGCAAAAGGTGAAGCTGTTAGTTGCTCAATCATGTCCGACTCTTTGTGACCCCATGGACCACAGCCTGCTAGGCTTCTTTGTCCATGGAATTCTCCAGGTAAGAATACTGGAGTGGGTTGCCATTCCCTTCTCCAGGGGATCTTCCTGACCCAGGGATCAAACCTGGGTCTGCTGAATTGCAAATCTAAGTTAAATATTTTTAAAACTATACCCCTTCTATTCTCCCCTAATTATTTTGAGTGTACAATTCGTGTTTTCCCAGGCAAGCTTCCCCAAGAAGCAGAAGCCCCAGTAAGCATTACACCAGCCACAATACCAAGGGCACAATAGAAACACTGATTTCAATTCTTCTCAATCCTGTCTAGATATTGCTAAAAGGTATTTATTTTTTAATAACCAAAAATGTTTAAATCTACTAAATTCTCATTATCACTAAAAGTTCTAAGACTTGGACTTGTTTCTGGAAAGTGAGCAAGGATTTTTTCCCCTTCCTCTTCTCTTCCTTCATTTTGCTACATAAAAATGCTAAGGACTGTACATAACATAAAATATGCATAACATCTTTCAAGGAGACACTGTGAAGTCTTAATATACTGCACAGTGAGTCAAAGGTGAAAGTACATCATTGGAAGATAATGTAAGGCCATCCTTGCAGGTTTGGCCCCTGGGTACCACTCAGCCCTTCTGATATATTCACCAAAGAGCAGAGCAGGAAGATTCACCTGGGAAAATGCTAGACACTGGAACACTCAGCTCTCAGAAGGAAGTCATGGTGAAGATGGAACATGTCTGAAGGATTTCAGGAAGACATCATGCTAGGCCAGACAAGCACATCTCTTTGATATCAATGATGCTTTACTACCTCGGCACCCACTGTAGCCAAATCTGAGAATCCACAAAGATATCAACTATGGAAGCAGTGTTGCCTAACTTGGCTCTTGCCCTTAGCATCTCCCCAGCCAACATTGTTTCCATGTGGCCATGAGACTGACTTTTGCTAACATTACCAATTTGATAATGTCCTCCCCACCTCAGATCTTCCACTAAATTCTCTACACTGCTGTGGCCTACAGCAGTGATCTTGCTTTGACCATGCAACCTTATTGATAGTAATTAGAGGGCATTACCTTCTATGCAAAAACAGTCATGTAATAAAACATATACATGTACTATTATACTAATATATGATGCACGTTGTGTTTAATCACTCAGTCATGTCTGACTCTTTTTGACCCCATGGAGTCTGCCAGGCTCCTCTGTCCATGGGACTGTGCTGGCAAAAGTACTGGAGTAGGTCGCCATTTTCTCCTCCAGGGGATCTTATCAACCCAGGGATCAAACCTGCATTGCAGTTGGACTCTTTATCTCTGAGCCACCAGGGAAGCCATTCATTATGGCATTCATTCAGGGAAGCCAACATTATGAAACACAAAAATAGAAATTTAAAGGATGAGATAAAAAGAAAGTCCTAATTTTTCTTCCATATCCCAATGGATCCAATTTTTCACCTGCTGTTATGCCTGCATCCTACACAAATGTACAGTGGCTTACAGGATACAACCCAAACTCTTTAGTATGCTTGCAATACTTTTCACCATCCAACCACTAGCCATATTTCCATTTTCATACAGATAGAGGAGATTTACTATGGGTATTGGCTCAATGCCTCAGCTAGGCAATGCAACATACATAATATGTTATGTTATGGAGGCTTAGAAGTCCCACAATCTGCCATTTATAAGCCAGAGATCCAGGAAAGCAGGTGGCATAATTCAGTCCAAGTCCAAAGACATGCACACTAGAAGATTGCTGTTATAATTCCTGGAATCTGAAGGCCTAAAACCAGGAGCTCTACCGTCTTGGGGCAAAAAAATGATGGATGTGGTAGCTCAAGAAAGGAAAGAAGGAATTTATCCTTCTTTCGTTCTTTTGTTGCATCCAGGATCTCAACAAATGAGATGCTCCTGCCCATATTGGTAGGAGAATCAAAGGTTACTTTGTTCCAGAAAAACTCCCATAGACACACTCAGAAGTAATGTTTTATCAGTTATTCAGTCTTCTTTTAGCACAACCAAACTGACACTTAAAATTAACCATTACAATTAGATATACATTGTGTGTGGGAGGGTGTGTGTGAGAGAGAGAGTATTGTTGTTGTTATTTAGTAACTAAGTCATGTCCGGCTCTTTGTGACCCTATGCACTGTAGCCTGCGAGGCTCCTCTGTCCAAGGGACTTCCGAGACAAGAATACTGGAGTGGGTTGCCATACCCTCCTCCAGGGGATCTTCCTGGCCCATGGATAGAACCCAGGTCTCTTGAGTCTCTTGCTTTGGCAGGTGGGTTCTTTACCACTAGCGCCACCTGGGAAGCCTGTGTGAGAGTATATCTCAACCGTAAATATGGTTAGGATTAGGGTAGGATCAAGTTCCAATCTAAGCACTGCCAAAGATGAAAATATTTTTTGTTACTATAATGACAAACAATTATATAATTATAACATCATCAATAAGTTACAGTACAAAGCTAAATTACTCTTGCTTGTGTGCTCAGTTGAGTCCGACTCTCTGCGACTGTATGGACTGCAGCCCACCAGGCTCCTCTGTCCATGGAATTCTCCAGGCAAGAACACTGGAGTTGGTTGCCATTTCCTCCCCCAGGGGATCTTCTTGATCCAGGCAAGGATCAAAACTCTTGCTTCTCCTGCATTGTCATTTGGATTCTTTAGTATTGTGCTATTACTATTATTATTGTTTTCATGAGTCTAGTAGTCTTTGAAATAGCAAGTATGTCATAAAACATGTAGAAAGGTGCTTATTGTATGCTGAAGCCCCATAGCTGCCCATGGTTTACCAATAATCTCTCTTAAAAATCTCAGCTCACTGGAAAGGCCCATCTTGGAAATCTTGCCCTGACATTACTCTAGTGTTTACAAAATATTGTCACATTCCACACCTTATTTAACCTACACAAGCAGCCAGTATTTTTAAGACATGTTTAAAAGTCTTATTTGAACCATGAGAAAGTCAGACACAAAAGAACTGGGTGATTCTCCAAGATTACCCAGTTGGCAAGTGGCAGAACCAGAATCATTCAAGATCACCTTATTTTTAGTTCATATTCTTTCACTCTATCACAGCCCTGGGAGTTGTCAAGAAAAAAATAAAATGGGATCAGGGAAAACGCTAAATAGCAGGGCTATTTGAAGACAGCTGACTACCAAGGCAAACTCCCAGGTGCAGACAACCCCTTAGTTCTGCCAAGAGCTCTCTCTACCACACACAGGAGATTTTTTTTGTTGTTGTTTTTGTTTTTAATATAATACATGAAATTTAACAGTTCAGGAATCTTCTTAATCAACATGCATCCTCTTTTAAAAATGCATTTACCTCTGGGAACATTATACAGATATCAATCATTTACAAATGTGTGTAAGTTTGTTCCATGAATGGCTTTCCTCCTAGCGTAAACCTCAGAACTGCAGCACGTGAAAAGCTGTGAATTTTGTTCAGAAGGAAGAGGAGATGAGTGACATTGGGACATGATGTATATGGCAGTGGGGGGGGTGGAGCAACAGCAGGTGAGGTGATACAGAGGAAGCCAGGGAAGTCTGGAGAGAAGGCAAAAAGAGAGCAGAAGCGAGGTGGTTAAGTCCTATCTAGTTTCCAAATGAGCAAGTTTTCATACAATCAGAAAGCCAGAGGTCCATTCAGGAAGATTCAGGGAATAAACAAAAAGAGGCATAAAGTCAATAGAGGAGTTTGTTTGTTTGTTTTTACTATGCATTGGAGAAGGAAATGGCAACCCACTCCAGTGTTCTTGCCTGGAGAATCCCAGGGACGGGGGAGCCTGGTGGGCTGCCATCCATGGGGTCGCACAGAGTCGGACACGACTGAAGCGACTTAGCAGCAGCAGCAACTGTGGCAGAACTGATTGACCGAAACAGATTCTTTTTCTTCCCAGGAACACAGCTGGACAACATTTACCAGCCTCTCCTGCAGTTAGGGAGGCCAGTGAGTAAGTTTGAGACAAGTAGAATGTGACCAGTACTGGCCATAAAAACCTCCCAGTCATCACCTTCCATTTCCTCTCCCTGATCATGGCAATCTTGGAAGCCATATTGCATATAGCTGAGCCAAAAAGGGAAGGAGCTTGGGTTCTTGAATCAGTTTTAAGAAAAAAAACCACCTGCCAACAAGGAGCATCCGTTTCAAAGCCTGTATGAATGGCAACAAAAGCTTCTATTTTGTTGAGTCCCAGAAGATTTCTTTCTATAAGCAGCTGACAAAAATAAATTTTTTAAAATGATTCTCTTCTTACCAAAATTAAGGGAGAGCTACATGGGCTTCCAAGATAGCACTAGTTGTAAAGAGCCTGCCCACCAATGCAAGAGACATAAGAGACATGGGTTCAATCACTGGCTCAGGAAGATGCCCTGGAGGAGGGCATGGTAACCCACTCCAGTGTTCTTGCCTGGAGAATCCCATGGACAGAGGAGCCTGGTGGACTATATAGTCCATAAGCTCACTAATAAGGGTTGAACATGACTGAAGCAACTTAGCACGCATGCCCAATTTCTCTTGCCATGTGGTGGAGAAAGTCAATCTGTAACAAATAATGGCAGTGCAGTTACCATGGAATGAAGGGAGCAGACAGCCCTGGAGCATTACATGAATGGGGTATTTGCAAAAAAAGGGCAGATATAGGCCTCAAAATCAGATTCTGTACTCTAAACAGTAGCCCTTATCTGACACTAACAAGACAAATCTGACAAGAAACAGCATCAAACACAGAAAAGTGTGAACCAGTAGGAGACTTTCATTCATTCCTTCCGCAAACAGCTTGGTGTATTTATCACACCTGGAGCACTATCCTAGTGCTGGAGACACAGTGAATAAGATAAAATCTTGCCTTTCTACAACTTTTGTTCTAAAGGGAAAAGTCGGTTCATAAACCTTTAAACCAGGAAACACAAGAAAGCAAAATAATTATAGGTAATAAGTGTATAAGGAAAATAAAACAAATAAAAGAAAATGGTATAGAGTAGCTGAGGGTAGTAACAGAGCTAATTCAGGGAAGGTGGTTCTGTTAGGGGAAGCACACTGATGGAAATGGCCCACCCTGGCCAGGCACCATAGTAACCATTTGCATGAGTTGTTTTATAACAGGAGATCCTGATAAGGAATACAGAACTAATAAGCCACCACCAACCGGAAGAGTTCGGGAAAGGCTGAAAGGAGACACCACGTGTCTGTCCACTTCCCAGAATCCCTCTCGATAGCATCCATCTTGGCTGAGAGATGCATGCGCCACCAGGAAAGACTCTGAATTAGAGTGATTGGCCAAAGACCAACCAGAAACTAATCCCATCACCATAAAACCCGAGACTGCAAGCCACGGGGCAGAGCAGTTCTCCTGGGTTCCCTTACCCTACTGCTCTCCACCCGGGTGGCCTTTCCCAATAAAATCTCTTGCTTTGTCAGCATATGTGTCTCCTCAGACAATTCATTTCCGAGTGTTAGACAAGAGCCCAGTTTTGGGCCCTGGAAGGGGTCCGCCTTCCTGCAACAATTAGGAAAGACCTTTCTAAAGAGTGACATTTGAGCTACAACTTAAATGATCCATCAAAAGCGGATTCGCAAAGATCTAGGTCAAAGACATCTCAAGGCAAAGAAAGAACTATTGCAGAAGCCTACTGGAGAATATGAGTCAAAGTGTGGCGGGTGAAGAGAGAACACGCGACAGAGTGCTAAGAAGCCAACACAGAGAGGCGGGCAGTATCCAGTTCACACGGGGCCTTACGCAGGACTAGCCTGGACATTATTCTAAGATGCATGGAAAAAAAAAAAAAGAAATTAAGTTGTTATAGACAATAAAGCTGTTGTGGTTTGTAATAAAAAAAAAAGATGCATGGAAACTATCAGATGATCGTAAAGAGCAGATTGGCATCATATGACTTGTATATTTAAGAGCTCACTCTGATGCCTGAAGAATGGATTACAGGTGAGGCAAGAGTAGACACCACTGCAATCACCAACCATGAGATAAAGGGGCTCGGACTAGAGTCAGAGCAAGACATGGGTAAATGTGTGATTTATTTTGTAAGCAAAACTACCAAGACTTCCCAACGCAGTTGATGTTGGGAGTGAGGGCAACATAGAACTGACAATGCTTCTCCATCTAGAGACCTCAGCAACAGGGTGGATGGAAGTGCCATTAACTGAGATTGGGAGAAAAGTACATGGTCCTCTATTCTCAGGACCCTGGAACTCAGGAGAGTTCTGGTACAATAGTTCAGCTAATTGATGAGTTACCATGGCTTCTATGTGCTAGCCTTAACACTTAGAACATTTTTATCATGAAAAAACTAAAAATTTCAACTATCTTATAAATGATCTTTTAAAACGTGGTTATATTGAAAACAAAAAATAAAAACAAGTGCTACTTTAACCTCCAGTCCCGACCATTGCCCCGGCTGGTTTGACTAGGTCACCTTCCTCAATAATAAGCTTAAAAATTAAACTCTTGGTTCAACACAAGTGCAATAACCATGGCTTAGATTTGGGGTTTTTGTTCTTTTAATAAAAAAAAAGTTATGGGGATGGGAGAGGTGGGTGTTGTTAAGAAGAGGCAAGAGTTTAAGTAGGTGGGAGAGCAAGAGTAGATGCTTTTGTAAAGTGGCCTTGGGAATAAAAAAGCAGAGGCAGAAAAAAGCCAGGCCCAGGAAGAAAGCACAACTCTGTCTGCTGCTGGGATGAAAGTGACACATGGGTCATCACAAGCAGGGCAACGGCTAGAGATCTCTGTGTCTTGAGAAGGCTGGCAGGATGGGGTAGGGTGCGGGGCTGTTTACATATCTGGATACCGGAGGATCTCTCCATTAGTCATACAGGCTCAACTGGAAGGGAAAAGGGGATCTCTGAGGTATTCTTATCTCAAGCATTCTGAACCTCCGGAAATAAATGCAAGCAGGAGCTTAATGTTTTACAAACATGAATAATCCATAAGAGGCTTTTGATCCCTGTGCGGTCCACACCAAGACGTTAGGAGACAGAACCCCAGATCTGAGCATAACTAGGCTTCATGGATTGCAAGGTTCATGCATTTTAGAAAATTTCAAAATAAGAGCTACCTGATTAATCCTTGGAGAATTAGCAGTATAACTTAAGGATGCTCACCATTTCCACACATTCTCTTCATCAGGGACTTGCAGGGGCTTGTTTCTATGGCAGTGTACACACACTAGCCTCTGCATCCAAAAAAATCTACTCTCAAGTTGTTCTGCATTTTCTTTCTGCTTGAACTCTGACCTTCCTGCCACTTTCCCAGCCTCTTAACACTATTGGGTCAGACCCTTTGTCATCACCTTCAGTCATGCAAAAGACATTATAAATCACCTTGCTAAGCAGTTGCTATAGTTTTTTTTTTTACATGAAATTATTAAATTGAAACCAATAAAATCATTTTGTTCCATGACATATTACCCTTCAACTCAGCTCCACTGTGTTTTTACAAGGAAGGAAGAACTTCATCATTATTACTATGTTGGGCACCTCACTGCTAACAATATGCTCCTGGCAGGACTGATATAACTTGGTCCCTCCATCTAAGAACACTCTCCCCTGCTACCTTCCAATACTCCAAAAAGAGGTAGACATGAGAAGCCCACATTCTCAAAGTAATGGCCTCTATGAGCACACACTCTTCCAAGAAAGATCCTCACAAACATTGATATAGGTTGATGACAATAACTGTTGTAATTCACTAAATCACCAGTGAAAACCAGACCGTTTACTGAGTTTTTGACCTGCACTGTCTCATTATCATCTTAATTGGGAAATCCAATTTCCCACATTGGAATTGGCTATAAAAAGCAGTAATCTACTACTTGTGATCTGTAAATATCTATTACCTGGTAGCAGAGCCAGGGAAGACTATTAATGATCTACACAGTTTGTACTTTTTCTAGTAACTCTCAGTGCTTACTCTGTAGAAAACTACTTTCAGTCATGAACACTGAGTTGGAGGTATCCTTCTGAAACCACAAGATTTGGGTCAGCTAACTCAGGCAGGTATACCAGTAGGCTTAGGCTAATTACACAAAGATATATAATTGTACCCTCCAAAGTATCAGTGATTTACAGTTATTTCTCATAAGGCCACGTGTCCATCACCTGTCCACTGTCACTAGTTCCATGTCATCTTCATGCTGAGACCACAGCTAAAGGAGAGATGCCACTCTACAACATTGCCAGTTGATGAGAAAGAGATGGAATCCTGTAACAGGTCTTTGAGCTTTTACTCTGAAATGGTACAGATCTCACATACATTCAGATTTCATTAGATCAAGAAGATAGCAAATATTTTTAATAAGCCCACATTGGAACAGGGTGAAGGATGGGGAGGTAGGGTGCAGCATAAGTCAAGGCATATGAGTTGTGAGTTGAATATTAACTTTACTTCATTTCTCTGAGTCTTTGTGTCCATGCTTACTAAATGGAGCACATCTGATGAATGCTACCATTTTCCTCAAAGATTCGCTGGAAGGCTCAAAGAGTATAACATACATAAAAGGAGTTCAAAAAATGCAGCGCACTCTGTAAGTAGGAGGTATTATTTAATACTAATTGTAGCACTGGCACCCCACTCCAGTACTCCTACCTGGAAAATCCCACGGATAGAGGAGCCTGGAAAGGCTGCAGTCCCTGGGGTCACTGAGGGTCGGACACAACTGAGCGACTGTACTTTGACTTTTCACTTTCATGCATTGGAGAAGGAAATGGCAACCCACTCCAGTGTTCTTGCCTGGAGAAATCTCAGGGATGGGGGAGCCTGGTGGGCTGCCGTCTATGGATTCACACAGAGTCGGACACAACTGAAGTGACTTAGCAACAGCAGCAGCAGCAGCAGCAGCAGCACTTTCTATGCTTGGTGGATTTCATGATGTATATGTACCATATCGCTCTTTATTCTTCAACCTAATCTTTTACTACTTTTTTACTAAGAAAAGTGTGAGACTCTAGGTAGGCTTCAAATTCAAGATCAGGAATAGACCCCATCTACTGTACTTTCCTCAAGATACTACCTGTAACTGAAGCTAATGTACCAGAAACTATTAAGACCAACCCATTGTCATCACAAAGATTTAAAAAAAAAAAAAAGTCACAGTAGACCAGATTTCATAAAACACAAAAAACCGACTACAGCAATTTTCAAAATGGGGAATGTTCCTGTTAGAGCCAGACGAGGCAAAATGAAACAACCTCCTTTGAATTGTATCATAGCTGACAAAGGTTCTTATTACCTTCTATTGATTGGCCAGGAGTTCTGATATCTCCTCAATGGCAGTTTCTAAGGCAATCTCTGCAGAGCGGGAAGAGCCCTTAATACACTATCTCTCTTCTACTACCCAAGGAAGTTAAGAAAATTGAAAGTCTTTTGTGATTCTTTTCCCACTGAAAGCCTGAATAGGCTGTTCAAGACAGTCTGGACAATGAGTGCAATATTTTGTTTTAATTTGCAAGCCAGTCTTGTTCATCATGATTTGTACAATATGGGTCATCTTCACTCCATTTACTCCGAGTAAAAAATAACTTGCCTGAAGCAGTTCATACATATCTACTAGGCTACAGTGAGATGATGAACTCAGCCTCCAAGAGTCTCTGGTACCCAGGTGGCTGTGTGGTGAACATCCCAGAGGATAATTCTGAAGACAGAAGCTGAGTAAATGGCCATACTGCATTTTACCATACCAGAGTGTGGTATCCATGGCTTTCTATCCATCCAAAGCCACACATACCCTCCTTCTACAGCTACAACCATATTCAATTCAGGCAAAGAGCAAAGATCACTTAGTCTCAGGGCAAGTATAGCCTTATTCCAAATCCAGGAGTGGAACACAATTAGCTCAAGCCATTGTGCATTGAGACAACCATCTCATTGGTCTAGGGGTGGATAGCAGGTAACCCAAGTCTAAAAGATAAGACAGCAGAAGTCTTCTGTATGGGGAGAGCCAAAGGAGGCCATAAAGGACTTTCTAGGAGAACTTTCTTTAAACATAAAAAGACAGAACCTTACACAGAGAAGGTTTTTAAGCCCTGCCCCTCTCCTCCTTGGGATGCTGGTAGAAGGACATCCCGCTGGGGCTATGGCAGCCATCAAGCAGTTACAGGAAAATAAGCCCAAAGCCCAGGCATGCTGAAGATGGCAAAATGGAAAGAGAGAAGGGTGTTTGCTATAAATATTGATATTCACTCTACTTGGTTCTCTGTGCCTCCCATTCAATGTCCAGGATCCGACTCCTGCTTTTGTTCCCCTGATTTCCATTCTTAGACAGTATATAGGCTCTAATGTTTAGCCATTTTTTTTTCTTAGGTGTTATCCCTGAACTTGTGGAATGTTCCCATGATTACAGAGAACTGACTGAAGACTGAGAACATCACCATGTCCCAAGGTAGTCCCATAGTATACACTGGCCCAATGCCCTGCACACACAATGAGCTGAGAAACATGTCCAAGAAAACAGGGATTTAGACCTAAAATTGCTCAACAGAATCAATAACATAAGGCCTCACACACAAAGTGAGTGAGTGATAGTCACTCAGTTGTGTCCAACTCTTTGTGACGCCATGGACTGAAGCCCACCAGACTCCTCTGTCTATGGAATTCTCCAGGCAAGAGTACTGGAATGGGTTGCCATTTCCTTCTCCGTCACACACAAAGGGTAGGCATAACATGGTACCTCATAAAACTAATTCTACATAACAAAAATGAGGAGAGAATCAGAGTCCCAAACAGCATTTATGTCAGCTATTTCCTCCCAGGTTCTGCCAGGTCTCAAAGCTAAGGGGAGTCAAGAATGGTGTGCACGCTGCTTCCAAAAGACAACCAAAATGTCTGCCAATGATAGAATCAGGATTCAAATTATTTTGAGGTTCCTTCTATCATTTTTATAATTGTTGAGTCTATCCAACATATAGCAGAAGGTAAAAAACTAAGTTTTTCAGACCATTACCTGGCTTGTGGGATTTTTTTCATGATGAATGGAGAGAACAAGGTTCTTTTTTTTTCTTTTAAAGCTACATTCATTTTCTGACAAAAACACAGAATAGTGTAAGGTGCAATACAAAACAGCACAAGGTACAGTATAAAAATAAATGTTACATGAAACATTGAAATTAATAATCCTCTTTCTCAAAATTGATAAGTCTTGATAACATGATATTAAGGCTAGATGAAAAGTTGCATAGCTAAAGGGTCAACTTCATTCTCCCAAGTGACGTGTCTCCCCAATCAAGTTCAGTAAGCAAAAGAAAAAGAACTGCAGAAAAAAGTGGGGAAGAAACTACTAGACTTATACTATATTGCCAATGAGAACCCAAACGGTAATGAAGAAAATCTCCCATAGGAAATGGAAAACAGAGGATACCTAACAGGTTCTGAACACTAACAGTAATTAGACACATTTCCTTAACTACTGACAAGGTCTTTAGTAACCCAAACGTTACGCTAGAAGTCAACAACATAAAACAGCAGAATGGAAAGAAATTTACCATTATTGTCATCAATTGTCTTCACCTTGAGAATACCTGATGTACTTGAGAACCAAAGCAGTAGAGGATAGTGACCAACACACTGCAGCATTTATTCCAGTTGTGATATCCACATTCCTGATTAACAGGTCCCTAAGGTTCAATATATTGTTAGTAAAGATGACAGGAGTACTCATGTCCAACCAGGACAGAGAAACAGCCTAGCATCAATTTGCCTGTAACAATTTCTCTAAACCAACAGTAGGAAGCCAGTGAGCACTGGAGAAATGGAAGGTCTTAGATTTTAGGGCACTTCACATGTAAGTCCAGGGTCAGAAATAATTCCTGACCCTCTGGTATGTTAAAGGAGCAGGAGTCTGCAATACTTGCCACCAGAGTACTGAGCATGGAAAAGAGGGGTTCACATAAGACAGAGGAGTTGCTCAGCTTTGTAAAGGAGAAAAGGGGGGGGTCACAGATCCTTGAGGCCACCAACCTACTATAATGACACCAATCCATGTGCCAAAGTTATGAGTCCATCCATCACTGGGGCTTTTACAAGAGTTTGGGAATTAATAGCAACACGTGACCTTGGCAGAGGAAGATGACAGCAACTGGGTAGAAGTTAGTATCAAAGCATTCCATTCAAAAGGAATCCACTGCATAACATTTAACTGCAATTGAAGATGATGATCTTCCCAAATAAGACAACATAAAATGAGGTATTTAGGGTTTTGCTGGTGATTGTTAAATGCAGCTACAGTAGAACATGGGATCTGATATGGCTCCACTGCTTTTGTTGCTTTGCTGCATTTCATAACTTCCTTCAAAAGTCTTGCTATGATGTGCCACTAAGCAGCCTGGATAAGTCAGGAGAGGAGAGTATCCTAGGCAGCTGACAATTCCTTCTAGGATCCCACAGGACCAAAACCAAGGGAAAGCTTTCAATCTTCAGCCACATCTACCAGCAATACATTTCTCACGAGGTGATTTTATTAAATAGCTCACTTACCTTCACAGTAGGCGGAGTCTCCCTGGACAGAAATGTAACCATTCTTGCACTCACAAGTAGCTTTGGTATTCCAGTTTTTGCACTCTGAGTTTTCACCACATTTAGGTCCTTCAGCACAAAAGTTATGACCTAGAAGAAACAAAATTTTACATCAGGAAAGAGGAAAAGAAAAGTCTTCCAAATAATAAAGCATGAAACATTGTTATTATATGTCAGCATACATGAGAATATGCCTTGGCAATATGCAAAGGTAAATCTGCATATCCATAAGGAGGAATAAAAAACTTTGGACCATCCTATACCTGAGAATTTTCTCTCCTAATTCACAAACTTGCTGAAGTTATTCCTTTTTGAAAGCTTTTATCCATGTTGATTCTGAATTTTCTTTCCACGACCTTATGTGACTAGTCTTTTAAATGGTTTTATTACAAAATTTATGATACATAGGAAGTATATATGAATATATCAACTAAAATTAATACAAATTATCAGTACCTATTTATTAAACATCACCAAAAAATCCCCTTCTCAGCCATCATAGACAACTACCCTAACAACTGTGTTTATCACTACCTTGCATATTTCTATATGCTTTACCATACATAGGCATGTATTTCTAAATAATAAATTATTTAGTTTTGGCCATTTTGAACTTCACCTGTCAATCATACTGTATCATATCCTCTACGACATATGTTTTTTTTTTTTCCTGTTCATTTACGTTAATGCCTGTGGCTATCATTCATCAATGGTATATAATATTTCACAGTATAAATATTCCATAATTTATCCATTATACTAAGTATTGACTTTGAGTTATTTACAGGTTTTGAGTTGCTAGCACAGCTGCAAGAAACATTCTCGAACATGTTTCCTGAGGCATACTTGTTTAACCACATTTTTTACATTTCTTTGCCCAAGAATCTTTCTTGAATCTAAAACATTCCCTCAGGGATAGTTACTTTTCCTCTTAATATATTCTTCATAAATTCCTTTTAGTGAAGATAAATTTGATAGTAACTACACGTGTGACTGAGCAACTGAACTGAACTGAAGTCGCTCCGTCATGCCCGACTCTTTGTGACCCCATGGACAGTAGCCTGCACCAAGCTCTTCCATCCGTGGGATTTTCCAGGCAAGAGTGCTGGAGTGGGTTGCCATTTCCTTCTCCAGGGAATCTTCCTGACCCAAGGATCAAACCCAGGTCTCCCGCGTTATAGACAGATGCTTTACTGTCTGAGCCACCAGGGAAGTCCAGAACTGCATTGAAATGATGCTCAATTTTAATTTATCTAAATATGTCCTTTGACCACCCTCCTACTTGAAAAATAGCTTTACTAGGTACAGAGCTATTTTGTCTCAACATTTTGAAGATAGCCCACTGCTTATAGCTTCTGTTATAACTGCTGAGAAGTCAGTTGTTAGCCTAACAGTCATTCCTTAGTATGTGACAAACCTTTTCTCTTTGATTTTTAAGATCTATTTTATTTGGTTAGTTAAGTTGATGAGCTTTGTTTTGTTTCATATTCATTAACTTTAAGGCTTTTAGGTGTGAATTTATTTTTATTCGTTCTTCCTGGGATTCCTTGGGATTCTTAAACATAAAGACTGGTTAAATCTTTTATCAGTTTGGAAAATTCTCAGGTATTTTCTCTTCAAACATTCTCTCTTCACCATTGCCTCTAGTCTCTGTTTCTAGAATTATAATGAGATTACTATTCTTCTTTCTTAAGCTCTCCTCCATGTTACTTCTGCTGCTGCTGCTGCTGCTAAGTCGCTTCAGTCGTGCCCGACTCTGTGCGACCCCACAGATGGCAGCCCACCAGGCTCCCCCGTCCCTGGGATTCTCCAGGGAAGAACACTGGAGTGGGTTGCCATTTCCTTCTCCAATGCAGGAAAGTGAAAAGTGAAAGTGAAGTCATTCAGTCATGTCCAACTGTTAGCAACCCCACGGACTGCAGCAGCCCACCAGGCTCCTCCGTCCATGGGAGTTTCCAGGTGAGAGTACTGGAGTGGGGTGCCAGTGTCTTCTCCCCATGTTACTTCTACTTGCCTTAATATTCCCATCTCTTTTCTCTATGCAAAATTCTGTTTAACTTCTAGATGTATCTTTCAGTCTCTTAATTCTCTCAAGTAGTGTCATATTCTCTCAGTCATCCACATCATTCTTATTTTACTCGTTTTGGTTTTTTTTCCCCCTAAAATTCAATTTCTTTTTAAATCTCCTTGGTCAAATTTGTAGTCTCTCATTCTTTCCTCTTTTAATTTCCCCCTTTTAAAAACATATTAAACGTATATTTTACACATACAGCTCCAATATCTTCAGTCTTCTGATTTTGGATTGTTTCACTGAGTATCCTACATGGTTACTATTTTGTGTTTTGAGTGATTCTTTTATGATTCTTTGTGAGCTCATGTTTTTTAGTATTTAATCTGCAGGAATAATTTGAGGTTTGGGCTTTAAAACTGTACTTCTTCAGAGAGGATCTGTGTTTGCTTTTGTCAGATGCCCAAGGGAACTATCAACCCACACTCACTTTAAACTACATTTTGCCTTGGGACATATGGATTGAGCCACACAGGTAGAATAAATTTAGATTCCAAGCTTTCAGGAATGCAAACTTTTCTCTGCCATACTCATTATCTAGAGTCAAGACTGACAGGCAAGTCTCCTCTTACAGAGCACATTTTTCCTAGTCACCCACTAGGAGTTACCCTTCAAGATTCTTTATTTATGCAAGCCTCAGGCTTTTCCTCCTGTCTACTTAAACAGGAGTCCATTAGAAGCCAGATTCTACCACCAGGGATTAAAAACTGACCTCTGGGCAAATGCCAACTCCAATGTGCTTACTTATCTCAATGGAATCAACCTTTTTTTCTGGTCTCTGTTTTTTTTTTTTTTTTTCCTCCGTCCTACTTCTATTACCAATTCTACCTATCTCCCACCCTCAAAAAATTTTATATATTACGCATTTTTAGGTTATATCCACCACAGGAATTGTGAAGTTCAAATGTAGCAAGGTATATAAAAGGTGTTTTATCATTTTTAACTCATCAGTTCAGTTCAGTCGCTGAGTCGTGTCCAACTCTTTGCCACCCCATGAATCGCAGCATGCTAGGCCTCCCTGTCCATCACCAACTCCTGGAGTTCACTCACACCCATTGAGTCAATGATGCCATCCAGTCATCTCATCCTCGGTCGTCCCCTTCTCCTCCTGCCCCCAATCCCTCCCAGCATCACAGTCTTTTCCAATGAGTCAATTCTTCGCATCAGGTGGCCAAAGTTCTGGAGTTTCACCTTTAGCATCATTCCTTCCAAAGAAATCCCAGGGTTGATCACCTTCAGAATGGACTGGTTGGATCTCCTTGCAGTCCAAGGGACTCTCAAGAGTCTTCTCCAACACCACAGTTCAAAAGCATCAATTTTTCGGCGTTCAGCCTTCTTCACAGTCCAACTCTCACATCCATACATGACCACAGGAAAAACCATGGCCTTGACTAGATGGACTTTGTTGGCAAAGTAATGTCTCTGGTTTTGAATATGTTTTCTAGGTTGGTCATAACTTTTCTTCCAAGGAGTAAGTGTCTTTTAATTTCATGGCTGCAGTCACGATCTGCAGTCATTTTGGAGCCCAAAAAAATAAAGTCTGACACTGTTTCCACTGTTTCCCCATCTATTTCCCATCGAGTGATGGGACCAGATGCCATGATCTTCGTTTTCTGAATGTGAGCCTTAAGCCAACTTTTTCACTCTCCTCTTTCACTTTCATCAAGAGGCTTTTTAGTTCCTCTTCACTTTCTGCCATAAGGGTGGTGTCATCTGCATATCTGAGGTGACTGACATTTCTCCCAGCAATCTTGATTCCAGCTTGTGTTTCTTTTAACTCATACATTTTAGCAAATAATAACTACACTGCTCAAGGCTATGGTTTTTCCTGTGGTCATGTATGGGTGTGAGAGTTGGACTGTGAAGTGTGAAGAAGGCTGAGCACTGAAGAATTGATGCTTTTGAACTGTGGTGTTGGAGAAGACTCTTGAGAGTCCCTTGGACTGCAAGGAGATCCAACCAGTCCATTCTGAAGGAGATCAACCCTGGGATTTCTTTGGAAGGAATGATGCTAAGGCTGAAACTCCAGTACTTTGGCCACCTCATGTGAAGAGCTGACTCATTGGAAAAGACTTTGATGCTGGGAGGGATTGAGGGGAGGAGGAGAAGGGGATGACTGAGGATGAGATGGCTGGATGACATCACTGCCTTGATGGACGCGAGTCTGAGTGAACTCCAGGAGTTGGTGATGGACAGGGAGACCTGGCGTGCTGCAATTCATGGGGTCGCAAAGAGTCGGACACGACTGAGTGACTGAACAGAACTGATATCACATACTGTAGTCTGATAGAAAACAAATGATCTTGGAGAAGAGATCTAATACATAATTCAGGGTCTTTACTAATAAACACAATAAGTCACTTTGCCTATCTAGGTACATATACCAAGAAAGGACAACATCAGTGATTTTCACACTATTCCTCAGAGTCTTGGGCACAGCTGAGTTGTTGGTCAGAGCTCAAGTCCTCCAGCCCTGATTCAAATAGAACAGCTTTGCTTTTATACTGTTGAAACAGTGATTATATCAACAACAGTTTCTGGTTTTAAAAAAATATAAAAAGCACTGAACTATATAAACTCCAAGTTTAACTCCTTTTGGTGATAACATTGTAGAATGTTCTTCTTTTGAAGCATAATTTTAAACAACATTCTTAGGATAAAAGATAATAACTCCATTTAAATAATAATATTCATGCACCTATGTCTGGCATTACACTAGATGTTTTAAATGGGGATAAAATATACCTTATTAATTTGTGTGGAACAAATTAAATGGGTTAATTCATCACTTAGAGCAAAGCTTGATACACACTAGGAGGTCACTAAATGTTAGCCTCTGTGATAAGAATGATAATGATTACGATAACAGTGCTGCTGACAATGATGGCTAAAGTTCAAAACCACTTGATGATAACACTGCTATCCTCAGCTTGAACATAAGAAAAAGAAGCTCAAACTCATTAATATCTAGTTAATAAGTGGACATGCCAAGATTCTAAATTATGTCTGGTGAACTCCAAAGCCTATATAATTTGTTTTTTTTTTTCTTCTATATCGTCTCACACATAAAAAATAATTTTTTAAAAAAAGTGAAAGATGTAGACACTACTTGTGACATTAGAAAGTGGATCCAAAGGCTGAGGGGAGCATAATATCATACCCAGCCTCACTATCTGACCTGTTAACTGGTGACTGCCTCAGTCAAAATCAGCGTAAAAACTTAACTTGTTGAAAATGTAAAATCTCTGTCAGCCAAGAACACTTCTACAAGGACTTAAAAGGCTTATAATAACCATCAAAGTTCGTGATGTTTCTGTTAGCAAAAGGACAATTTTTAGGTATCATAGCTTTCCCAGAGGAAGTGCCTGGACTTCCCTCCCCACGTCACAATTGATCAATAATTAAGTTGTCACATTTTCTTTTATTATAAAGTTTGACTCAATGTCATATGAACACCCTTTGTTGCATGACTTTTTTTCTCTAGGATATGCAACTATCCTTCACTTTCCACAAACATTTGATAGCCCAGAACAAAGCCCCTCAAACACTGTTGACTTTCCAATGCACATCTCTCCAGCAGGCATGTGCCGTGTCAATTCACAATGCAGAGAGTTGGGTCAAATGTATTTCAAAGACAATGAAGGGGCCATGAGACAGATTAACGGATGGACAAATATACTTTGTCTGGGCCTCACCATTGTGTCAAAAACATGTTGTTGTTGTTGTTGTTGTTGTTTTTAAATTAATGCAAGCCTTCATTCAAGCAGTATTTATTCAGTACCTGCTTGCCTTTCTGCATGAGTAAACAATCATCTACTCAATATTTACAGGACTGCAGCACTATGCAAGACCCTGGGGGCAGTGTCAAGGTGTTTGAGACATTCCATGACCAGAAGAGAGTTAGAAACTCTAAGGTGAGGTAAGCCAAACACAGAAGTAGTTAAGTAAGATGTGAGCAGTACAAATTATCACAGTGTTCCAGAGAAGAAGAAATCCCTACTAGCTGATGCCAAACTTGACCTTTGACTCATCACAGGTAGAAACTATGCAAGACACAGGATTTGCAAGACACAGATCCCAGTAGGAGGAATGGGACTCCAACCCTTGAGGAAGAAGAGTAAGTTTAAAGAACCTCAAATAATCTGGCACAGTTGTAACAAGAATGATTAACATTTATCAAGCACAAAATATAGGCTAGATGCTCAGTAAAGTGTTTCAGAGGCATTATTCTACTTAATTCTATTAACAATCCTATGAAACTAGAATTATTACCCTATTTCACAGATGTGGCACTAACTCAGAGAAGTTCGGGCATGAGTGAAAGTACACAGAGCCATGATCCAGATGTCACTGATGCCGGGGTTCTTAATCAAAAAGCAACAATTTTATAAGCATCCTACGCTCCAGAGGATAAAAAAGATATTCTGCATACCTAGATTCAAGCAGATTACATTTTAGATTTCTTTTTCATACACACACACACACACACACACACACAAGCATGTACACAGGCTGGGTAATTTAAAATATTCTTTTAAAATACTAACTCTAATCACTCTGGACTTCCCTGGTGGCTCAGAGGTTAAAGCGTCTGCCTCCAATGCGGGAGACCCAGGTTCAATCCCTGGGTCGGGAAGATCCCCTGGAGAAGGAAATGGCAACCCACTCCAGTATTCTTGCTTGGAGATCTCATGGACTGAGGAGCCTGGTGGGCTGCAGTCCATGGGGTCACAAAGAGTCGGACACGACTGAGTGACTTTACTTACTTACTTAATCACTCTAACTTCTTTAAGTCAAGGTCTATGTCTGACTCATTTCTTTCAACTTCAAGCTTTTCACACAAGGATAGCTGTCTGTGGAGAGAGATGGCTTATAGACGAATGCAAAAATCGACAGATAGAACTACGGGTGGTTAAATTAATGAGTGAGTGAAGATGAGGATGAATCCACAGTGGTATTTTAATGCCCCCTCTTGAGCAACTAGAAGCCTAATGGGGCTGGTTTGCTAGTCACCATTTTTCTTGAAACATTTTTACTGAAGTACAATTTACATACCATAAAATTCACCTATTGTAAAGACAAACTGATGATTTTTAGTAAACTCACACAGTTATACAGTAAATCACCACAACCCAGTCTTAAAGCACTTTCATCATCCCAGCTGGTCATCTGCATTCTTCAAAACCACCCCAAGATAGCTGGCTACCAAGTCATAAATCCTCAATCAACTCTCCACATTTCAACATCTTTCTAAAGGTTTAGTCTTTCCTATCTGCTGTCTGAAAGGCATGGCATTTAACGTACAGACCCGTCCCTTCAGGATATCTGTCTTCAGTTGCCACCTGTCTTTTTCTCAAGTCCTCTTACTAACTCTTGGTACAATATTTTCTTCAGCAGCTGGTTATCAATACAGATTGATGCATGAGATTCTTCAATGTCACCTTCTTTCTTTAATCAGTATCTTTTCCCCCCAGAATTAGAAGTTCCGGCCAGACTGTAGAATACACACACATATGCGTACATACATACTCAATATCCATGCTTTTTTACTTGAATATTTTAATAAATGAATCTGGAGTCTCTGTGGGCTTCCCTCATAGCTCAGTTGATAAAGAATCTGCCTGCAATGCAGATGACCTGGGTTCGATTCCTGAGTCAGGAAGCTCCCCTGGAGAAGGAAATGTCAACCCACTCCAGCATTCTTGCCTGAAAATCCCATGGACAGAGGAGCCTAGCAGGCTCCAGTCCATGGGGTTGCAAGAGTTGGACACAACTTAATGACTGACAACACCAGAGTCTCTGTAATTATCGTCCTATAATTAGAAGCACACAAAGCAACATCATCTAAATAGAAGTGGTCCAAAGACAGAGAACATTTTTGTTATAAAAGTCACTGTTTGTTGACTTTTTCCAATTTGTCAGGCACAACAACTCTAAAGATTAGTATTATTCTCACTTTACAGATTAGGAAAATGTGGTGGGGACTATCTTATCCAAGGTAACACATCCAAGAAGTGGCAGAGTTATGATTTAACTCAAGTTCTTGTTAAGACCACTAAGAAAATTATTATTCTATCATTTAAAAACCTCGGAGCATAGACAACTACTAATGACTATTCTCTGATGCTGTTTGTAGATCTCTATGCCCAATAAAATTTTCAAAGAGGCCCATTTAGGACCCAGCTGCAGGTTCTGCCAATCTGTTCTCAAGAGAAATCGAAACAAGGTCAATGCTTGTGCCATCTCTTCTGGTATCTGGTTAAGAACATTCACCTCCACTAGAAGCAATTAACAAAGGCTCCCACGGCCCTCTACAAACAGGAAGTCACACTGTCTTGTATACCCCACTTTACATATGTTACATCATTATAGCCACAGCCCACGTGACATTCAATTTGGATGACCTGAGTCGTCTCATGGCTCACCCAGCTGAAACTGCACTCTTGATCTTAAATCTGATATCCATGCTCTCCAAGTTCTCCATATCCATCTGCAGCACTTTTATCCACTTAAACCATCTTTTTTTCCCCCCCTCAAAGGAGTCATCTTTGCCCTTTCTCTTCAAATACTGCCCCTTCCCAAGTTCTATTCATTTTATTTGATGAATATCTCTGGAATCTCTTTTTTCTCCACTCCACAACAATAAGAAGAAAAAAAAAAACCTACTCCAAACTATTATTTCTCAAAAAGAAAGCACCTCATTTGCCTTTCTGTTCCCCTTTTTGTCTCTATCCATTTTCCCCACAAACAAATCCTTTTAAAACATAGATTGGATCTTGTCACTCATCCCCTTAAAAGTCTTCTCCCGAAGACTTTCCAATTTCTCAAGAAAAATGCGAAATTCTTAACTCTGATTTGAAATGACAAACAAGGCTCTCCCCTCCCTCTGTTATCCCCCTCCCCCAAGTGTATCAGCCTTTATTTGAATTCCTCTAGTACTCCAATCTCTTTCCTGATTCAGAGTCTTTGCAAGCTTGTCCCACCAACTCAGAACCTATGACACATCCCTGCCAGAACAATTTCTACTCAGTTGTCAAGTCCCAGCTTAAAGATCATCTACTCAGAGAAGGCTTTCTTGTCCCTCAAGTCTAAAGAAAATCCCATTACTCTCTCCTATACTACTCGTTTCTTGTTCATAGCAGGTAGCACAGTTACTAATTACATGTTCATTTCTGTGTTTATTTGTTGAATGTCTGTTTCCACATTAGAACCTCACTGCTTCAAGGGAAAGGACCCTACAAGTTTATTCCCTTGGTGCCTAAGGCAATATCCAGCACATGATAAACACTCAAGAAATATTTGTAGAGTTGATGACTAAATCCTCTGTCTTCCAAAAGTAAAATTAGAAGAGTGCTTTAAAATGAATAAACCAAGACTCAAAGATGTTAATTACCTTCTTTGTGGTCTTGCAGCTGGTAGGCAATGCCTAAAAGATATATATAGACTCAAATATGATTCTAATGCCCAGTTTCTCTCCACCCTCTACATGACATCCCAGCCATGATTTTACTCATTAAGGGACATTCAAGGAATGCTGACCTGACCCAGAGACCAATATTCCATCACTCAGCATTTTCTAGTCCATGACATGCCTTGAACCTTTCCAGAGGAACAAACCATGTTCCTTTCTCCAGGATACAGTCCACTATTACTTTGTTGCTTGGAGACTTAAAGTGAAGAGAGAAATAATACCACACAACAGAACACCATTCTTGGATGAGATACCAAAATGAGTAATATCCATTTGGAGCTTTTTACACTTGAGTGATGGAAATGAGCAGATGCTCAGAGGAAGACACACAATCTGCTGAAATGGAATTCCAGGTTTTACTCCATCCGCTTCCTTAATTTTAGTTCCTGGCAGAGATACCATTCATTTGTTTGACAAATATTAAGCCCCATGACGTGTGTCCAGCCACTGTCCTAGAAAATTGTGATAAAATGGAAATGCCATAAACAGCATACACATTCCCTCATTCATTTAACACTCTAGTCGGGATGGCTATTGTTGAGTATTGGGTTACAGGAGATGCTGTGATGGAGAGGAGCCAGGTGCTTCCAAAATGTTATCACAGAGAGAGGCCCTAAGCAAGGTATCGAAAGGCGATTTGAGGGATGAGTAAGGTTGGCTGGACGAGGCACAGGATTTCCAAACACAGGAAGCAGGATGTGTCTACAACATGCTCAAAGAAATTGAAGAAACATAAATGTTGAGGTCATATTTTCTCCTTTCACTGGGAGCCATCTACAATTTGGACCCCCCCTCATGGCCCTGAATCTAGAGTTCTATTACCAGCAAAAGACCAATAACACTTACTAAAAAAAAAAAAAAAAAAACTCTTTGGTTTCTTTAAATCCATTGGCTTAACTGCATATAAAATCCCTGCCCATCATAATGAAGGCCTCACACTGCCATTCACCAGATCGCACTTTGTAACTTTTCAAATTACAGCAAACCATCCACTCTTTCTGCTTTATCTAGGGCCAGCGATGGACAAGCATCTGTATGATTTACTACTGTGATTTCTTCCACAGCAAGGACTGAATGGGTCACTACTCAAGAGCAGGATTTAGTTTCTCTAATATAAAGTCTGATTCCACATAGAGCATCATTGCTTGCTCTCAATCACGTGCCCCTAATGTATCTCCAAGAAGGCAATGAGGTTACCTTTGAAATGATGGATGATCTGAAAACACACCCCAGATCTCCCCACCCTAACTCAAATCCTAGAAAGCCAATACCCGTCACAGCACTGCTGCTTGCCCAACCTTGAAGTCACAGAGAGCAAAGGTACTGAGTTCAATATATTCCAATGTACCTAGTTGGTATGGAAAGAGCTCCACCCATGGACTGGCCCCAGAGGAGGACTAAGGCCCAAAGGTTCTTATGAGAACCAGATGCCCTAGTCTACTTCACAACCAACATACATGCCACAGAAGCCTGGGCCCTGCAGGGGTGAGGACATTCCTTCAGCTTCTGTGAACAGAGGGTTGTGACATCATGGCAGAGGTTGTGACCTGCTAGAGACAGAGCTCTCTGGATTCTCATAGGTTCTTAGAAAGCTCATGGTTTTTTGACAGTAGTCACACTTAAGGTCTTCTAGTCCAAGGCAGCTTGGCCTTAATTTCAAGTCTTCTCAGACAGGGATCAAGACCATCCCCATGGCAAAGAAATGCAAAAAAGCAAAATGGCTGTCTGGGGAGGCCTTGCAAATAGCTGTGAAAAAAAGAGAGGCGAAAAGCAAAGGAGAAAAGGAAAGATATAAGCATCTGAATGCAGAGTTCCAAAGAATAGCAAGAAGAGATAAGAAAGCCTTCTTCAGCGATCAATGCAAAGAAATAGAGGAAAAGAACAGAATGGGAAAGACTAGAGATCTGTTCAAGAAAATTAGAGATACCAAGGGAACATTTCATGCAAAGATGGGCTTGATAAAGGACAGTAAATTGAAGAAAGTAGGGAAAACCACTAGACCATTCAGGTATGACCTAAATCAAATCCCTTATGATTATACAGTGGAAGTGAGAAATAGATTTAAGGGCCTAGATCTGATAGATGGAGTGCCTGATGAACTATGAAATGAGGTTCGTGACATTGTACAGGAGACAGGGATCAAGACCATCCCCATGGAAAAGAAATGCAAAAAAGCAAAATGGCTGTCTGAGGAGGCCTTACAAGTAGCTATGAAAAGAAGAGAAGAGAAAAGCAAAGGAGAAAAGGAAAGATAAAAGCATCTGAATGCAGAGTTCCAAAGAATAGCAAGAAGAGATAAGAAAGCCTTCTTCAGCAATCAATGCAAAGAAATAGAGGAAAAGAACAGAATGGGAAAGACTAGAGATCTCTTCAAGAAAATTAGAGATACCAAGGGAACATTTCATGCAAAGATGGGCTTGATAAAGGACAGAAATGGTCTGGGCCTAACAGAAGCAGAAGATATTAAGAAGAGGTGGCAAGAATACACAGAAGAACTATACAAAAATGGGACCATGCTCAGTAAATCTTTAATCCAATTTTCTGTTGATGCTTGGTGCTGTGTTCCCTCCCTCTTGTTTGTCCTTCCAAACTATGGTGGAAGTAATGAAGATAATGGTGACCTCCTTCAAAATCCTATGGATGCAGTTAGTGCCCCTGACCTTTTAAACAGGCCACCGCCGACCCATGCCTCCACCAGAGACTCCTGGACACTCACAGGCAAGTCTGGTTCAGTCTCTTGTGAGGTCACTGCTCCT
Source organism: Aepyceros melampus (assembly GCA_006408695.1). Classification (NCBI taxonomy): domain Eukaryota; kingdom Metazoa; phylum Chordata; class Mammalia; order Artiodactyla; family Bovidae; genus Aepyceros; species Aepyceros melampus. Next base: position 103,369 of record SJXQ01010486.1, read on the forward strand.
TTCTCCTGTGTCCTTGTGCACATAAGGTTTTGTTTGTGCCCTCCAAGAGTCTGTTTCCCAAGTTCTTGTGGCATTATGGTGGAGTTAATGGCCACTTCCTCCCACAGGGCTTATGCCACACCCAGGTCTGCTGTACCCAGAGCCCCTGTCCCTTCGGCAGGCCACTGCTGACCCTCACCACCTCAGGAGACACTCAAAGGCATATCTGGCTCAGTATCTGTGGGGTCTCTTGGTGCATTTAAGGTTTTGTTTGAGCTCTCCAAGTATATCTGGTGGGTAAGACATTTGATTCTAAATGCAATTTTGCCCCTCCTACCATCTTGTTTGGGTTTCTCCTTGGCCGTGGACGTGGGGTATCTTTTTTTGGTGGGATCCAACATTCTCCTGTCTATGATTGTTCAGCAGTGAGTTGTAATTTTGGAGTACTCACAGAAGATGAACACATGTCCTTCTACTCTGCCCTCTAACATCTACAAGATAGAACACTATTCTGTCTGTACATAATAAGCAGTAATTTGCCATGTAGCATTTGGGTGTGTGGAATTGCATTCCTTTTTGTCTTAAAGATATCTGTGACTTAAAAAGCAATTGCTAACATAGATAATGCCATATATTTATAATTATCTTGGGAGCCTCTGCATTTCTCTTTTTTAATTTTAAGTTTGTATTTTTCAAAGTGGATCCAGTGAACTTTTTGGAGTATATCCATAGGGCAAACTCCTGGAGGCTAGTCTCTTTCAATTTACTTGAAAAATATACTTTTGGAATTTTTATGATCTTTATAAAATTTAAAGCACAAAGCACTTAATTACAGTGTTTTATCTTAAATGAGCTCTCATTTGCATTTGTTTAAACTGAAGTTGCTGGGATTCAATTAAAAAAGAAAAAAAGACTGTCACCCTACTTTAACCCATATATATTGATTTTTTTTTCCCTTTTGCTTTTCCCCCCTCCACCAACTTCCTATATTCAATACTTGAACAATAATTTTTGCTGTTTTGATTACTTAGTTATTAATAGCAGTAAGAAGGATAATTCACAGTTTATTCTCTTTCCTGATACCCTACTGTTATTAACAAGAGCTATATTTAGATGTAAGTAGCTTGTAGAATGGTTGTATACATTTTGCTCTATTCTACTGTAAAGACGTTTGCCATCTTGTCTGGATTTTTAATTTCCTGGAGATAAAACTTCTGGCAAGGGAAACACAGGGTCATTATTTGTGCTGCAAAGCTTGTTCTCGAGATCGTGATGTACAAAACCATAATGATATTATCATAATTTTTATGGTGGTCTCCCTTTCTCTAGACGCTAGCACTATACAACTTACATTCTAAAATTTTCTTCTGCACCTTTTCGAATTTAAGTTTTTGACACAAAACAAGCAAAAAATAAGATAAGCAATTCCTAAACACAAGCAGTTTACTATAAATAATGTTTTAGCTTTGAAAATTCAGCCTGTAAAACCCACCATTTACATCTAAATTTGCTTCAGGATTCTTATGATTTTATTAGAATATCTCATCATGAGAAAGAAAATTTATTATTGGATTTTTACTGCATTCAACGTAAAATAAAGTTTAGTGATATTACTCCAAGAGTAGGCATTGGGGTGTTTGAAGAGTTGGGGTGGAACTTCCGGTGAGGGAAACACAATGTCATTAATTCTAACAAAACATATTTCTTCTTTTCTGAACTCTATTCACATTTTAGGGCCTTCAGTTTCACCCAAAGACTTTCTCTTCCATGTTAGTTGCTTCTCAAAATGAGTCACTAGTAGTGGGCAATGGGTGGTGGTGGTGATGAGAAAGTGGTGATAGTTTTCTGGGTGGAGGACAACTTCTATTTTTATCCTGAGTCATTAACTTTTTTCAAGACAAAAAAAAAAAAGAATCTAAGATTCAACACAATGGTTGGTTTAACATTTCTGGATGGGAGTGTGGGGAGAAGATGAATCTTCTTTTTAAGTATCTTAAAAAAAAAAAAGGATACACCCAACAGGTCAGCACACTTAAACTAAAAACTGAAGACAAGTGCCCAATCATTTGATGTGTTATGCAATCAGAAATATAGCACTTTGAATATAACAAAAGCTTGTTAAAAAACCTGATATTTAAATGGTACTAAAAGCCTGAAAATGTCATTTGATCATAGATTCAGATAGCTTTTACTGAGCACCTTCAATGAACAGAGGAAGAAGACTGTCCTTAAAAACTATCATCTATTAGAATAGATAGGTCAGTTAATAAATGATCATTTTATGATAGAGATTTACAAGGGGAGCTTTGGTGCATATAGAAGAAAATAAATACAGGTGAAGCTGGAGAAAAATATGGCTAATAAACACGATGGAGGGAGAAAATGTCAGTGCTGTTTAGGAGTTTAACAAGCAGAGAAAGAGGTCAGATAAAGTCTAAAAGTTTAGGAAATTCAATTTTAGTGTCAGTTCAGTTCAGTTCAGTCATTCAGTCATGTCCGATTCTTTGTGACCCCATGAATTGCAGCAGCCAGGCCTCTGTCCATTACCAACTCCCAGAGCTTGCTCAGACCCATGTCCCTCGGGTCAGTGATGCCATCCAGCCATTTCATCCTCGGTCTCTGCAGTGATTTTGGAGCCCAAAAAAGTAAAGTCTGACACTGTTTCCACTGTTTCCCCGTCTATTTCCCATGAAGTGATGGGACCAGATGCCATGATCTTTGTTTTCTGAATGTTGAGCTTTAAGCCAACTTTTTCACTCTCCTCTTTCACTTTCATCAAGAGGCTTTTTAGTTCCTTTTCACTTTCTGCCATAAAGGTAGTTGTCATCTGCATATCTGAGGTTATTAATATTTCTCCCAGCAATCTTGATTTCAGCTTGTGCTTCTTCCAGCCCAGCTTTTCTCATGATGTAGTCTGCATAGAAGTTAAATAAGCAGGGTGACAATATACAGCCTTGACGTACTCCTTTTCCTATTTGAAACCAGTCTGTTGTTCCATGTCCAGTTCTAACTGTTGCTTCCTACTCTGTATGCATTAAATTAAAATATAGGCTTTCATTTGAGCCTTGGAAGGCAGAAATGGAACAGAGGCAATCTTCTTGTTCCATTAGTTCTTTTCTTCTGGAAAGCCAGGATGGAGCTGATTTCATCTGAAGCATTTTTCCAAACGACCATGTCAAGGTTGTGGTGTTAAAGGATGATTGTGTCAGTGGGTCAGAATCAGTGTCTGTGTCCATGACCAGCTTGTGTATGTCAAGATACACTTGTGCTTGTGGTGGCTGTCTGATCCCAGCTTCCCAAAGACTAGATAGGGGATAAGTCTGGGAGTGTAGTCAAGTCAATGGCAACTTCCTACTCCTTGTAACAGGCAAAGGGCATAGCTCCCTTGGAAAGTGGAATCTGTCATAAAAGTCCTTTTTTAGAATCCTATTCTTTGATCATTTCCTCCAGCCCTTCCGATAGATTCAGGAACAAGTCATCCTTCAGATTAAAAAATTCTTAAAATGTCTTACAGTGGTTTCTGGTTGCTACAAGAACTGAACCAGGTTCATTGTCAACATCCTAGACCTAGGAAAATGTTCCTTGACCTAACTATTAGCACAAACTAGTTCAAGTTATTAGGAGATTTAGAGAAGAGTGAGGAAGAGGACTCTCCTTGTGGGCCTCTGTTCTTGGTAAGGACACAAAGAAGAATCTGAGGTCTTAGCCATGGCAAAAGCAAGTTTATTAAGGAAAGAACAGGAAAAACAACAACAACAACAACAACACCACCTAAAGGGAGAGGTGGGCCAAGCCAGGAAAGACATTGGTCTGGGAATGATGAGATACTGGGGTTTTTTAAACAAGGCTTTTGAATATTCATTTGATGGGCATGGGCTGAAAATTTTGATTGATGGTTGCAAGTTACATACAATAGGCCCTATTGCACATGTCTTTCCTATAATTTAATCTGTTATAAACAGATGTATATATGTATAGAATATTTATGAACACTTCATGGGCTCCTAGCTATCTATGGTCACTTGAGGACACAGCTCTGCATCAGGGGCATGTGTGGCTAAGTTGGAACAGTTCCTGTGGTATCCACTGTGTGCCTAAAGCCCTTGTGCCTGAGTTGGAAAAAGTCCCTGTAGTTTTTCTGTAGCACATCTGTGAGCTCTCCTGAGCTGTACTGGGCCATGTCTCAGGTGAGGTTTAGAGATCAGCTTTCATCCTTTTCCACTAGGCCTCTCCTTGTTCCTCACACCTAACAAAAGGAAGATGAGTAATAGAAACAAACAAAACACATTTATAGTGGTTATACCTATAGGTTAAATTGGTTTAAATTATGAATCTGGAAATTTCTTAATGGGAGGGAATCAATTCACTTTGGTTCACCACCTTTGTATTTTCTTTATATTTTAGAGAGAGATATGCCAGACTGCATGCCTTTCCAAACAGAAGGTACCTTCATTTTTATGTTAACATAGGGTACAATTCCTAAAACCTTAAACCTCTATAATATACAGAGATTTAATTAAATTAATTCATATTTATCTATGTCTAATAGTATTAATAATGGCAGCAAAGATATAAAAAAGGGAGATTTTACTTAAATAGAAAGCTATCAATATATTGTTCCACAATAGTTGGTAAATTAGCCCAGTATTTCAAATGTTGATACACGAAATGATACACTTAACTATGCTTCAGATAATGTCTATAATCAGACATGCTCTACATATGACTTTTTTTTTTTTCAGGCACATTCCAATACAGATATATAGAGAATTTAAATATAGTATTCAAGTGGGAGAAGGTATGCTGATCAATTCCCTGAAGGAATATGTAGCTGAGATATAGGATAATGTTGGCAATTTATGCAGATCTGTAAAAGGAAATTAACCTGCACCATGAAGCATGTAGAATCACTAATAAGCTAGAAAGTAGCTTGATCAAAATGAATGATGTCAGATGCCCTGCAGGCACCAAAGTGAAAACAGGTTGTCCCTTGGAGCAGAGACTCACACTTCTAGCTGAAAGATCTCTTTAGCTTTAGCACTGGCACACTCTCTCAAGAAGAAAAGAAAAGGCCGCCAGTTACAGCTCTCAAATAAGAACAAGAGTGTAACAAGAGGAAATGATTACTTTCAGTAAGAGAAAGGAGTGGCTGAAAGCCTGTGCATGTGTGTTAGTTGCTCAGTCATGTCTGACTCTTTGCGACCCCATGGACTGTAGCCCTACAGATTCTTCTGTCCATGGCATTTTCCAGGGAGGAGTACTGGAGTGGGTTGCCATTTCCTTCTCCAGGGCATCTTTCTGACCCAGGGATTGACCCCGGGTATTCTGCATTGTAGCCAGATTCTTTACTCTTTGAGTCACAAAAGAAGCCTGCTAAAAGTCTATTGTTTCTTAAAAAAACAAAAAACAAAACAAAACAAAAAAATGAAAATACAGAGAAGATAAATCATTGACATTACTCTATGCTTTCATCCATGGGAATAGAAATATTACTGTTTTAATAAGTTCACAGTAGTACTGTTTTTTCATTCATTTAACAAATATATATTCTATGTGTAATGTCCTGTGCAATGTAATGAAAGTAGAGACAAAGTGATAAAAGATATATGAGAAGATAAGAACCACTTTTAGGACACATAACAATAGTGTATGACATTACCAGATGTACATTAAACAGGTAAAGCGTACACAAGGACAAACTATGTGGTATGAAGAAAATAAAACGTCTGCAGAAATATGGGACACAGCCCTAGGGAATTTCAATGTATAGCATCTGTAAAAATGAGAGGGAAAAGGTCAGAGAAGAATAAAAATGAGAGTCTGCTGGTACAAAATTCTAGAGACAAGAAATGTTTTCAGGAACAAGAGGTCAAGAGTACTGAATGTTGGATTCGTGTAAGATGTAGGTAGAAAAGGAGAACACTGAATTTAGCAACTTGGAGGTCACTGTGGCCTTGCTTGGGTCATTTTTTGTAGGTGAGAGAAAAGATTTAGCATCCAATAATTTCTCTTTTCTTGATAATGTGTGAAGCAAGCTCATGAGCTGAATGTCCTGTGCAATGTAATGAAAGTAGAGACAAAGTGATAAAAGATATATGAGAAGATAAGAACCACTTTTAGGACACATAACAATAGTGTATGACATTACCAGATGTACATTAAACAGGTAAAGCGTACACAAGGACAAACTATGTGGTATGAAGAAAATAAAACGTCTGCAGAAATATGGGACACAGCCCTAGGGAATTTCAATGTATAGCATCTGTAAAAATGAGAGGGAAAAGGTCAGAGAAGAATAAAAATGAGAGTCTGCTGGTACAAAATTCTAGAGACAAGAAATGTTTTCAGGAACAAGAGGTCAAGAGTACTGAATGTTGGATTCGTGTAAGATGTAGGTAGAAAAGGAGAACACTGAATTTAGCAACTTGGAGGTCACTGTGGCCTTGCTTGGGTCATTTTTTGTAGGTGAGAGAAAAGATTTAGCATCCAATAATTTCTCTTTTCTTGATAATGTGTGAAGCAAGCTCATGAGCTGAGATGGCAGAAGGCGGGTAGGAGAAAGAAGAAGATATTATATAATCTTCTCAAGAATTAGAAAGTGAGTTGGCTACTTTATATATAGTAGAATGATCAGACAGTGCTGCAGCCTGTTTGAATCTTAAGATATGAAATTTTAGTAAAACAAGTGTGTTGGCTTGGATGTGTGACTCAGCTGCTTGGTCAGAGGTCCAGAGAAGGCTCGTTTAGGAGTTTGTAGGGGAGGAAAAATTCTCCTCTAACCTCTTAAAATCTCCAGCTGAGCCTAGAATTAAACTAACATAAGACAGATTAACAGGAGAAGAGCACGTATATTTTACTTGTTATGTACGTGAAGTTCTTCACAGGAAAATGAAAACCTAAAGATGTGATCATAGCAGGAAGCTTTTATATAATTTTGAAAAAAAAATATGTTTGTAAAAAATTGGCATGAAAAAGTGGTTTGGAATAGGCATAGTAGATTGTGAAGAAGTAAGTAGGAAGGTAAGGGTTAGTTTACCAAGGTTTTTGTACAGATCTCTTGGCCCCCAATTCCCAGATAAAAATGTCTTTCTTTTTCTTGCTGCACGGAGGGTGATTTTCACATGGGAGCTAGTTTTTCTGCTTTTAGGGAAAAAAAGGAGGTTCAGAGTTTCTTTGTTGCATCTGATGTTTCTTAAGAATCTTCAATTCAAAATAGTTCAAAGTGGCATATTTTGGAGTGATATATTTTTGTTCCCTTCAAGTCCATTCAGAGTTGGGATTTTGGAAAGCAAATATTATGATGAGAGGGCAAGGGATGGATTCAAGACTACACTGAGTAATTCATTGAGGAATCATAGATTAGACTCTAAAATGCTCAATAAAGAAGGTAAAGTGATAGAAGAAATGATAATAGATGGATTAAGAGCAAATGGTAAAACTAACAGATATGGGGACAGAGTGTGGCAGACATGGTGGAAAAGTTGAACTGAGAGTACTTAAAAAAACAAACTAAAAGAGATTGCTCTTCTAAAGGCTGGGTTTTTGCATTAAAATTTTGAAGATGAGGTCAAGTTTTTCATGATTGTAATTGTTCTAAGTACTATTAGAGAAACTAGGTGAAAATAACTGGGGAAAATTTTTATTAGTGAAGAAAATGAAAGATTAAGTATGTTGTCTGAAATAACTACATGGCTATTGTGTTGCTAAGAATTATAATAGCAACTATGGGAGAGTAAAATTTTGAGTTGAGAGCTAAGTTTTGACCTCATAATTGGAGGAGTCAGCAAGAGACTGGTATATCATGGAAACAAGGAAGATGAGTAAGTGGTTCATCTGAATGGTATAAGTCTCAAGGAAATGGAACTATGTTTTTAGCTTTGTAAAATAAGAGGGACTTAATTCTTTGATAGTTGGTAAAAGATGACAGCTGTTCATTTCCTATGGAAATGTCGCATAGAGTAAAATAAACAGTATGGGGTTTAGATGGCCTAAATGGAGTGGGGAATTGAGAGCATACTCATTTTTTTAAGAGCAAAGAGATAACTCCAAGTTTCTGAGAAGAGTCTCAGGATGCAGGAAAGTTTACTTATCACTCATGCTGTTTCAAAGACAAAGAACCATAGTTTAGGAGGAAGGGTTTAGCAGCTGGGTCAGAGGAGCAGAGTAGTCATGAGGTGAGAACTCAGGTCATGGTGGATATACTGAGGCACGGAATATGCAACCTCATTGGGATTGGTCCTGTTATACATGGAAGCTGGGTGGTCAGCTCTAGTTCCATGAATGCTAACAACTTACTTTGTACAATAGTGACATCTGAGAGTGCTATACACCCAAATGTCACTCAAAGGTAGCTGCCTCGTAGGGTAACATGGATTTGGGTGACAGAGGAGCTGTTCTCACTCTTTTGTCAATTATTACATCCCATCTATCACTATACTTGTCTTACATATTGTCTCATCTTCTCCAGAGCAGAAAAACTGCCTTAGGACAGTGACCGAACTTATTTATCTTTCTGTGCTGCATTTTGCTTGCTCTTCCAGAAGCAAACAATGAACAACTTTTGGTACTAAATTAGTTATGAGACACAGAGATTGTCTGATACAAAATGCTCCCTGTTTTGATTTTTTCCCCTTCATTTATAGGATGATTTTAATTTTTAAATCCAACTTTTCATGTGCATACTTTAAAGAAGCCCCTACTTCTACAAAGCTTGTTAAAACATGATCTCAGAATGCCTCCCCTTCTTGATCCATACTTCATTTAACTGATTCTTTTTTTTTTAATTAATTTTTATTTTTTAGTTTGTTTTGCTTTACAATACTGTATTCGTTTTGTTACACATTGACATGAATTAGCCATTACCTTCATGTCTCAAGTTATGTAATTACATCTTGACTTTTTTTTTTTTACTTTAAAAAGTCATCTATTATATCTGAGATGATGTGGACCTAATATTTGAATCAATCAAAAATTGAGAAATAATAAAAATGTATACTTCATAGTTAACAAATATATTTGCAGTTTTCTTTCTTTCCTTTTTAAAATATAAATACAGAGAGATACACACACATACATACAGTCACACATATCCCTCAGAATAACATTAAACCCAAACACTTTATACCAACATTTGGACTTTCAAATATACAGTTTTTCAACAGTCTTGATCTAAGATGCATGGAAGTGAGATAACAGTTTGAAGCCACATGTCCATTTCAAAACTGAATTTTCACTAAATGTCACAGTGCAGCTCTCTGTTATTTTTCTAGAGTGAGCATATTGGTTCCTGGAAGGAAAACATATTTATGGAAAACCATATCCAGTAACTCAAGGGTAATGTTGTGCCTGCTTTGAACCTGAAAGATCTCTATCCTTCTTCACATTCTTCTTTGTAATTTAAATGCAACCAGGTGCATATAACAGTCAAAGAAGTAGAATCTTCTATAAAATTGGTCTAAATTTACTTGGCTTGAAATTTATGCATAAGTTGTTACAGCATTTTTCATGAGAGTAATAAAAATACTCTGGGGTTCTAAGTCACATTTCTGGTAGAAAAATGTAACATTATACTTTCAAAGCAAGGAGTAGGGGTGTGTGTGTGTGTGTGAGTGTATATGTACTAACTGGTTGTTTCTGAGTGGCAGTATTATAAGTGATTCCAGTTTTCAATTTTGCATTATTTTTGTAATATATATATATTTATACAGTTAAGTATGTGGTACTTTTAACCTCAGAAATAATGACAGGTGTTTTTTAGACTCACTGACAGAGAAAAGTCTATGGCTACTTCTTAAAAAACAAAACACTCAGTACGTTTTGGATATGTGGATCTGAATCTCACGGGTGAGGTCAGTTTTGGAAACATAGACTCCAGAATCATCATTGCATAAATATTTAGGCTATAGGTTATGTGAAGTTGCTCAATGGTGTCAGCGTAAAATAAGAAGAGAAGGGGCCAAAAAGACAAAGCTAGTGTGGAGAAATACTACCATTTCATACGTCAAGCTAGAAAGAGAACAAATCTGAGACACTGGGAAGGAGTGGTCCAAAATATAAAGGAAAGTCGAGGAAATGTACTCCTTTCTATAATATGGAGAAATCTCAAATGCCACACAGAGCCTGATTAAATCTGGGACAAAAGCATATTGGTATATTGGTTTATCATTTAACTAAGACATTGCAAAATTTTAAAAATTAAGTAGTATAGTAGATTCAGAGCTGGGTTTTGGTGGTGTTAAAGAGAGAATAGGAGTAGGACAAAACAATGCATACAGGCTACCATTTATTAGGAAGCCTCAGTATAAATGAAATAGGAAAATAACATGAATAGGGTTATATAGGAAGTAGCAAAAAAGCAATTGAAAGAGACACTGAGTAAATGGAAATTAGTCACCTGGCATTCTCTCCCAAATTAGTTAAGGACAGACTAATTTGAAAAATGTTAATTAAATCAGCCACAGGATAGTAGCATGCTTGAAACTTCAAAGTGTAAATGTTAGAAATTAATTTTTATATATTTTAGCAAAGCAGGTATATATGGCAGTTACTGGAGGAGACTCTATAATAGTGGAAAATTTGAGGATATTGTATAGCACTCAAGTGTAACTTTTCCAAAGGAAACAGTTCTCAAACGTGAGCATTTATATGGCTCATCTGAAGAACATAAATGCTATGCCAAGGCCTTTGACTGTGTGGCTCACAACAAACTGTGGAAAATTCTTAAACAGTTGGGACTACCAGACTACCTGACCTGCCTCCTGAGAACCTGTATGCAAGCCAAGATTCAACAGTTAGAACTGGACATGGAACAACAGACTGTTTCAAAACTGGGAAAGAATATTTTCACCCTGCTTATTTAACCTCTATATAGAGTACATCATGTGAAATCCTGGTTTAGATGAATTACAAGCTGGAATTAAAACTGCGGGGAGAAATATCAACAATCCATAGTCATATCTGGATGCAAGAGTTGGACCATAAAGAAGGCTGAACACCAAAGAATTCATGCTTTCAAACTGTGGTGCAGGAGAAGTCTCTTGAGAGTCCCTGGGACAGCAAGGAGATCAATCCTAAAGGAAATCAACAATGAATATTCTTTGAAAGGGCTAATGTTAAAGCTCCAATAGTTTGGCCACCTGATGTGAAGAGCCAACTCATTGGAAAAGTCCCTGATGCTGGAAAAGATTAAAGGCAGGAGGAGAAAGGGATGACAGAAGATGAAATGGTTGGATGGCATCACTGACTCAATGGACACGAGTTTGAACAAATTCTGGGAGATGGTGAAGGACAGGGAAGCCTGGCATGCTGTAATCCATGGGGTTGCAGAGTCAGACATGGATTAGCAACTGAACAACAACTGGAGGACATGTTAAATTGTTAACAACAACTGGAGGACAGATATCTGGGTTCCACCCAACAAATTTCTGATTCAGTGGTACAGGGCAGGCTGTTATTTTGCCTTTTCAACCAGTTCCTTGTTGATATTGACATTGCTAGTCTAGAAGCCACACTTTGAAAACCGTTGTGCTAAGGGGTTCACTAAAAGCCACCAAACTTTAAATGCCTTAGTTTTACAAGTAGCTGAGCTAGAGAAATATCCAAAAATAATAATCAAAAAAGTAATAGCATGTGATAAATAAAAATGTATGCATAGTGGAACAACTATTGCATCCCTTATATGTGGAATATTAAAAGAAAAGTGTGAAAGCTCATTCTAGCTACTCAGAGAGGCCACAGGGAGAGAATGCCAGCTGTTCATCACACAAGCTGATCCATCACACCAGCCCGGCACCTGACATGTGAGTGAAGAAGTCATCTTGGACCTTCTAGCCCCAGCATACATCATGAAAAGAACGAAGTCCCTAGATGTATAGACAAGTCCAGTCATCCAAGACATCTTAGCTGACGTCTCAAACCATGGAGCAGAGATGGGCTATCATTTCTTTTTCTAGAGGAAAATAATTTACTCATAAAACAAAACAAAAAAGGTCAAAAACCAAGAACTTTCATTTTTTCTTTTCTGGCTTCTAGAGGATTTTTGCTATTTGTGTCCCCTGAATTAACAAAATGCCAATTAATTACAATTAAGAGTTATTGCATAAAAGAATTCAAGTCCTTATAAGCTAAATTTATATTCTTTTAACAAAAATAGTGGTTGTATAGTTCTAACTTAGCATAAAATGGTATCAGTCATATTAAAACCAAATGTCAGTCATGTTAAAACTGAAAACAGACTTGTGGAGTGCATGAAGGCTATTTCTGGGGTGATGCTGATAATATTTCTTTTTTTTCTTCTGATAATATTTCTTAATCTTGCTGCTGGTTAACTGTGTATGCTCAAGGTCATTGGGTTCATCATGTTGTACCCTTACAGGTTTTGTACTTTTCTCTCTGTATATTCTTTTAAATAAAATGTTCAATAAGTAGTTCATATGATTTGCTGTATGGTTAATTTCTTTTAATATAAGAAGGCAAAGTGAATAGTGAAAGTCTCTTCTTCCTGATTTATGTCCCTGTCCCATCCCAATATTTTTCTAGAGGTATCATTTTAGTTGTGTACTTTCTTCCACAAAGAGAACCTTTTTGTATTACTTTCTTATCTATCTATATATCTACTTAGCCATGAATTGAGTATGTATATAACAATCTATCTACCAATTTGATATATACATAAATATATAATACATTATATAATAGGTTATAATATATAATGTATAATATATAACATACATCAGTTCAGTTCAGTCGCGCAGTCGTGTCTGACTCTTTGCGACCCCATGAATCGCAGCACACCAGGCCTCCCTGTCCATCACCAACTCGCGGAGTTCACTCAGACTCACGTCCATTGAGTCTGTGATGCCATCCAGCCATCTCATCCTCGGTCGTCCCTTTCTCCTCCTGCCCCCAATCCCTCCCAGCATCAGGGTCTTTTCCAATGAGTCAACTCTTCACATAAGGTGCCCAAAGTACTGGAGCTTCAGTTTTAGCATCATTCCTTCCAAAGAAATCCCAGGGTTGATCTCCTTCAGAATGGACTGGTTGGATCTCCTTGCAGTCCAAGGGACTCTCAAGAGTCTTCTCCAACACCACACTTCAAAAACATCAATTCTTCGGCGCTCAGCCTTCTTCACAGTCCAACTCTCACATCCATACATGACCACAGGAAAAACCATAGCCTTGACTAGACGGACCTTAGTCGGCAAAGTAATGTCTCTGCTTTTGAATATACTATCTAGGTTGGTCATAACTTTTTCTTACCTTGGACGAGGGGTATCTCTTCATGGCTGCTCCAGCAAAGCACAGCCACTGCACCTTACCTTGGACGAGGGGTAAGTCCTTACCACCACTGTTCCTGACCTTCAACGTAGGATAGCTCCTCTAGGCCCTCCTGTTCAGGACACTATTCTTGAGATCCATTGACTGCAACCATCTGCTGGAATTACTGACTGCCAGGATTATAACCTCTCTCCTTTGCTGTGGGCAGGACCCCTAGGCCAGAGATTTCTAACTTCCATGCCTTCAGGGGCCCAACTTGTTAGAACAGATGTTTGAGGTGTAAGGCAGCAGAGTTAGGAGATTAGGTGGAGCTGGGCTGGACGGGCACTGCCTAAAGGCATTCCAGTTTACAGAAACTGCCCTGGGCTGCCTCTTGCCTGTTTGCATCTTTCCACTATCCCTCTTAAGCCATCCAGAGACTAATATATTCAGAAAATCACCTTCAGTAGGCCATCCCATTTCTAAAAGTCTGTCTCCTGTCATAGCATCTAAACGTCTCTGCCTTCCCGTTCCAGCATAGGCTCTGAGAAAGCTCAGCTGGACTCATGAAGCATTGTGAAACCATAACCTCCCTCTCACTGCATCCCGTCCCAGCCACCTGTCCAATCCTGTCACCCCATTGGATCTGTAAGGGGAAGGGCTCTCCCAGAGTCTTCGATTTACAGGTGGCTCAGAGAAATGCTCGGCGACCAGCTACCGCCACTTCGGCGGGCATGGTGGCTTCTGTGGTGTCGCTTGCCCAGCAGTCTGAGTGCGTATTAGTCTGTTTGTTATCTTTCTACCCACAGAGAAGGTGAGAGAGGCACAGAAGAACCTGGGAAGATTTTTGTGATTAGATGAGATGTAGAAAGTTGTTTGTTGTTTGTTTTCATCTCCCAAGCATTTCAAGGTGGGACCCATTCAGGATGCTAGAAACTTGGAGTGGGGCGGGGGTATGTCAGGGGTCAGGGGAGCAGGGGAGAGGGTGTGGAGGAAAGAAACTTAGTCCATTAGATCCAGGGAGTGGCTGGCGCTGTTTTCTTTTGTGCTTCTATCCCCGTAGCTGCTTGTCATCCCTCTTTGGGGCTTCCCTGGTAGCTCAGTGGTAAGGAATGCACCTGCCAAACGGGAGACATGAGTTTGATCCCTGAGTCAGGAAGATCCCCTGGAGAAAAAAATGGCAACCCACTCCAGTATTCTTGCCTGGGAAATTACATGGACAGAGGAACCTGGTGGACTACAGTCCATGGGGTTGCAGAGAGTTGGACAAGATTTGGCAACTAAACAACAACAATCTCTCTTTACTGCTGATTTTCTGGGATGCACACAGGACATAGAAGACTTTGACCCACATCCTTTCATTGTGTAACAATTTAGTGGACGTGTGCTGGGTGCAGTTCAGGGGGCAGGAAAAGAAAAGTACAGTTGTATGACTTGAGGGATTGACTTCAGCTCTTGTCCTAAAACCCACCCCCTTCTCCTGCTCTTCCCATTTAGACTTGAGCGGCAGAGAGAATCTTCCCTCCTTCTCTGAAGTCCTGTGCACAGAGCTCTGAACTCCAGGTGGTTCAGCATCTGGGCCTCGGAGGGGTGCTAACCCAGGGGCCCTGAGAACCGTCCCAGCTGTGGAAATGGAGGCTTGGCTTCCTCACGTCCCAGGAGCTCAAATTAAGGGGAAAATCTCTGCCCAAAAGATATACTTTCATAAGACTTTAAATAAAGTCACTTGCAGAGGTTCATGGAAACTGTTCAGACACTGTCTGAAAACCTTAGAAGTCCAACAAGCACCTCCACTCTTGATGGTTTGAGAGTGGTGAAAGCCCAGGAGTGCCCTGGAAGAGACAGGAAGCCCGGGGAGCTTCTCAGGAGAGTCGGCTGCCTTGCTCTTCTGTCCCGGGGTGTGAGGGGGCCCTACAGTGTCATGGTAACAGAAAGGCTCTTGAGTCAGGCTGCCGGAGTTTCAGTCCTGGCTTATTAGTTGAGTGAGCTGGGAAAATTTATTTAGTGGCACTGCAGTTTCCTCCTCTTTAGAGTAGCCATGGCAATAGTATCTCCCTCATAAGGTTGTGGTGACGGTTGAAGATCATGCCTGCAATATATCTGGCACCAGAACGAGTACATCCGAGGTGTTTAAGGATGGTGGCTCCACCATCCACCCGTGGTAGCCGCACGACGGAGCCTGCAGGAGGGGCCCAGAGGAAGGCAGGAGGGCTCTGTGTTGCATGGTTTCCTGTCATTAATGCAGACTCTCTGGGCTCTTCTGTATTCCTTTCCTTGTCCAGTACTGATCCTCCAGAAGGTGGAGAATGGAGACCTGAGCAACAAGGTTCTGAAGATCACTGATTTCGGCCTGGCTCGGGAATGGCACCGAACCACCAAGATGAGCGCAGCTGGGACGTATGCCTGGATGGCCCCTGAAGTCATTCGTGCCTCCATGTTTTCCAAAGGCAGCGATGTGTGGAGGTAAGGTCCAGAGGTGAACAGTCAGCCTTCCCCAGATGTATTTTCCCTGCACAGATGCCTCAGGACTTGGAGAATTGGTGTACAATCCCAGGCACCCCCAAGAAGGTCCGGGTGACCTCTTCAGAGCAATTTATACTAAATTCCACACTGCTGAATGACAGTTTCTAATGCCTCATCAACCAGCAGTCCCTCCAGTGCTGTGGCTGTTTCCAGTTCTATATAGGCTCCTTTGTGTTGGTGACTGATTCCTAAGAAAGACCAGGAGATTCTAGGGGCAGTGTGTACTGACCTACAGGATGGTGGGGGACCCAGTCACTTCTGGAGACCTTCCCCACAGTCACCCTGGCTTCCTTAGCATCAGTGGCTGTTACTGATGAACTTGTTCTCACTGTAAGCTCTTCAGCTGATGAGTATTGTCTGTACTGTCTCTTTTTTCTGGGTGGGCTGGAAATTATCCTTTCCAGTTATCCAGTTAAGCTTTTAGTTAAGGATTGTCTTGTCTGCTGAGCATTGATAAAGAAATGGGAAGGTGGGTCTCAAGCATGTGCCCAGAACTGCAAGGTCAAACATTAGACCAACCATCCCTCTAGTTAATGTCCGCCCAAAAGGTCACAAAGACATGGAGCTAAAAATCTTGTTCCCACTAATGGGAGGATGAACATCTACGGAGTCTGAGCATCCATATGGGCTGTGAGACAGTAGCGTCACCTTGGTATACAAAAGAAAAGACTTTGGATCATCTTATCTATAAGGCCAAGGACTTGTAGATCATCGTTATATTTTGTCTGTGAAGTTGTTGCTTCTCACTGTGTTGTAAAGTGAGCTTGTCTGCATGTGTATTTTAAATAACAGCTTTATTGAGATATTATTCACATACCATAAGGTGTACCTTTTAAAAATATATTTAAGTCAATGTTTTTTTGTGTGTGAATTTACATTGTTTTACACTAATCATCATTGTTACTAGTTTCCTAAAGCTGCTTAAACAAATTACCACAAACCTGATGGCTTAAAACAGTAGAAATTTTTAGTCTAGGGGCCAGAAGTCTGAAATTGGTGTCAGTCGAATCTCTCTCCAGAGACTGTCTGGACTCTCTCCAGTCGTGCTCTCTCCAGAGACTATAGGACAGATTCTGTTCCAAATAAGGATTCTAGGTATGAGGACTTGGATGTACCTTTTCAGGGCCACCATTCAACCCATGACAAGCAGAATATTTTTCATCACTCAAAAAAGCCCTCAATACCTATTAGCAATCATTCCCCAATATCTCCTATCCCTACCCTTACTCTTTGGAAACCACTAATTCATTTTCTGTCTCGATGGGTTTGCCTGTTTGGAACATTTTGTATAAATGGAATCACGTGGTAAGGGGTCTTCTGTGTCTGACTTCCTTCATTTGCATATTTTTAGGATTCATATATGTTGAGGCATGTGTCAGAACTTCCTTTTCTTAATAGTTGAATAATATCCCATTGTATGGTTATACCACAATTTGTTTATTCATGTTATTAGTGGACTTTGGGGTTGTTTCACTTTTTCTCTAATGTAAACAATGCTGCTGCAGACATTTGTGTATAAGTTTTTGGGTGAACATATGTTTTCAGTTCTCTTGGATATGTCTGAGTCATATGGTAATTCTTTATTTAACTTTTTTGGGAAGGGCCAAACAATTTTTTTGTTTACCATGGCTTACTGTTAGCCACACACGAGTGTTCCAATTTCTCTATATCATCTCAACACTAGTTATTTTTTATTGTAGCCATTTTAGTGGATGTAAAGTGGTATCTCATTGTGGTTTTAATTTATGTTCCCTAATGAATGATCTTGAGCATCTTTTCATGTGCTTGTTGGTCATTTGTATATCTTCTCTGAATAAATGTGTTCAAATCCTTTACCAGTTTTAAAATTGAGTTATATTGAGTCCTTACATTTTTATGTTGAAAGAGTTCTTTATAAAAGAAGCAAACTAAAAAAAAAAAAAAAAAAAGAGTTCTTTATATATTCTATATACAAGAACCTTATCAGGTACATGGTTTGCAAACATGTTCTCCCATTCTGTGCATTTTCTTTTCACTTTCTTGATGTTATCCTTTGAAACACAAGCATTTTTAAATTTTGGTCTCCAGTTTATCAACTGTTTTTTGATTGGTTGTGCTTTTTGGTGTCCTATCCAAGAAACCAAGTCATGAAGTTTTATACCTTTGTTTTCTTCTAAGAGTTTTATAATTTTAGCTCTTAACATATAGGTCTTTGTTCCATTTTGACTTAATTTCTGTATGTGGTGTGAGGTGGGGGTATAATTTCATTATTTGCCGTGTGGCTATCTAGTTGTCCCAGAAGCACTTGTTGACAGGACTGTTTTTTTCCTTATTGAATTGTCTTGACATCTGTGTCAAAAAGCAGCTCACCACAATGTAAGAGTTTATCTCTGGACCCGCTTCTGTTCCATTGATCTGTGGGTCTACCATTATGCCAATGTCACCTGTTTTTAAGCACTATAACTTTGTAGTAAGTTTTGAAATTAGGAAGTGTGAGCTTCCAACTTTCTTTTTTTTTCAAGATTATTTTGGCTATTTGGATCTCTTCAATTTCCACATGAATTTTAGGATCATTTTGTCCGTTTCTGAAAAGTAGGCAGCTAGAATTTTGTAAGGATTGTGTTAAATCTTTAGACCACCTTGGGGAGTATTGCCATCTAGGTAATACTAAGTCTTCCCATCCATGAACATGGGATATCTTTCTATTTATTTAGGCCTTCTTTAATTTCTTTCAATGATGCTTTATAGCTTCTGAATATTGAATCTTATTTCCATGCACTTTAATTGCAGGGTGAAGTAGCTATTGTGAAGAAAAGAATTTTCCTTTCCTTCAAATATTTGACCATATCTCATTAGGTTAAGCTATATCTTGATATTCAACTGTTTTTGACCTACAAAAACAGCAATTTTATACATGTCAACTTAACACTTTCATTGCTTGACTGTTGGCTAATTAGATTAGTTGATGTATTAAGCTAATTGGCTGTTACAAAGAGACCTGCCAATGAAACAAATGTATTTCTTTTTCAAGGAGCAGTCCAGCCTGTCCAAACTGGTGGAAGAGCTCTGCACCCTGAGATCGTTTAGGAACTCAGATTCTTTCAGGATCCCTCAGCATGTTGTTCTTATCTGAACAGTTACATCTGAGTGACAGTTACTTCTGTAGAAGTATTGTATTTATATCCCACAGAAAAGGGGAAAGAGAGCTTATCCATAGCAAGCAGCTTGTCTTTAATTTGGAGATGATTCCAAAAGTAGGTATTCTTATTTCCATTTTACAGATGAGGTAACTGAGGCTTAGATGATTGAAGTTAGTTCCCTAGGTTCACCCAGGTGGTAGAGGTAAAGCTATGATTTGAACCCGATATGTGTCTCTTGAAAATCTGTGCGTGCAGCCACTTCACCATCTGTGTACTCTTAATCCTGCACTTTGGGCACCCTCTTCCAGGGGGATTGGCCCATGGTTCATCATGCCTGAGACCTAGCAGGATGTCCCAAGAGGGCCAAAGCATGTCTAGGACTCAGGACAAAGCTGGTTCCCAAACTGACTTATAATGCATTACTCCTTCAAGAAATGTTTATTGAAAAATTACTTACTCTGTGTTATGACCAAGCACGTGTGCTTGCTTCCTGCTGCATAATGGAAAGACCTAACACCAAGACTTTTGCAGAGAAAAAGTTTTTATTGCAGTGCAGCCAAGCAGGAAGCAGTGCTCAGATCTGTCTCCCTAATCGATTGATCCAATACTTTGGCCACCTGATGTGAAGAGGCACGTCATTGGGAAAGACCTTGATGCTATAGGAAAGATTAAGGGCAGGAGGAAAGGGGGACAACAGAAGATGTGATGGTTGGATGGCATCACCAACTCAATGGACATCAATCTGAGCAAACTCCAGGAGATAGTAAAGGACAGGGAAGCCTGGTGTACTGCAGTCCATGGGGTCACAAAGAGTTGGACATGACTTAGTGACTAAACAACAACAAATCAATCAGCTGTTGAGTGGGATATTTATGTGGAAGTAGGGAAAAAGAGGGGAAGGGACTGGGAAATGATTGGTGGAAGGTGATTTTCCGTTTCTGGAGTTCTTTGCACAGTCTCGACTGCTCTTCATGCCACTGCGTGAAGGGGGCTTCCCTACATTACGTGCAGTGGATTTTCAGCCTGTAATGTGTGAAGTTCATTATCTAAGTTCACTATTGGTTGTCCTAGTCCCTCAATGTGCCTTGAAGGAGGCTCTCAGCAGGTTGTTTTCTGTATCTGTGATTTCCCTGGTTTTCTGCAAAACAAGCTTGATATCCTCCAGGTATCATTTTATTCCTATCTCGTTTCTACCTTATGGGCCTTGAGTGCGGGAGGTAGTGGTATGGTTTTAGTGTCCGATGCTGGGCTGAGCCTGAGTCCAACCACCTTCCCTTGTGCTCCCCTACCTGCCTTCACTCTGCTGAACTCATCCAGGGCCTTGGGCCTCTGCAGTTGCCAGGTGCCCAGGGCCAGCAGAGTGTGTCTCACTGTTCTTCAAGGATGGTTCTCTGGGCCTCTCCATGCTGTGATGGGGGGTAGGATGAGAATGACCTGGACTCCCCCAAGAAGACATTCTTTCCCTCTGGTTGTGCTGTGTAGGGAGGGCAGTGGTGATAGCCAGAGGGCATCCTCCCATGGTGACTCCTTGCCTGTGGTGTGTAGGATGAGGTGGGGGCATTTTGTTAACTATTTTAAGTTTTTTAAATGACAGAAGGAAAACATGTTCACTGCAGGAAAAAAAATTAGAAAATATGGATAAACAAAAGAGAAAAAGAAAGAAAAGAAGAAAATCACCCACAGCACACTTCTAAAGATAATCTGTGATGACATTTTGGTGTGTTTATTCCTGTTCCCATGATCACCCACCCGTCCCTTAAAATGGGATCATTTCTGTTTTGTAAGCTAACTTTTTGAATGTAATGCAGCATGAACATATTGCCATTTTTTTTTGCATTTATCCTTTTTTACATGAATGCTCATGCTTTTTTTAAAAAATGGTTATGTGTATTTTTTATGATTCTTGCTCTTTGGTTTTTTCTAATATTTATTTTTAATTAACTTATTTATTTGGCTGTGCCAGGTCTTAGTTGTCATACACGAGATCTTTGGTTTGGGACGTGTGGGATCTATGTGGAATCTTGAGTTGCAGCATGCAGGATCTAGTTCCCCAGCCAGGGATTGAACCTGGGTCACCTGCATTGGGAGCACAGAGTCTTAGCCACTGGACCATCAGGGAAGCCCCCATATTGCCATGTTAATAAGTATTTATTATGTCAATAAATATATTAACGTGTATATTTGTAAATAAATTAGTAAATATGTTGTCATTTTGAATGAGGGTCTGGTTAACAATACGAAGAACAATTGTATGCTACCTCACAGTTTGCAAAGTGCATTCACATATGGTAGTTCAGTTGTCTTTGCCAAAATTATTAAACGGTCAGTGTGGTTCCTGCAACGTGGGGTCCCAGCTGATGACCAAGTGCAGGAGCCATTCAAGGGACACCGTCTCCTTTTAGAGAGTGGACCCCTGAGCTGACGTCTTAAAGTCCATGCAGGTTAATAAGAAAAACAGCCCTGGCCCAGGACAGGTGCAGAATTGCTGCACCTTCGATTGGGAAGGTGTTCCCTCTCAGCCTTCCCTTCACCCCTCCCCCACATCCAACATTACCAGTGGAAAGGATTACTCACCTCTGAAGGTGGTTAATGATTGACACAGGGTGCATTCCCGAGGGTTTGAGGTTGGGCTCTGAGGACTCTTGGGAAATTACTGACAGCCCTGTGAGAGCTGGCAGTTCTCTCAGCGGAAGGGATGCTGAAGCAGAGTTCTAGCTGAGCTGGTACCGGGAAGCCACTTGTAAATGGTGTTGAACAGACTTCTTGACCTTCTCTTAACCCTGGGAGGGCAAGAAAATAGGCTAAACCCAAGGTAAATCACGTCTACCTCTCCCCAGGGGCTCAGATCCACGTAATGGGTGTTTCTCCAGTCCCCCTTTTGGACTCTATTCCTGCCAAAAGAACACCAAACCTTCATTTATATCACTCACCTTCTGTTATAAAAATGCAGAGGAACACTGACAGAGGAACACTTTGACCGGTTAATTCACCCCCAGAAGGGCTCCTTCCCTGAATGCTAGTGCCCCTGCAGACGCTTTCTCATTTCAGGCCCTTTCCGTGGAGAAGCGCGCAGATTTTCCAGCAGTAGGTGGCAGTCTCAGGATGCAGGGTAGTTACTGCTATTTGTTCCTTGCAACTCATCTGTGAGGTGTCGGGATTGCCGGCTCTGTTAACACGGTTGAGGAAACAGGTTTGGAGAGGTGAACTTGCTTTCTCAAGGTCACACGGCTGTAAGTGGTAAAGCAGGCATTTGGCTTAAGTCTCAGTCTTTCTTGAGCAGCACTTCTCCCACTTTTCCTTGTTGTAGAGCCCTTCAGATGGAGTGGAATGCCCATGAACAAAGGGCCAAGACAGGGGAGAGCAGAGTTTTCCGTGGAGAAGCGCGCAGATTTTCCAGCAGTAGGTGGCAGTCTCAGGATGCAGGGTAGTTACTGCTATTTGTTCCTTGCAACTCATCTGTGAGGTGTCGGGATTGCCGGCTCTGTTAACACGGTTGAGGAAACAGGTTTGGAGAGGTGAACTTGCTTTCTCAAGGTCACACGGCTGTAAGTGGTAAAGCAGGCATTTGGCTTAAGTCTCAGTCTTTCTTGAGCAGCACTTCTCCCACTTTTCCTTGTTGTAGAGCCCTTCAGATGGAGTGGAATGCCCATGAACAAAGGGCCAAGACAGGGGAGAGCAGAGCTGCCCTTGTGGAAGCTGGAGGGGAGGGTCCCTGGCTCCTCCCCCTTCCTGGTGGCCTGAAACATCACCCTGGAGTAGAACTCAGTGTAAAAACCATAGCAGGCGGGACTCGAGGACACAGACAGGACACGTTTGGATCTTTGAAAACACCCTGTTTTGCCAGGTCATTAGGGTTGGGATATCGATTGTCTTTGCCTATATGGAAGAAAGGGGTTTGGGGAACATTGAGTTTTTATTCCTCAGACTAGAAGTAAGCAGTAGTGCCAGGACACACAGCCGCACATGGGAACGCCTCTAGCATGGACTCTAGGTAGCAGTGTCTAGAACTCGTAGAGGTCCCTTGATGGGGCTGCCCAGTGTGGCTGCTGTCTGGATAAGTCACCCGAGAGGTTTGGCCAGAAGTGCCCTGGTACAGTTCCTGATGGTATTTGGGGCTTACTCTGTGGCGCCTGGTGCAGCCTGCGGGACAGTCTGGCTGTGCCCTCACTCCTACATCCACGCATCAGCTCATTCACTATGTGAGGGTGTAGGTGTACCGGAGCCTGGGCAAGGCCCTGAGAATGCAAAGGTTACGAACCGGTTGTCCCTGCCCTTTAGGAGACCACAGGCTGGTAAACAAACAACTGAAGGGCTGAGTAACACGCCGGGGTGTCAGGGAAGGCTTCCTGAAGCGTCCAGTTGTTCCCATCAGTCTCAGACTGAAATCCAGCTTCCTGTCAGGACAAGACCAGACCTGTAACTACCAGTCTACTAGACTATTCCCCCACTCTGTCAAACACATGAAAAAATGGATAGTATCTGGAGGGCTCACTGGGAGAAAGCCATTGTCCAAGGAAACTGGCCAGTCCACTCTGTAGAGACCCCTGGGATGCCCTGGCACAGAGGTGGGCACGTTGCTTTCCTTTGGAGCCATGCCAGGCCACTTGGAGCCCTTTGAGGGCAAGTCCACACCCTTTTTTATGCTGATCCCTGGCCTCTGTCCCTCCCTTAGCAAAGTTTTGCTCAGGGTTTAGCTGCCTCCTGCCTCTGTCCTGGTCTGATGCAGGTGACTTTCCTTTGCACCCTTATAGTATTTCTGTTGGGACTTCTCTCTCTGTATTCTAAGTAGTGTTTTTTCTGTTCCTCTCTCTGATTTCTTTGTGGATAAGATCTGTGTATTTTTATCCTATATCCTAGTGCTTGGCATTGAGTTTGGTGCATATTAGATGTTTAAAATGAATGAATAAATGGTGGTGCATTTGAATCAGATCTTGAAAGATAATTAGCAGAGTTCACCAAGCAGAGAGAAATGGTAGAAGGGCACTCTAGGGAGAAAGAATTGAGAATTGGTCCAGGTCCACTATGACTTACTCTATATACACCCTTAATGCTGCTGCCACCGCTGCTAAGTCGCTTCAGTCGTGTCTGACTCTGTGTGACCCCATAGACGGAAGCCCACTAGGCTCCCCCATCCCTGGGATTCTCCAGGCAAGAACACTGGAGTGGGTTGCCATTTCCTTCTCCAATATGCCCTTAATAGATGTGGCTAAAACTTAACTTTCCTCATCTGAAAAATGATAATATATATCTTGCAGATTTGTTGTAGGGATTCAAGATGACACTTGTAACTGTCTTAGCATGCTGTACGTACAAGGTACCATGGGCAAATAGTTACTGGGTTTATTATTCTTTTTAAAATTAATATGTCTTTGTTGGTTATAAACTATCAATGAGTATTACCAAAAAATTGAGGTTTGTGTTGCAAATATAAGGAAAGCCCCTCTTCCAACTGCTCATGGCCTCATGGTTTCTGTTCCGAGTTATTCCTGGAAGGATTAAACACTACATGAGTTTGCCTGGTTGTGATTGTGAATTCATAGGATAATTATTCCACTAAACTCTGTATTCCCAGTTCTCTAACTCCAAGGACAAATGAAAAGAAATTCTTCATGTGCACTTAAAAGGTAGGGAGGGAACTTGAAGCCTGCCCCACTCCACCATTGCAGTCCACCCTTGTGAAACTTGCCCCTTTGAATTAGACAGAGTTCACTGTTATGGATGCACTTGTGCTGGTCATGGGCAAGAATCTACTCAGCCTAATGGGCACTGAAAGAAATATTTCACAGGAACAAAATCTGTTTATTTCTGGTGGTCACCTCTCTGCTTTTCTAAAGCTAAACAGACAATGTATCTGTTGCCATATAATCCAGCAGTCCCACTTCTGGGCATATACCCACAAAACTAATTTGAAAAGATACATGCACCCCTGTGTTCAAAGCAGCACTGTTTACAATAGTCATGGAAACAGCCCACATGCCCATCAAGAGATGATTGGTTTAAGAAGATGTGGGTGGTATATATATTCAATAGACTATTACCTGGCCATTAAAAAGAATGAAGTAGTGCCATTTGCAGCAACGTGGACGGACCTAGAGATTATCATACTAAGTGGAGTGAGTCAGAAAGAGAAGGACCAACACTATATATGTCACTTATACATGGAATCTAAAGTATGACACAAATGAACATATGTACGAAATAGAAACAGACTCACAGATATAGAAAGCAGATTTGTGGTTGCCAAAGGGGAGGGGAGCTTTGGATTAGCATTGCAAGCCGTTATATATAGGATGGATAAACAACAAGGTCCTACTGTATGGGCTTTCCAAGTGGCTCAGTATTATAGAATCGGCCTGCCAGTGCAAGAGACATGGGTTCAATCCCTGGGTTGGGAAGATCCCCTGGAGAGAAAATGGCAACCCACAGTATTCTTGCCTGGGAAATCCCATGGACAGAGGAGCCTGGTGGGCTGCAGTCCATGAGGTCAAGTTGGACATGGCTGGTAACTGAGCACACACATGCTCTGTATAGCACAGGAAACTATACACAATATCCTGTGATAAACCATAATGGAAAGGAATATGAAAAAGTATATATGTGGGGGGAGTGTGTGTGTGTATACTATTAAAAAGCAAATATTTTGCCAACAAAGGTCCGTCTAGTCAAGGCTATGGTTTTTCCAGTAGTCATGTATGGATGTGAGAGTTGGACTGTGAAGGAGACTGAGCGCCGAAGAACTGATGCTTTTGAACTGTGGTGTTGGAGAAGACTCTTGAGAGTCCCTTGGACTGCAAGGAGACCCAACCCATCCATTCTAAAGGAGATCAGCCCTGGGTGTTCATTGGAAAGACTGATGTTGAAGCTGAAACTCCAGTACTTTGGCCACCTCATGTGAAGAGTTGACTTATTGGAAAAGACTCTGATGCTGGGAGGGATTAGGGGCAGGAGGAAAAGGGGACGACAGAGGATGAGATGGCTGGATGGCATCACGGACTCAATGGAGATGAGTTTGGGTACACTCCGGGAGTTGGTGATGGACAGGGAAGCCTGGTGTCCTGCAGTCCATGGGGTCACAAAGAGTTGGACACGACTGAGTAACTGAACTGAACTGAATCACTTTGCTATACAGTAGAAATTAAATACAATATTGTAAATCAACTATACTTAAATACAATTTAAAATAAAATAATATATCTGGTGACTAAAGCTGAAATTTTCTTAAAGCAGAAAAAAATATATTCCTGGGAGCCTTCCTATTCATCCAGTTTATTACATTCACAATAGCAGCCACAGAATAGCTGTGGCTCTCGAGCAGTGGTTTAAACAATAGAGCATTCATTTCATGATAGCCTTGTCCAACTGCTCATGTTATTCACACTTCACAGATGAGGAATTTGAAGAATAAGACTTTGAAACTGAGTGTGCTTGACTCCAGAGTTTTTGCTCATAGCCAGTAGGGCTTGGCCTCCCTTTTATATTATGGCAGTATGTCTGTTCTGTTAGTCTCCCTACACGTTAGAGAGATATGGGATGCTTGTCAAAGCCTCATGAGCTATTTCAGTGAAGTTACAGCTGTGGTTCATTGTGTGACTTCTGTCTTCTTCCTCTCCCTAGCTACGGGGTGCTGCTTTGGGAGCTCCTGACTGGTGAGGTGCCCTTCCGGGGAATCGATGGCTTAGCAGTCGCTTATGGAGTAGCCATGAACAAGCTCGCCCTCCCCATCCCTTCTACATGCCCGGAACCTTTTGCCAAACTCATGGAAGGTGAGTGACCCCTGGCTGGAACAAAAGTGGAGACTGTTTGACCTTTCTGTCAGCACTGGATAGAGCGTGGCCGGTTCTGCATGACCAGAAACTGCAAGAGGAGGCGAGGGAGGAGTCACTCAAGGAGGAATCATAAAGATGGTGACAAGAGTTAGCCCAAGAGGATATCAGCACCCTGCTACACTGGTGTCACCCACGTCCCTTCTGTCCATCTAGTGACTATAGAACTTAACTTAGAAACTAAAGGCTGCTATCCAGTGCTTCGGTATATTAGTTCATGCAAAATAAGAAAGAATAGTAGCTTTTATTTCAAGACTTCTGAGTGTCTTACGTGTAGAAATAAGAAGATCTAAGAAGAGAGAAATTCTAAAAGTCATCTAGTTAGGCCCTATGATTTTTATCAGTGAGAAACCCTAAGCTGAGAGAGGTTAAATGGCTAGGTGGCCACTCCATTAGTTAGGGACTGAGCTGCTAAGTAGATAGAATTCTTTTTCTGGGCCCCCCGCTTGTGCTTTTCATCTCATCAGGACATCGAGGAGGGGAAGGGTAGCTCATTTATTTACGGGAAATCGAGGCCCAAGGTGTAACTACCCATTGTCACACCCGGAATCATGTATTATACTAACTTGATAAACTGTGGTGGTTGTACTTTACACAAGAAAACTCTTTGGACTTGCCTTTCTTCTGCTAAGTGAGTAGAACAGAGTGGGTGCAGAGTTGCTGTGTTGTGTTTCCAGTTTCACTCTTGATGACTGTGTTGCTGGGCAGCTTGCTTTACCTCTAAGACCTGTTGGGGGTTCCCTCAATGCCAGTTTCTCTGTTTCTGGAAGAAGAAATGAGAGATGGTTTTCTGTCAGATGAGGTCACGTGACATCCTAAGTCTTCCATCTGCCTCTGTCCATTCATGCTTCCTGACTCGTGTGCTCCATGCAGATTGCTGGAATCCCGACCCCCATTCACGCCCATCTTTCACGAGTATCCTGGACCAGCTAACTACCATAGAGGAGTCTGGTTTCTTTGAGATGCCCAAGGACTCCTTCCACTGCCTGCAGGATGACTGGAAACACGAGATTCAGGAGATGTTTGACCAACTCAGGGCCAAAGAAAAGGTAAGAAAGAGAAGCGGAAGGCATGTGTTGACTCAGTGGACCTTCTCCACTGGGGCTTCTGAGCAAGACTGTGATGCGGCCACCTTCCTGCTTGGTTTGTGATATCAAAACAGCTTTTTCCTTCCTGGCTTTATGTGGAGGGTTCTCCAGGCCTCAGGTGTGACCTGAAATGATAAGAGAGTTTTTCTCTCTTTTGGAGATGTGGTAGGAATAAGTGGAGGAGGGCATGGCACCCCACTCCAGTATTCTTGCCTGGAGAATCCTATGGACAGAGGAGCCTGGTGGGCTACAGTCCACGGGGTCACAAAGAGTTGGACAGGACTGAAGTGACTGACTGAGCATGCACGCATGGGAATAAGTAAGGGAAGTCATGAGCCCAAAGCTCTCCTTGCAGAGTATCTACTTCACTGTCCAGACTGGAGGAGGAGGACCACTGGGCACGTACCAACAGCTTGTCTCACTCTGGCAGCTGGACAGATTACAAGAAGGTTCTAGAAAGGTGTCTTGGTTCTGCAATGGACTCGTTGAAGGGGGTTAACAGGATATAGGGATACTTGAACACTGAGAACAGTTATCAGTACATCCTGCCAGTGTCTTTGGGGATCAGGATCAGAAACAGCACATGGGCTAAAAATACCATGAGTCTCAAATTATTTGGCATGTTTCATGTTTTTATGGAAAGGGCTCAAAGGCGAACCAACTGAGGAGTTCAGAGACTCATAGCCCACTAGAGATCTGCCTTTTTGTTTTGGTGACCGTTCTCTGAATGGCCCTGTTTTATGCTGTAGTGTCTAGCTAACAGTCAGGGTCCACATGGAGGGAGCTAATCCAAATCAAAGCAATTATGTTGCTTGTTCCTCAGGACCTGCTGCTCGGGGCGCGAGGGATGTCCATGGGTAGACTTGGTTAATTTCTTCTTGCCATTCTCACTCCCCACTGTGGAAATTCGGAAAGCAATATAATAGTAGTGTCTAAAATTGTCTTCATGGCTTCCCAAGGTCTGAAGAGACCTTTTCATCCGTTTTATCCGGGAATCTTATGGCCTCTGCTACAGCGTGTAGGGCAGGTGTTATTAAATTTCCCATCTCAGAGCTGAAGATTAGTATCTACCTAGAGTCATACCCCTAGTAAGTGAGGAGGCAGCATCTTGAACAAGGGCCTTCTGGTTCCAAAACCATCTCTTCTTTCCAATATCATTGTTGTTCCCTAAACAAATAACTTAAAAATCATTTCCAGAGCTGATCTGAAGATGTAAATGTTTTGCTGCAACATAGCAATCCTAAGCCTGGGTTTGCTGTTTAGTCGTGCCTGACTCTGTGGTCCCATGGGCTGTAGCCCACCAGGCTCCTCTAATTCTGTCTATGGAATTTCCTGTCTGGAATTTCCCAGTCAAGAATACTGGATGGGTTGCCATTTACTTCTTCAGGGTGTCTTCACAGATCAGGGATCAAACTCACGTCTCCTGCATTGGCAGGTGGATCCTTGACCACTGAGCCACCAGGATACTGTTAGGCAGGTCAAGGAGCGTTCTGCAGGGGGATGCAACGAGCTTGTGACAATTCTTTAGCTCGGAGAGGGGGGTAATCCTCGCTGACCATTGAGCAGAATGGTGAAAAGAGACTGTTCCAATTACTAATTATATTCCAACTAGAAGAACCCCGAGTTCCTGACCCTTTTTGAATCACTAATTCCTGTTTTTTTGTTTGTTTGTTTTTTAAATTTATTTTTTATTGAAGCGTAGTTGAATTATGGGCTATCCTGGTGGCTCAGCAGTAAAGAATCCTCCTGCCAATGCAGGAGACTCGGGTTCGATTCCTGAGTTGGGCAGATCCCCTGGAGAAGGGAGTGGCAACCCACTCCAGTATTCTTGCCTGGAGAATTTCATGGACAGAGGAGCCTGGCAGGCTAGAGTTCGTGGGGTCACAAAAGAATTGGACACAACTTAGTGACTGAACTACAAAAACAAATTGAATTACAGTGTT
This sequence comes from Aepyceros melampus, assembly GCA_006408695.1. Taxonomy (NCBI): domain Eukaryota; kingdom Metazoa; phylum Chordata; class Mammalia; order Artiodactyla; family Bovidae; genus Aepyceros; species Aepyceros melampus. The sequence goes on from SJXQ01010486.1 coordinate 133,098, forward strand.
GCGTTTGTTACTGCTGTACAGCAAAGTGACGCAAGTATACGTGTGTGTGTGTATATATATGTTTATATTCTTTTTCATATTTTTTCCACTATGGTTTATCACAGGATATTGAATATAGTTCTCTGATTATTTCTTTTGATTGATGACACTATAAGGGTACCAACCAGTAAGAAAAATGAAAGCTGGATTTTGTCAGAAAGTAGATACTAGGAAAAGTCAAACCAGTTCTCATAATAGCTAACACGTGTAGAGCATGGGCTATATGCCATGCTCTAAGTAATTTATATGAATTCTTACATAATCTTGCATAAAAAGCTAGTAACTGTTTTAGGTAATACAACCCTGTGATGTTGGTGCTGTTACCTCCATATTAAATGTGATGCCCATTTTAACTTGCCCAAGGCCACAGATTCAACCACTCTGTTTTGGAGTCCTTGCCTTGAGCATGGATGCCTCTCCATTATAAATCTTGGAGTTCAGCAAGTGAGGGTAAAGATAGATGATGAGCTTTCTCTCTGGAGAGATTCCTCTTAAATCACTGTATGTGAAAGATGTGATTTATATAGTAGAGTTGATGCCCAAATAGGTGTTTCACAAGAAGGGGATTTACCATGTTGGAGGGATTCTAGGTATATGGTGCCATAGGCCAGTACTCCATAAATGTCCTGGTTTCCCGTATAATTCACTCTTCAGGTTAGCTCAACCTGCTGCTCCCTTGTATGTGAGGATGGATTGGTTTCTGGGCTGGGGTTCAATTTCCTTAAAGGAAGGAGTTTAGACCCAAGCCATTCCTTAGACAAAAGCATGTGGGAGAGAGGACTTAGGAAGGCTAAGAGTAGCTTGAACTAATTTTAGCTTTCCCATTTAGCAGCAAAATAACCAACCAAGAATAATTTTTCTGAATCTTCTACGTGTTTTTGTTCTGATGGTGAAAACAAGAAAGCCAAGGGTTCGGAGGGCACAGCAGTCAATCTGTTCGTCAAAGAAGTTCAGAAGGTCAAGCTCATTTCTCAGGCACTTGTGATGAATGCATATTACCATAAAGAGGGTTGCGTTTATAACACTGTCTTCTCCTCTCCTCCTTTCTTTCATTCATTCATTGACTCAAAGGTTAATCAGCAGCTAATGAGGATCTACCCTGTACCAGCCAACCTTCAAAGTGCTCACCCTCTTCTCATTTCTATTCTATCATTTCAATGGTCATTAGCAGGTATTCTTGCGAACAGAAGGCAAGTTGAATGAAAAACTCCTTTCATCAGAATATTTTATTCCCATTTTGCCTCTGTTCTGACTTCTGTTCTCTGCCTGCTGCTCTGCTTCTCCAGTATATGTTCATATACTTCTTTTCTAGCCCTGGGTTCCATTTCTATATTTTTTTCTAGAGCAGAATGACTTCTTAGAGTGGAGCATTTCATTGAGAATTTTAAGTTCCAATCACAGGAGTGTTGCTCTGGCTGCTTTATTGGGGGAAAAAGAAAAGTTCCCCCTTTTTAGACCCGGTTCTCTCAGGTTGTTGACATGAAAGCTTCTGAAGTTTTAACCCTCTGCTCCCACCCCATTTCAATCCTGAAAGTAAAAGTGTTAGTTGCTCAGTCATGTCTGATTCTTTGCATCCCCGTGGACTGTAGCCCACCAGACTCCTCTGTCTGTGAAATTCTCCAGGCAAGAATACTGGAGTGAGTTGCCATCCCTTCCCCAAGAGATCTTCCCGACCCATGAATTGAACCCGTATCACTTGTGTCTCCTGCACTGGCAGGTGGGGTTCCTTACCAGTTGACCACAGCCTCCTTTCACTTCATCATGGGCCTACAGTAACCAGTGTTAATAGTTTAGAATCTATAAAGTTGTTTACAGATGCTTTATTCTCTTTCCTGGGTTCTATCCTATTTCCTGATGCTGTAACCTCCCACCTCTTCCTAGGAACTCCATGCTGAGTTCATTTATAAATTCACGCAGAAGGACAAAGGGAAGGCACGGGAGAGGTTCTGCCCACCCAGTGAGGTAGTGTTTCTAGAGCAAGTGCCTGGCAAAGGCTTCAGCAAGTGTTCTTGCTTCTCTCTGCTGGGCTGTCTCTGTCCCTCTAGAGCACATGGTTGCCCTTTAAGATAAGATGAAAGTTTCAGCCACATGCCTCAGTGGATTTACTCACCAGGTGAACCAAGATTTAGATGACATGCCTCACGAACCCTTTGAACAGCCGCCCTGGGAATGTATTTATTTTTATTTGCACGTTGGATGATGCCTGGAGTATGACTCATTTATAGCAGGCTCATTTTTAAGCTAGATTACCTTAAGTTGGCTCTGGTTTTTAAAAAAATTCCTTTACATAACAGAAAAAAAAAATCAAAATAGAACCGAGACTGTGAAAGTTAAGTACATGATTATAATCATATGATCATCATCGTATAACTATGATTATATTCTCTACCTAAACTTTGTTGTTTATCCTGGTCACACATAACTTTAATCAACCAGTCAAGATGTTGTTATTCACTCCCTAAGTCATGTCCAACTCGTTGTGACCCCATGGATGCAACATGCCGGACTTCCCTCTCCTTCACTATCTCCTGGAGCTTGCTCAAACTCATATCCACTGAGTCAGTGATGCCATCCAACCATCTCATCCTCTATCGCCCCCTTCTCCTCCTGCCTTCAATCTTTCCCAGCATCAGGGTCTTTTCCAATGAGTCGGCTCTCCGCATCAGGTGGCCAAAGTATTGGAGCTTCAGCTTCAGCAACAGTCCTTCCAATCACTATTCAGGGTTGATTTCCTTTAGGTTTGACTGGTTGGATCTCTTTCAGTCTAAGGGACTCTCAAGAGTCTTCTCCAGCACCAGGAACTCTCAGCCCCCTTCTGCAGGTCTTGGCCTGTGGCTACCCTAGCTGTGTACTCAGGATGTCTCTTCTGAGCCTGTCTTCCCTTACCATTTGGGGTGGTCAGGTGTTCATTTGCCAACTGTGTGGGGCATTAGAGGAGAGCTGTCCAGGTTGCCGTGAGAACTGCTCTCTCAGGGGTGAAACCCCCCACTGCCCCGGGGGTGCCCCCTTCTCTCTGATGGTTCTACCTGCCCGGCAGGAGCTACGCACCTGGGAAGAGGAGCTGACGCGGGCCGCCCTCCAGCAGAAGAACCAGGAGGAGCTGCTGCGGCGCCGGGAGCAGGAGCTGGCCGAGCGGGAGATCGACATTCTGGAACGAGAGCTCAACATCATCATCCACCAGTTATGCCAGGAGAAGCCCCGGGTCAAGAAGCGCAAGGGCAAGTTCAGGAAGAGCCGGCTGAAGCTCAAGGATGGAAATCGCATTAGCCTCCCTTCTGGTTGGTACCCGGGAGACCTGGGGGAGGGCATCCCAGGTGAGGCTCGTGGTAAAGAACCCGCCTGCCAATGCAGGAGATGTAAGACCAGTGGGTTTGATCCCTGGGTTAGGAAGATCCCTTGGAGGAGGGCATGGCAACCCACTCAAGTATTCTTGCCTGGAGAATCCCCATAGACAGAGGAGCCTGGTGGGCTACAGTCCATGGGGTCACAAAGAGTCGGACACGACTGAAGCGACTGAGCACGCACAACCTGGGGGAAGCATGAGTGGGCCGAGGGGCTCATGCGGCAGGGGGTCTATGGGAACCAGGGACTGGGCTCAGAAACGTGAGACCCCGGGTTCCTTATAGAACTGGTTGGAAACCCCAGGTTCTATTCCAGCGAAAGCCTGGCCTGCTGAGAAGCTTCACCCTTCCAAGGGGGATTTTGGAGTGTGACTGCACACAGAACATGAGGGCAAGGCCATGACTGTGGCCAGCCCAACAGGCAAGTGTGGTCCAAGCTGCAGAAAGCATAGCCGTGCATACAGGCAATTCTTACTGTAGGAAAACCTGGAGAATGAAGATGTCACTGGGGTAAAAGAATCCCAGGGTGAGTGTGTGTATGTGCCTATGAGATAAGACTCCTCGCCCTACAAAATAACTCAGGGTTTCCGTAATAATTAGTTCTCTATGTGCAGTTGAGATTAGGATGAATGTTTAAGAATTTGATTTACATGAAACCTTTCAGAAACACATTAGTTGAGCAAAGATACATTTGCGGTAGGTACCACCTTGGGAAAATGCAAAGAAATAAGAAACTATGAATTAGAATCTTTGGAGTTTACGTACCCATGGAGGGAGATGAGTACTCAAGTGTGTGTTTATGTAGATAAAAAAGTTCATTGTATTCTGAGCCTGTCAGTCCCCAGGAAGCAGGCTTATTAGAAGTGTAAGGAATCAAGGGAAAATAGCGTAATGGGAGCAGTAGTAGATGATTTTAAGCACTGGGATGGTGGCTTAGGTACAGACAAGAGAATCCAGTTAGTGAAATTCAGTGAGTGTTGCTGCACATTTTTTTTTTTTTTCAGGCAACACAGAGTCTTTAAGCATCTTTGGAGCAACATGTGCCAGCATCTTGATGTGTGCTAAGGAAGCAGATAGAAAAGCCATGGATCCCACCTCCAGGGAGATCACTGTCTAGAGGGGAAACCTAGTTGCCAACAGGCAGATCTTTGTGATAAGCCCTTCGATAGCTGGGGAGAATGAAGCCTAGAAACTCAGAGAATGTACATTTTTCATTCCTCATGCTCTGATGTAAACGCTTTTGGAATAAACCAGAATTCGGACCATTAACTGCATCTCCCTCACTTTCTCAGGTTCCATGGGTTAATCCTGTTACCCTGCACTTAAGGAGAAGCATCAGTCTCCCTGCTTTGGTCCCTGAGAAAAGGAGATGTGTCCTAATAGACTATATGAGACAGAGTAGTTTATGTATTTTATGTTAGATTTCCTAGAATAATCAACTGGGCTTCCCCAGTGACTCAGTGGTAAAGAAGCCACATGCCACTCAGGAGACACAGGAGATGCGGGTTCTATCCCTAGGGCAGGAAGGTCCCCTGGAAAAGGAAGTGGCAACCCACTCTAGCATTCTTGCCTGAAAAATCCCATGGACAGAGGAACTTGGCGGGCTACAGTCCAAAGGGTCGCAAAAAGTCAGACAAAACCAAGTGACTGAGCACACACACACACAGAATAATCAACAAGGTCTCATGATATTTTAAAAATTTATTGCAAGTAGGTACTCTATGTACATTATATGGACAGCTTTATGAAAACAGTCTAATGAAGTTCACTTGGGTAATGAAGCTTCTGTCTCTACATACATCCAGCTGCCACATCCCTATAGGAAAAAGAAATGATTCTAAAAGAACATTTCCCAGTTGAAAAGGAGCTTCTCAGGACATACTGCCCATCCCTTAAGGCTGCCAGCAAGTGTCATTTCTCTCATAGGAATTTTTTAAAATTGAAGTAGAGTTGATGTAAAATATTATACAAGTTTCAGGTGCACACATAATGACTCACCATTTGTAAAGGTTATATTCCATTTATAGTTATTATAAAATATTGGCTATATTTCCTGTTTTGGACCACATATCCCTGTTGTTGTTTAATTGCTAGTGTCCAGTTCCGCTGTGACCCCATTGACTGTAGCCCACCAGGCTCCTCTGTCCATGGGATTTCCCAGGCAAGAATACTGGAATGGGTTGCCACTTCTCCAGGGGATCTTCATAATCCAGAGATCGAACCTTGAGTCTCCTGCATTGGCAGGCAGATTCTCTACTACTGAGCCACCAGGGGAGCCCATACATCCCTGTAGTTCATAAGAATTTGATGATGGGAAAATTCTAACACACACACATCTGTTTGTCTTCCCCCAAGCAGACTTCCAGCACAAGTTCACGGTACAGGCCTCGCCCACCATGGATAAGAGGAAGAGTCTGATCAACAGCCGGTCCAGTCCTCCTGCGAGCCCCACCATCATCCCTCGCCTTCGTGCCATCCAGTGTACTCTGTTTCCCAAATTAGCTGCGGCCAGTACACACCAGGCCACCTGTCCCCTGCTCTGTCCAGCCACAGACTGGTCAGGCTGGCTCCGTCCTAACTCTGCCACCTCTCCTGGACAATATGTGTACACATCCACGTGTGTGAGGGCGTCCTAGGTGATGCTGGTGGTAAAGAACCCGCCTGCCAAATGCAGGAGACCTCGAAGACGCAGGTTCAATCCCTGGGTTGGGAAGATCTCCTGGAGAAGGGCATGGCAACCCACTCCAGTATTCTTGCCTGGAAAACCCCATGGACAGAGGAGCCTGGTGGGCTACAGTCCATAGTGTTGCAAAGAGTCAGACATGACTGAAGCGGCTTAGCACGCTTGCACTCACTATATATGCAGGCCCTTACCCCCATTTCCTCATCTCTCCATGAACTTGACCCTGCCTCCTCTACCTTTCACTATTAGCCAGCTACCTGCAGAGGGGTTTGTCGGTGTTGGTGGGATCTTTAGTGAATTACAGAGTAATTTGGGATGTGATGAAAGTAACCTGGACTTGGGATCTGGTATATTTAGGACTTGGGACCTCTGCCATATTTGGGGCATCGTGGTTTTTCTTTGGTCCATGCTTCCTAGGAAGGGGCTTTGTCAAAGTGCAGGTTCCAAGGTAAACTTGCCAAATACTTTACAATAGTCCAAATCTGAGCCAATTTTATTTTATGATGGTGTTTTAAAAGAACTTAGGTATACACACACATATATACATATATTCCTAGTGTGTAGGAGGGAGAGGTTGGAGGGGCATATACCCTAATTTAAAAATTTCATCCCAGAGAAAACCAAAGACCTGAATTTTTGGCTTTCCTTCAAAAATCAAGTCAAATCAGTGGATTGTTTTTTTCATGTGCTCTGTATTTTGCCTCAGTCCCATTAACTCTTTGTTTTTTGATAACTGGCTCCTTCCATTCTCCTCTGGGGAAGGGAATGGCTACCCACTCTGGTATTTTTGCCTGGAGAATTCTATGGACAGAGGATCCTGGAGGCTATCGTCCATGGGGTTGTGGAGTTGAAGGTGACTGAGCAACTAACACACTCCTTCTACTCATTGATGATAAAAGGCCAGTCTCTGAAGAATTTGGGTTTTAGCCCTTGCTCTAAGGTGTCAGGGTCAGGAGAAGGTTCCTCCTCCCATCTCTGTTATATTTCTCCAGGCCTGTCACTCCCAGTCCCTAACTTCCCTCTCCATAGTGTTGAACTTCTCACTTCCTTGCTTTCCAGCACTTTCTTACCAAAATTTCTTCACTTCCACATCATCTTTACTCCTTTTCTCTCCCACCTACTTTCTCACCTCCCCCCCCACATCATCCCTCAGGCCAATTCCCATCCACGCACCCCCAATAAAACACATTCCCTAAGTCAGGTCTGTTTGGAGCTCTGGTGACTGGCTGGCCAGGGTGTCCACCTTCCACTGGACTTGGAAGAATCTGGGTGGTTTTCCCACATTTGGCACTTTGAGGGCGCAGAATGAATGGTGGCTAAGAACTCCCTTACATGCCCAGCAGGCTCCCCTTGGGCACAGAGTTGCTCACAAAGTCTGACTTCCCCACACCTGCAGCTCCAGTTACGTGAATGTGTGTGTCTGGTCGGGGAGAGGCTAGTTTAGGGGGACACCTCTCTGTTTTCCTAATCCCATTTGACATTTATTATTCACAGTGACACCAGGCGAAAGCAGCAAAACCTGGGGCCGGAGTTCTGTGGTCCCCAAGGAGGAAGGGGAGGAGGAGGAGAAGAGGGCCCCCAAGAAGAAGGGGCGGACGTGGGGGCCAAGTACACTTGGTCAGAAGGAATTTGCCTCAGGAGACGAAGGGTAAGAGCCAGATGATAGGAAATCCTTTAAAAATGCGGCGTGAAATACCTTTTTCTCTGTTGTGTGTTTCACCTTGTTCAAAGAAATTACATGCCTCTTGATCTTTACAAGGTTTTCCAATTGCCTTGTTCCCTGGAACCTCCTAGTTCAGGAGTTGGCACAGTTTTTTCATAAAGGGCCCAGTAGGAAGTATTTTAGCTTTGTGGGCCATGTGGTCTCCGTAGTAACTACTCAGCCCCAAGTGGTGGTAATGCAGAAGCAGCCACAGACCATGGACAATAAGTGAATGAGTGAACACGATTGTGTTCCAGTAAAACTGGACAGAAACAAGTGATGGGCAGGATGTAGCTCATGAGTTAGTTTGCCAGCCCCTGGAGCATCCTGTTCAGAGGAGCAAATAGCCCAAGCATTTGGCACTTGCGAGGAGTTCTGCCTCAGTGTTTTACTTACACCTGGCTCTTGTCCTTAAAGCATCTGCCCAGAGAAGAGAGAAGGAAAGGTGAGATGACAGGGCTCTTGAGTGGAGGTTTGTCCTGAACCAGAGGCAGGAAGAGCTACCCGGCCCTGGAGGTGCAGGCGGAGGTCACTAGCCCTTCTCTATGAGCCCACCCCATAACCACGGTGATGTGTGAGAGACCCCTCTGGACAAAGCACACAGCAGGCCCTGTTGCCTTGGATGCGCTCGTGTTCTCACTGAGGGTTTGTGGCCCACGGACCCTGGTCTTTCATAGACCAGTTGATTGCAGTGTGGTGGTGAAGTGCATGAACTCTGACTCCAGGCTGCCTGGGTGTGAATCCTAACTCCTCCACACCCAGCAGTGGGGCCTTAGATATCCTCATCTGTTAAATGGGGATTCTCTCCATACCTGTCTCATGGAGTTGACCCTGAGTAAGCTTATCTTTGGGAAGTCCCTTAAAAGGTGGGCTAGCTCATAGTAAACTTGCGTAAATAAACTTACGTAAATACTTACTGTGATGATTCTTCCATGCTTCTCATGCAATTCTGCTTCATACCTGAAGAACGCCCGTGATGGGGTATACTTCTTATTCTTGTGTTAGAATCTAGAACCATATTTCTTGACTTTTCCGAGTGTGAGGATAAGCAGCAGCCCTCTTCACCCTTTTTAGTGGCTTTCCAAAGAGCTTCTAAGGTTGACTATTAGACTTAAAAGTGTCCTCAACCTGTAACTGGCCTTGGCCTTGCTATTTCTCTGAATACTAGATTTCATGTCCAAAATCTATTTTGCTATGCTAGAAGGTGAAAATAAGTTTTGGTTCATGAAGGATGGACTCTTTGAAGCCAGTCTTTGGAAATCACTAGTTACCTTGGAACAGAAAATTTAGCTATGTAGGGCAGGCCTCTCTAAGCTGTGTAAGAAATCAGTGATGGAGTCCCCTGGTTGCTCTGTGGTACTAAACTCTGCAAGTGCAAGCACTCCCCAGTCTGTCCCTTGAGCCTTGGCTAGAGTGGGGTTGAGCTCGCGCTGAGGAACCCAGTCACCCTGAATCCCTTGGTATTTCTGACATTAGTGTGATTCCAGGTAGGCTTTACCAGGTTGGCTGTGGATCCCAACAGTCTCAATGGTTCTGTTTCATTTCAATGTATTTTTTGTCTTGCCAATAAACTCACTGCATTTCAACATTACACAAAACATTAACTTTAGAATTTTCTTCCTCCTTACATAGATTTGTCCTCAAAACTTCTGAAGCTGTTCAAAATATGTGACTTAATTTTTCATGATTATCAATTCCTCTGAAGAAATAAAATCTCAGGAAAAGACTTAATGTTGGGAATTTGTGAGAGCTTCCGTATGATACTATTTCTAATGTTAGTTCCTGTTGACTGAAGAAAATATATAAGGACAAAAAGCTGTACTGAATTCAACAACGTTAGGTGAATTTGCATCCCCATCCTTTAAAAAAATGAAACATAGGAAACATATGCACCTGTCTGTAATCAGCAGCTATCTATGGATTCACACACCGCTCCCCCACCCCTAATTAAGCTGTGGCTGCCCCTGGGATGTTTATCCCACAGATAGGGAGGTCATGGACCTGTGACCATTCCAGCAGGGCCATCTTGTTATGATGCCTTCATGATGTGGGCTTTGCAAGGGGAGGGCAGCTGGCGACGTAACAGGAGCCCAGCCTTGAGGGTTCTCAGGTGGGAGAGGCTGAGCGGCATGTATCCACTGTTGCCTGCTACTGATTCTCTTTATTCATTGAAGATCCCCTCAGAGACGGAGAAAGCTAATGGTTTAAGTACCCCATCAGAGTCTCCACATTTCCACTTGGGGTGAGTCTGATTTTCACCACCTCATCACATGTACTATAATAATCCTCCTCCCCACCCACGTTTCCTTGTCCTCACAGCACACCCTGCAGAATCAAGCCTCATTATTGCCAGGGCCATGCTGACTTTTTTTTTGGAAGCAGTACCATCGTGCACCTTGGGAAAATTCCTGTGTTGGTCCGACTTAACGTTTCCTCATTGCCCTGACCACTCCTTTTGTTAAGATTCTCCCAGCATCCTTTGTTTTAGGGAGTCAGTACATGTCTGTTTATCCTTTGGTCTTCAGCACAGGCTTTGATGCTGCTGATCTGAATTCCCTGGATCCAGAGCTGGAAGGGATTTATAAGATTTTCAGTCAGAAGTCTCAGGCTGTGGGTTTGGCAGCATGTTTCTCTCTGGCTGTGTATTTTGGTTGAAATCACTGATGTCTGGAATGTACTTTAATCACTGGTATTTCTGATAGCACTTGAAACAGAGATCTGCAGGCAGGGGAAAAAGCTGGTCCTTCTCCCTCCCTGGAGATAGGCTGGGAAGAGTGGGCTTTAGTTGAATGGCTCTCTCTAGTCCTAAAATGAGAGCTGCCCCTTGTTATAATCCCAGTATCTCCTTGGCAATCATAGCCCACAAATTCCTCAGGCCTCCTTCATTGTTCTTTAGGAAAAAGACCAGTGCTTGTGGGCCTCTGATGCCCTGTCCTGTAAGAGGGTTGGCGGGGTACCCAGTCTGTGTCCTTGGAATTACTGACTTGCCACTGGGAGCTGATAACGGGGATTTGAAAGCCAGCTCCTGTCCTCTTCCTCTCCATTCCCAGACAGGCCGAGGGTTCGAGTCCAGCCTTATGTGCTACCCACATAGGTCTGTCCCAAAGTGCACTGGGTTGACGCAGCTTTTGTCGGTCGATTTTTGTATTTGAAACGTGGATGGCTTTGGAAGTTGCCTAAGCATGCTGGAGGCTTGGAAGGAGAAATTGAAAGTGGTGTGAGTGGAGTGGCCTGGCCCGTCTCTGTGAGCTTATTGCCCAGTGCTTGCCTTGCATTGCACATCTCAGCATTGCAGTTTTTCTGATGTCACCAGTGTGTTATATTATAGTCAGTGTCTGTGGAGTCTTGGCTTTTCCCTTAAGTTGGTCTTAGGCAAGACCCTGGCCAGGGCCGGGCAGCCCTCATTCCTTCTGTTCTCTCGCCAGCCTGCCCAGGAGGTCTTCCCACAGCTCCATGGCAGCATGTGTAGGGGGTGTCATGCCTCTGCTTCTCTGTCCCTAGCGCATGTGCACTTCTGTTAAAGAACAAGCGGGCTCAGTAAGCTTTCTTGCCTGTACCCTGAGGCTCTTGGGCTTTGCTGTAATGAAGCAGATGGGGAGAGGCCCACGGAGCTGAGGGTAAAGGGAGTAACCAGTTCTGACAGTTTCATCATTTCCTCTCGTTCAGCCTCAAGTCCCTGGTAGATGGATACAAACAGTGGTCGTCCAGTGCCCCCAACCTGGGGAAAGGCCCGAGGAGTAGTCCAGCCCTGCCGGCGTTCACCAGCCTTATGGAGATGGGTAAGCATTGCCTCTGTCTTAACTCTCCCCCGATCCCTCAGGGAACTCGTGGCCAAGCTTCTTAGACTCTTTCAAGACCTCTAGCACTGCTTCGTGGGGCTGTTTCTTCTTTTCCTCAACTCTTGGTCCTGCACCCTATTCTGTTTGCCCTACTCCCATTACAGGGAGTATTTCCACATCACCACCGCTGCTGTGGAATCTGCCCTTGATCTCCTGTCCCAAGGGGCTGGTTATAATCTCCTTAGGGCAGTGAGGCAGGGGGAGGCGTGGAATCGGGCACTTGCCTTTCCTGGGTCTGCTTCCTTGTATTTTAACGTGGGGAGTCCATAGAATGGGAGATGGCAATAGAGCCCCAGTGTTCCTCCAAGGAAGCTCTTCCAGTGTTGCCCTGTGATTACTAAATGTTTAAGGCCTTCTCCAGGCTGTCTCTCAGAAAGTGTTCCTCTCTCTAGATTCCAAGGTCATAATCAGTTAGTCCACAGAGTAGCTTGGCCTCCATCCATGCCGAGGATTCTAATCCTTTACAGGAAATGGGTCTTAAGACAAGTCTGTAGGCTGTCAATTCTAGAAATTCAAGGTACCTTCCCGATTTTTTAAAATTAATTTTTATTGAAGTATAGTTGCTTTACAATGTTGTGTTAGTTCCTGTGTGTGTTAGTCGCTCAGTGGGTCTGACTCTTTACGACCCCATGGAGCCTACCAGGCTCCTCCGTCCATGGGATTCTCCAGGCAAGAGTACTGGAGTGGATTGCCATTTCCTTCTCCAGGGGGCCTTCCCGACCCAGGGATCGAACCCGGGTCTCCCCCATTTCAGGCAGATGCTTTACCATCTGAGCTACTAGGGAAGCCCAGTGTTAGTTCCTACTGTACTGCAAAATGAATCAGCTATACATATACATATATTCCCTCCCTTTTGAACTCCCTTCCCATTCCCTTCCAGTTTCAAGTCGTAAAATAATTAAGGATGTGCTTGTTCTGGGAAACTGACACGGCACTTCTATGACAGAAGGAGCAAATTGGCAGATCCCCTTTTCTGCAAATGGGAAAACAGGCTCTGGGATGGAGAGCGACTTCCCCCTGTTGGTCACTGTTGAGTGTGAAGTCCTATTGGTTCCTGGTCCTGCACCCCTGACTGTTCAACCCCTGGACCCCTAGCACTAAGCCAGGGACCCGGGGTGGGGGAGAAGGACCAGATTTTCATTCCTGCCGCCTTGCTTCCATCTTCTGTTCCCCCTCCACTTCTCTCGTCTCCGCAGAGGACGAGGACAGCGAAGGCCCACGGAGTGGGGAGAGTCGTCTCCCGCCGTCACCCAGCCAGTCCTACCTCTGTATCCCGTTCCCTCGCGGGGAAGATGGGGATGGCCCCCTCAGCGACGGCGGTCACGAGGAGCCCACCCCGGTCAACTCGGCCACCAGTACCCCTCAGCTGACGCCAACCAACAGCCTCAAGCGGGGCGGCCCCCAGCACCGCCGCTCGAGGTGGCTCTGCTCGGCTGCGGGGCCGTCCTCGCCGCCACGGGCCTCGGGTTTGACTTGCTGGAAGCTGGCAAGTGCCAGCTGCTGCCCCCGGAGGAGCCCGAGCCACCAGCCCGGGAGGAGAAGAAGAGGCGCGAGGGGCTCTTCCTGAGAGCCGGCCGGCCCCGCCGGAGCACCAGCCCCCCATCCCGAAAGCTCTTCAAGAAGGAGGAGCCCGTGCTGTTGCTAGGAGACCCCTCCGCCTCGCTGACGCTGCTGTCTCTCTCCTCCATCTCTGAGTGCAACTCCACCCGCTCCCTGCTGAGATCCGACAGCGATGAGATCGTGGTGTACGAGATGCCCGTCAGCCCCGTGGAGGCCCCGGCCCTGAGCCCCCGCACCCGCAACCCCCTGGTCAACGTCCGAGTGGAGCGCTTCAAACGAGACCCGAAGCAGTCCCTGACCCCCACCCATGTCACCCTCACGGCCCCCGCGCAGCCCAGCGCTCACCGGCGGACTCCTTCCGACGGGGCCCTCAAGCCGGCTGCCCCTCCAGCCAGCAGGAGCCCCTCCTCCAGCAATGGGCTGAGTCCCAGCCCTGGAGCAGGTGAGACCTGCCCTCCTCCTCCCTCCTTCCTCTTGGGGCCTCCTTCGCCTTGGGGCCTCTCTCCCAGGAGTGGAGATATCAGGCCAACCTCAAGTTCCTCCTCTGACTCAGCCAGTTGAGACAGGCTGCTCTGGGCCGTGGGAGGGGACTGACATCTGTCCATCCTGTGCCCCGGGGGGGCCTTCCGTGAAGAGGGGAAGCAGACAGGCAGGATCTGGGGAGAATCTGACCGGGACTCCTGTGAGATGCTCAGGCCCCGGATCTGGGAGCGTTCGGGCCAGTACTTTCAGGGTGCATCAAGGGTAGGAGGCCAGCTCTGTTTGTTCCCTGGAAAGAAGACTGCAATTACAGGGAGGAATCTGGCCACACACAGGGCAGTATTTTCTGCACGTAGCCCAGCTCTTGCCTGTCATTACAGAGTGAGCACAGACCATGGTACAGACACACTCATAAGGCAGGCTTCCAGCCGGGCATCACACACTGCGTCGCTCATCCTTTACTCACACCTGATACTCAGACGTGGAGATGCGGCCAGGTGAACTGCTCTTGCGCTGCACACCCGGTCCTTCTCTGGCTGACATCTGAGACACCTGAGCATACACTCTCACTCCCGCCCCATCCCTTGCTCCCTAGAAGACCTCTATCTGACATAAAAACCATCTGAAATCCCATAGGAGAGGAGGGCATGGCAATACCCTTTCAGTGAGACTCGAATATGAGTGACAGCTGTACTTTACTATTCAGCTTGCCCTTCTCCTGCTCAGATTTTTTTGTTAAAATCAGGTGGCCTCTTTGGAAAAAGAGACCCCCAGATTACTAGTCTTTAGGTTTCTGATGCATTGGAGAAGGAAATGGCAACCCACTTCAGTGTTCTTGCCTGGAGAATCCCAGGGACCGGGGAGCCTGGTGGGCTGCCGTCTATGGGGTCGCACAGAGTCAGACACGACTGAAGCGACTTGGCAGCAGCAGCAGCAGCCTTCTGATACCTGCTTTGACCTTGTCGAGCATGCTAAGTCACTTCAGTCGTGCCCGACTCTGTTGAACTGTATGGACCATAGCACACCAGGCTTCTCTGCCCACGAGATTCTCCGGGCAAGAATACTGGAGTGGGTTGCCATGCCCTCCTCCTGGGATCTTCCTGACCTAGAGATTGAACCTGTGTCTCTTATGTCTCTTGCATTGGCAGGCGGCTTCTTTACCATGAGCGTCACCTGGAAAGCCCTTGTTCTTGTCATGCGTTTATTAAATGGATGAGCTGAGAATGAAAGACATTTCCTTATGATGTTTCCTTACAGATATGACCTCATGTATCCCATTATTATAAGATACAGGGACCACGATCTGTCCCCTGGATATGGTCTGTAGTTCACTGTTACACCCCCAGTGCCTGCCAACACACTGCATGACAGAGTAGCCGCTCATTTCTCAAGTTATCCCAGGTGGTCAGGGCCATGGCT
>SJXQ01010486.1:151484-162501 GCA_006408695.1 Aepyceros melampus
ACCCCACTCCTTGGCTAGAGGGGGTGGAGTGGGGGGGGGGGGGCGGTGCTTGAATCCCATCAGCTCAGCCAACCAAGTGACTGCTATTCATTCTCAGATGGCCTGTGCCCTTTCCTAGGACTTTCCATGGCCCCAGGCCCTAAGTCACCTTCACATCTCTAAACCCTTGGCCCCAATCTCTGGTCCTCTGTTGGGTGCAGCTTACAGTGTAGTCCAGACCACCCTGGCTCTGGCCAGTGCTCTGGAATGAGGCAAGGAGTCTTTGCTCATTTTCTGCTTCTTGTCATTTTGTCTAGAGTAAACCTTTGCCACTGGGTGACAGCTTGAACCCGTTTCTTCCTCATCCACCTAGAGGATGACAAGGGAAGGCGAGGGCTCTACTGTGGGAGGAGCTATACCTACAAGAAGCAGAAGCAGAGTTATTCCGAAGATGCTTCTGTGGGCTTCCATGACGATGGAGGACTTTCCATCTCTCAGCTCCTTCAAACTGGGTCTCTGAGGGGGCCCCATCTGCCACCCCCCCATCTCTGGGGCAAGGCTTGGGTGGGATTGGATCCTATAGAATAAGGTTTGGGTTGCCCCCCTGTTCCCTTTCCTCGGACACTTTCCACTGCTCTTGGCAGGTGCTCCTTCATGGAAGATGGTGATGGAAAACAGATACTGCTCTCTGCCCCTCTGGCTTCTTCAGTTCGTTCCACTGATTTTACATAGGATTGTTCTCTGTCCTTGAGGATCCAGGTCACTGCCAGGGGCTGAATAGATGTCCCAGTTATTTTCATATGTCTAAAAGGCTTTGAAGGATGCTCTTAGCTTCACATCCTTTAGTATCGGGAGAGTCTGTTGTGATGACGATGGTGATGGTACCTGACATTTGGATGACTCAGAATAGGGCTAACCTTTCCTCCTAACCTTTACAAAAGTACATTATTTGCCTTGTACCTTTGATATGCTTGGTGGTAGAGAAGGGGACCTGCTGAAAGAAGATCCAAGTGAATTGGACCGATCGCTGAGTTGGGCACCCAGCTCTAAGACTGGACGCATTGGCCCTGTTCTCTGTTCTGCTTTTGCTGTCTGACCTCGGACTTGTCTCTTAGTCCTCTCAGATTTCCTTCCTGTAAGAGCAGCCGTCACCTGCTTCCCTCACAAGGGCAAAAAAGCGTGTATCAGAGCAGGTCCGAGAAGCCCGTGGCTCCCAGCCAGCGAACAGGACAAACTGCTGAAGTTGACTGTGCGGTCCCTGCCACCTTTGCCTCTGGGGGACTTGCCTACTTCCTCTGGCTTCTGGCAGAGGCAAGATTTGGAGTTGGCCTCATGACTCATGGGGACCGTGGTCAGGCACGTGCTTTTCTACTGTATTTATATGGCACCTGGTGTTTACAAGCATCACTCCTAATTCCCCCACTTAAGTCGTTAGGCTGATCATCGCTATCCTGAAGTGTCTTATGGAGCAGGAAGTGGGTGACAGGGAGCTGGAAGCAGCCCCAAAATGATGATTCGGGGCCTCTTGTTTCTTGGAGTCATTTCTCGGAGTCTGATGTGTTTTGAGGCAGGAATCAGGCCAGTTCCTAAAACAATCTTTAGGAAAGGGTCTGCTGGCCCGTGGGACGCATGTCGTGGCGGGGGCTTCATCACAAGGCTGCCTTTCCCTTAGACCACAGTTGCTTGGAACACAAGTCACCCCAAGAGCATCTAGGCCTGATACCGTGTCAGCGTTCTTGCTCTCAGCCCCCCATTGGAGACTCCTTCCCACCCCCTCCCCTAGAAGGAAGGAACCCTCTCCTGAGCCTTCCTAACTCTTCAAAGTACAGAGCAGCGGGTATTAAAGGACAGCTGTGAGTGGTACACTGCGGGGTTGGTATGTCCGTGTGGGTGTGGCAGGCCCCTCTGTGAATGCAGAACCTTGACCATTTCCACACGTGTCTCATTTAGCCCACTTCTTTGACTCAGGCGGGTGAGGGCAGGTCAGAAACACTGTTGTCTCTTGAAGAATTTGGGGGAGGGGGCAGGTGCTGCTGCTTCTGTAGTGCCAGGCTCTTGCGAGGTCTCTGCTGGAGACTGTGGACTGGGGTCAGGGGAGAGCCGCCCATGGTGCCTTGTAAGGGAATGGGGCGGCAGGAAATGGTGATCAGAGCTACCCACCCCCTAGTGTGATGCCACACACGTCTCTCCCTCTCTCTGGATCTCTTAGCCCAGCGGTGAGCCCAGGGTGATGCTGCCTTCCTCACCTGTAGCACGAGGCCTTTCTAGCTTGAAAGTCTGTAGTCCCAGGGCCCCTGGTCCAGCACTGATAAGCCTCCCCTGGCTGGGTTGCTTGCCTTTGTAGAGGACTCTGCACACGCGTGTGTGTGTGTGTGTGTGAAAGGCAAATGTTGGCAGTCTCGTGTGGTCTGACTTAGACCACCTGCTTCTCTCCTTGGCTTCAGGCCTGAGATCGCTTCTTGTCAAGTCACAGCTATTATGAGGAACACATTCCAAATGTCTCTCTTTGGTCAGACGTATTATTTTCTTAGATCAGGAATTCAAATGAGTAAAACTCCACATCAGAAGGAAAAACCCTCTACTGCTTCTGGGGAGGCCTCATTCCCTGTCTATGCCCTGGCCTTGCTGCCCAGCACCCACCACTGCAGTCACTGACGCTGGAAGGGCAGGAGGCAGAAACTGGAGTCCTAGCTGATTAAGGCTAATTAATGAGGGAGGGGGTAGGTGTCCAATTAGCCTGACCTGGCCCTGCGCTTCTGGATGGCCCTATGGCCTGGGTGAGCCTCACATTCGCTTAGATTATTTTACATTTGTCCTGATGCACTATAGACAGGCTTCATCCCCTCCTTTGTCCATTTCAGATCTTGGGCCCTACGGGAGCACCCTGGCCTCCAGAGGCTGCTCAAGGAGCTGTGATTTGTTCTGAAGGGTGGACTACTCCGTGATCTGGAGCCAGTAGGACTGGTCCTTCCTGATTCTTCTTGGCTGTGGTTCTCTGCATCTCCCGCCCATGGCCTGGCTTTGGGTCTTCACTCATGACCACAGCTGGAAATAGAGAAGCGTCTCAGGGCCCAGCTGTTGGCAGAGCCAGGAGCCTGGCTACTCTCTTTGTTTCTTTTGAAAGCAGACTTGCCTTTCCCCTGACCCAGTCTCCCTCCTGACGGTCTGATCCACCCTCCCCGCAAACACCCACAATCTAGTTTTACCCGCCTGATGGGCAGGCGTGAACCTGGCAACTAGATAGGAATCTCAGGACGGACACCAGAGTACAGTGCCAGAGGTTCAGAGACAGGCCTTTCCTGTTGGATTGTGTTGGGTAGATGTCCAGGAAATCAGAACCCAGAGGTCAGATTGGTTTATCTAGAGGGGTCCTGGTGGATGATGGCCCCACGGAGAGAGTGGTCTTTCTCTACACTTCCTGAAGTCTAAAACCAAGTTTCATAAGTATTGGGTTAGCCAAAAAGTTAGTTAGGGTTTTTCTGTAAAATACAGAAAATGTGAAGGAACTTTCTGGCCAGTCCAATAACCTGTTGCCCGTGTTCCTGAAATCCTTCACCTCTAACTACTTGCTTTGAGAGATATGGCATTTAAAAAAATTCTGATCTAATGTTCATCATGCATTTTTCATTAATTTCAATTTTTAAAAGTACTGCTTTGAAATATGATTCATCTGGATAGCAGAGGGGGTTTTTTGGTGTTTTTTGTGACCCCCTTAAATCTTGCATCCAAGGCGAGTTGCCTCACCTTGTCCTGGTCTCAGCTCTGCCTGCCCCTCACCTGAACAAGCTGAAGGCAGAGCTGTGAGGCAGGCTCAGGTCTTTTCTGGGCTTCCTTCCTTTCAGGTTCTGAGCTGGGTGGTGACCTTGGGAGTGTTTGCATAGGAATGTGTTGACTTAGCAGTGAAACACCGAGGGCAGTTTTCAGCCTTGGACCTGTGACTGGGGTGACATTTCCTGGATGTCCCTTAGTTGCCTGTCAACCTCTCTGAAACCCTGAGGCTGCTTGGAGGAGTGCATGTGTAAAAGGAAGGGATTATAGTGAGAAGGATGCTGTAGAGTCTCCATCTGAAAACTCTGGGACATCTCTGAACCTGCAGAGAAGTGAATAAACCATTTTCCCAGTTCCAGAAAGGACCAAAATGGACAGAGGCGTTTTTACTCCCTTCCACAGGCACTCTACTGCCTGCCCTCAGTGACCTTCATAATGTCAGCCATCACGTCACCTCCATCGGTATCCTTTTCGCTACTGTTATTATTCTCTGTCATCTTTATTTTACTCTCATCATTTATCCTTCCCTCCAGTTCCAGAGGCCATGCTGGCTATGGCTTTTGCTTCATCACTTGTCAGAATGAGGTATGGGTTCATCCTGGTCTGGGTATGAGGACTAAGAATAAATTATATGAAACCATTATATTTCTTCTAGGTGAGTGGTGCTGTCCTGAAAGTGTATATTCTTTTCTTTTCTTTCTTTTTGACTCATGTACCCTCGGGGTGGGGTGGGAGTATATTTGCTCCAGCTAAGAATGTGGAAACCGAGGCTCAGATGGTTATAGGCCCAAGGTCACACAGCTAGGAAGGAGTATTGCTGATCTGTTGGCGCCAAAATCATCTCTTGTTTTCTCCTGAGCATATTTTAAGCCACTGTTTAGACACTCTGGGGTAAAGTCAGCCTAGCTTAGGTCCGCCATAGCTCTGAGATGGTTCTCTATCCAAGGAGGAGTTGTCCTGTGACTCTATCACCAGCTTCTGAGACTGGAGACACCCAACAGGGCTTGCAATCTCCCTGAAGCTCAGCCGACCTCCTCTCTGCATCTGCTACTTCCTTCTCCATCATTTCCTTTTTATGATTGTTCAGGGGGTGTTGAATATGTCAATTGCATAGCTCTTCTCCCAGGATCATCGAAGACCCGTGGGCTCTCGCTTCTCTTTCCAGCCCACAGTTGCCCATGACTGACCACTCTTTACCGCAACTTTGACCCACATCCCTCTGGGCCTCTCGAGTTTGGAAGCCTTATTGTAGCTCCTCTTGGGAACTTGAAATCAGGCTTTTGTCTTTTTATTGTATCAAACCACGTGCCCTTGTTACCCAGTTGTGGCAAAGAAGGAAGGTGATGAACTTGTCCACTTCTTCCTCTAATCTTCCTCACTACCCACGCTAAACACACACTCTCATGCTCACAGTCACACTCTCACACTCACACACATGTCACACACACATACACACAGATTTAGTCTGAGACTGTATCAGTATTTTCTAGGGAGGTTAAGGAAAGCAGCTGGAGATGGGTTTTATTTAATTCACAGAAAACCTTTCTTTGGGATTTTCCTCCCCGTTAGAGCCTTTGCGTCTAGGTAAAATGGAAGTTCACATACCCCGCTGGTTTTGTTCCCTTGTGTGTAGCTCCTAATTTTCATTCCCAGGCCTTCCCTGCTCCAGTGTCCTGCCCATGTGTGCTGACCCTGTGTCCTTGAATTCCCATTTTGCTTTGGGATTTAAGTTATTGTAATTTGTCAACAATATTTAAAAATAGAAAAGTCCTGAGGAAAACTTATCAGGTTCTTTTCTTTGGCTTTTTTTTTTTTTTTCAAGGTACTGTAAATTGTTAACTAGGGATGCCAAGCAGGCTTGGTTCAATGGCTAAACCTCTTATCGTATTACAGCGTAAGGCTGATCTCAGCCTGGTCTCACCACCAGAGCACACACAGACTTGAATAAAACTGTTACAATCATGACTTTTGGTTTGCCGTGGTGCTTTGTAAACTTGTCCTTTCCCCTCTTTTCTTCGTAAGTACACAAGATGCCCAAGTAACTGACTGTTTCTTGACGACTGCCATATGTAGGGGTAAAATAATCGGAGAGAGGGGTAGATATGGTGCAGGAAAGAGGAGGTAGGTGAGGAACCTCCTTGAAGATTTTAGAGACCCCCAACCAGACCACGGAGACCCACCAACAGGTGTCTACCGAAGCAGTTCAGTCTCTTGGCACAACTGACTTTGCCCAGGTAGTGAATTTTGGCTTTCAGAACTCCTAGCAAGGATGTGCTCTCTCACCCCCATCAGTGTCCACCCTGATGTTCCTGGCAAAGCTGGGAATGTGACTGAGAGGACAAACACCAGTGGAGCCGTGTGCTTGTGGACAAGGTTTGCCAGCTGTGAGTCATGGGCTCCTTGTGGCCTTGATACTCTGAATGGCACTTGCCAGCTGTGTGACCTTGGGCAAGCCACTTATCTCTCTGCGTCTCTTCTGGAGCAAGCTCACCACAAAGCAGCCTTTGTGCTCACTTTCTGTGACTGTGCATTGGGTGAGGCTGAGGGTGAAAGCAGAAGAATTTTGTTTGGGGCCATTCTTCAGTCCACTGTTTTTTATCACTCAGCTGCATGTGGAAAAGTGGCTTCCGAACTTCCATGTTGACCCACTCATGCTTTAACCCTTGACCTTCACTCACTCCATACCTCTTAGCCCCTTTCTCTGCTACCTGGGGAGGGTGTCCGGGGTGAGTGCTAGATGCTTAGACTGTGAGGAGCAAGATGACCTTGTGCTGAACTTCAAAGCTGGTTTGACCAGGGCCATATGACCTTTGTCAGGTTGACTGGGCAAAGATGAAAAATTGACTCAACTCCTTGTTCAAAAAAATGCTATGAGAGACATATGTATATAAATCGCTCCATGTTTCTGCAGAGCAGTTTGATCTTGTGGCATTAATTCTATAACATGGACTCAGAAATTTCATTTAGTAACACAACTAGCTACAGTGCGCCAAGCCTTGCACTTGTCTTGACCTGCATTATTTCATTTACAACATCTCAGCATCCTAAGAGTAGATCCCATTATTCTCTCCATTTTATACTGAGAGAAATGAAGACTGAAGTCAAGGAACAGGCCCAAGGCCACAGAACTATCAAACAGTGCAGCTGGGCTTTGTCTGATTCTAGCCTCTGCTTTCATATCATACGAATGAGTCAGATGCAGGCAAAGACTTGTTTACAAGTCATCTCAGTGTTAATTTACAGGAGGCTTCTAGTGACTACAAATGACCCAAACAAGATTTTGGGGGTCTACTACCCTCTTCCTCGGTCAACATGGAATCTAAGAACATGAGAGCATGTTTCTAATTACAAATTAAAAACAGTCTAAATGCCTGGCAACGGGGTTGCTTAAACTTTCCAGCTCTGCGAGGCATTTATTGAGTATCTTTGTGCCAGGTGCCAGCTGGACACGAGATTTACAGCTTGTTCGGATATAGGCCAGTCTGCAAGACTTCATGTCTGCTAGAAGAGATTGAAATATACAGACACCTGTTTAAGGTGGTCAGTGTTATGTTGGTGCACCACGGATTGGCATTAGCTTGAGCTGGGGCTTCACAGACCTCACCGAGGTGGTGACATTTGAGTTGAGTCTTAAGGGCTGGTGGAGCACAAAGGCATGAGATGGCTTCCTCTCATAGCAAGCAGTACATGCCTGTCTTTCTTGTGGGAAAATGACCCCAGGTGATACCTCACATAGGTTCTGAGTTTACGATTCAACCATATGTGAGGTTCAGTTCAGTTCAGTCGCGCAGTCGTGTCCGACTCTTTGCGACCCCATGAATCGCAGTACGCCAGGCCTCCCTGTCCATCACCAACTCCCGGAGTTCACTCAGACTCACGTCCATTGAGTCTGTGATGCCATCCAGCCATCTCATCCTCGGTCGTCCCTTTCTCCTCCTGCCCCCAATCCCTCCCAGCATCAGGGTCTTTTCCAATGAGTCAACTCTTCGCATAAGGTGCCCAAAGTATGTGAGGTTATGTAGACATTAACATCAGATTGTTCAAGAATAATTAAGAAAATAGGGAAGCATTCAAAAGTTTAAATGCAAGATACCAAAAGCTTCAAAAATAACTTGATCCCAATACAGAAAATATACTTTCCATCTTAAAAAAAATTCCTTTGATAAGCATAAGTAAAAGATGGAAAGATAGTTATTGATGTCTCTATGGAGGGGTATTATGGATAACCTTAAAACGTTCTTTACTTTCAAAACTTTTAAGGCCTTTTTCAAAGAATATATTTTTGTTTTACAGTCAGCAAAACAATGATGGCTATGCAGTTTGGGGGTACTTCCTCATGATCCCAGGGGTCTCTGCAGATGTTCCACAGGTCCCTTGCTTTGAGGCTGACCCCCTTGTGCCAAGTAACACAGCACAGTAACTGCAGAAGCCCTGCTCTTGGAAGATGAAATTGGTGCTGGGGCCAGGGCCAGCTTCCCATTCCAAATGGTATCTCTTCTCTTCCTACTCCTTTGCTCATCATTTCCTCCCAATGGAGAGATGGTGCTGGACTGGTGAGCCACCTGCAAAATGCAAGCAAAACCTGTGAGGAGACAGGAAGAAAGTCCTAAGAGAGAAGGCACAGGGAGGTCTTCAACAGGGCATAGCTGGTTAGGAATGTCTGGTTGTGGATGGGCCTGTCATGCGCTCTTAGGTTTGCAACACATAGACACACCCCTCCATGAAAGGAACTGGGCTGGGCTAACACACCACACCCTGTTTAGTTGATGATGGAATGTGCTTCATTCAAGGCTGGGATGGGCTAATCCTCTGAGCCCTCCAGTCCCCACCCAATCTAGTCTGACCAGCTCAAGTTGGAGAACACGTTCTGGGGTAGGGGCATGGGGTGGTGGTGGTGAAGAGTGGGCTTCTGCACTTTGCCCTGCCCCTCCTCTCAGAGGCTGGTCACACTGCAGCTACCCAACGGGGAGGGTCTCTTGTGCAGTCTCAATGGCGGGCACTGGAGACTTCCTTGTGCAAAGGGTAAGGGGGATCAGCCCTAGCAAATATGCTCACAAAATACAGGTCTGATCATGTTACACCCTAAGGTCTGTAAGAGGAGATTCACATTCTTTAGCATGGCTTTCAGGGCCCTTTACTTGTCCCAATCTACTTTCCCAAACTCCTACCACACTGTCCCTGCCCCAGGCCATCTCCATACCTAAGATGCTACCCTTCTCTGCTACCTGTAAGACTTGATCTTCCAGGAACAGAGACCTCCTGTTGGAAAACCATTCTCCTTTGTTTGAGCATGAAACCACACAACTCAAATATGACTTGAACCCATGGGCCAGAACTCCAACCTGGCCAGATCTCAGACTGGGACTTGAACCCACTGTCTTCTAATTGCAATCACACACTTGGTCTCAGGACTTAATGATTAGCTCAGGTTCTTGGTTTAAAACCCAACATTCAAAAAACTAAAATCATGGCATCTCTTCCCATCACTTCATGGCAAATTGATGGGGGAAAAATGGAAACAGTGACGACTTTATTTTCTTGGGATCCAAAATCTCTGTGGATGGTGACTGCAGCCATGAAATTAAAAGACACTTGCTCCTTGGAAGAAAAGCTCTGACACACATAGATAGCACATTAAAAAGTAGAGACATCACTTTGCTGACAAAAGTCCATCTAGTCAAAGCTATGGTTTTTCCAGCAGTCATATACAAATGTGAGAGTTAGACCTTAAAGAAGGCTAAGCACCAAAGAACTGATGCTTTTGAACTGTGGTGCTGGAGAAGACTCTTGAGAATCCCTTGGAAAGCAAGGAAATCAAATTGTAACAGGAGGGAAAGGGGCAGGGCACAACTTTTGAAAGAATAACATAGCCCAAGGACACAACATAAACTAATTAGACTTAAATGGGTCCAAGATGGCAGACACACAGACACACAAGATGGCACAGAACGCGGTCAGCTGCTACGGCACACAGAGCGTGGCCAAGAGGAGCTACCCACATCCGAGGTCAGGGACAGAAGCTGGGAGGACCCCATGCCTGAGGGACAGTGGCCAAGAGGACCTACCCCACATCTGAGGTCAGGGGTGGCGGCTGGGATGAGCTACCCCATGCCCGAGGCCAGGGGCAGCGACTGAGAGTGCCAGGCTGCGAAGGCACAGGAATGGTCAAGAGGAGCTACCCCACATCCAAGGATCAGTGGCTGCATGGGCACAGGAGGGCCTAGAGGAGCTATTCCACGTTCAAGGTCAGGAGGGGTGGCAGTGAGGAGATACCCCTCATCCAAGGTAAGGAGCAGCGGCTGCACTTTGCTGGAGCAGCCGTGAAAAGATACCCCATGTCCAAGGTAAGAAAACCCAAGTAAGATTGTAGGTGTAGCGAGAGTGCATCAGAGGGCAGAAACACTGAAACCATAATCACAGAAAACTAGTCAATCTGATCACACTAGGACCACAGCCTTGTCTAACTCAGTGAAACTAAGCCATGCCTGCAGGGCAACCCAAGACGGGCGGGTCATGGTGGAGAGGTCTGACAGAATGTGGTCCACTGGAGAAGGGAATGGCAAGCCACTTCAGTATTCTTGCCTTGAGAACCCCACGAAGAGTATGAACAGGCAAAATGATAGGATACTGGAAGAGGAACTCCCCAGGTCAGTAGGTGCCCAATATGCTACTGGAGCTCAGTGGAGAAATAACTCCAGAAAGAATGAAGGGATGGAGCCAAAGCAAAAACAATACCCAGCTGTGGATGTGACTGGTGATAGAAGCAAGGTCCGATGCTGTAAAGAGCAATATTGCATAGGAACCTGGAATGTCAGGTCCATGAATCAAGGCAAATTGGAAGTGATCAAACAGGAGATGGCAAAAGTGAACGTCAATGTTCTAGGAATCAGTGAACTAAAATGGACTGGAATGGGTGAATTTAACTCAGATGACCATTGTATCTACTACTGCGGGCAGGAATCCCTTAGAAGAAATGGAGTAGCCATGATGGTCAACACAAGAGTCCAAAATGCAGCACTTGGATGCGATCTCAAAAACGACAGAATGATCTCTGTTCGTTTCCAAGGCAAACCATTCAATATCACAGTAATCCAAGTCTATGCCCTAACCAGTAATGCTGAAGAAGCTGAAGAGGAATGTTTCTATGAAGACCTACAAGACCTTTTAGAACTAATACCCCAAAAAAGATGTCCTTTTCATTATAGGGGACTGGAATGCAAAAGTAGGAAGTCAAGAAATACCTGGAGTAACAGGCAAATTTGGCCTTGGA
>SJXQ01010486.1:163405-181077 GCA_006408695.1 Aepyceros melampus
TTTAGAAAAGGCAGAGGAATCAGAGATCAAATTGCCAACATCTGCTGGATCATGGAAAAAGCAAGAGAGTTCCAGAAAAACATCTATTTCTGCCTTATTGACTATGCCAAAGCCCTTGACTGTGTGGATCACAAAAAACTGTGGAAAATTCTGAAAGAGATGGGAATACCAGACCACCTGACCTGACTCTTGAGAAACCTATATGCAGGTCAGGAAGCAACAGTTAGAACTGGACATGGAACAACAGACTGTTTCCAAATAGGAAAAGGAGTACATCAAGGCTGTATACTGTCACCCTGCTTATTTAACTTATATGCAGAGTACATCGGAGAAGACAATGGCACCCCACTCCAGCACTCTTGCCTGGAAAATCCCATATACAGCGGAGCCTGGAAGGCGGCAGTCCATGGGATCGCTGAGGGGTCAGACTCAACTGAGCGACTTCACTTTCACTTTTCACTTTCATACATTGGAGAAGGAAATGGCAACCCACTCCAGTGTTCTTGCCTGGAGAATCCCAGGGACGGGGGAGCCTGGTGAGCTGCCGTCTATGGGGTCGCACAGAGTCGGACACGACTGAAACGACTTAGCAGCAGCAGCATGCAGAGTATGTCATGAGAAGCGCTGGGCTGGAAGAAGCATAGGCTGGAATCAAGATTGCTGGGAGAAATATCAATAACCTCAGATATGCAGATGACACCACCCTTATGGCAGAAAGTGAAGAGAAACTAAAAAGCCTTTTGATGAAAGTGAAAGAGGAGAGTGGAAAAGTTGGCTTAAAGCTCAACATTCAGAAAATGAAGATCATGGCATCTGGTGCCATCACTTCATGGGAAATAGATGGGGAAACAGTGGAAACAGTGTCAGACTTTGTTTTTTGGGCTCCAAAATCATTGCAGATGGCGACTGCAGCCATGAAATTAAATGACACTTACTCCTTGGAAGAAAAGTTATGACCAACCTAGATAGCATGT
Source organism: Aepyceros melampus (assembly GCA_006408695.1). Lineage (NCBI taxonomy): Eukaryota > Metazoa > Chordata > Mammalia > Artiodactyla > Bovidae > Aepyceros > Aepyceros melampus. The sequence continues at coordinate 164,380 of SJXQ01010486.1, forward strand.
TGAAAAGCAGAGACATTACTTTGCCAACAAAGTTCCGTCTAGTCAAGGCTATGGTTTTTCCAGTTGTCATGTATGGATGTGAGAGTTGGACTGTGAGGAAGGCTGAGTGCCGAAGAATTGATGCTTTTGAACTGTGGTGTTGGAGAAGACTCTTGAGAGTTCCTTGGACTGCAAGGAGATCCAACCAGTCCATTCTGAAGGAGACCAGCCCTGGGATTTCTTTGGAAGGAATGATGCTAAAGCTGAAACTCCAGTACTTTGGCTACCTTATGAGAAGAGTTGACTCATTGGAAAAGACTCTGATGCTGGGAGGGATTGTGGGCAGCAGGAGAAGGGGATGACAGAGCATCTCATCAGATGGCTTGATGGCATCACTGACTTGATGGACGTGAGTCAGAGTGAACTCCAGGAGATAGTGATGGACAGGGAGGCCTGGCGTACTGCGATTCATGGGGTCGCAAAGAGTCGGACACGACTGAGCGACTAAATTGAACTGAACTGAGGCGCTATGAGAATTCCAAGGCACTGTCAAAAGACCAAGGAGTGGACAGTGGCCCTGTTCCTGGAAATCTTCACTCTGTCGACTAAACAAAGATTTACAACTTGAGAGTTGTGAGTTAAGTTTTATTTGGGACAAAAGGAAGACTATGCATCTCAGAGAGCTCTGAGAGACTGCTCCGAAGCAGCAGTGGGGGAAAGTCAACATATAAGATTTGGGTGAAGGGGGAGTTTTTTAGTCATGAGGGTCTGATGTCACCATGAAGGGATTTAGTGCTTCTCTAGCTATGAGGAGATGCAAGGATGGAGATCATAAAATCTGTTCCTACAAACATCCAACTATCTAAAGGCCTGTCCCACCAGATTCTCTGGAGCACAGAGTGCCTCACTGCACCCTGAACTCCCTTAGGAGTTGTTGAAGGTGAACAGCTATAGCAGCATGGTGTTCAGTCTCCGTAGAGGCAGATGGTGAATGCCTTTGTGGTTGGGTTGTTGGCAATGCTTTTGGTAAGTGCCAGTTTGTAGCTGACAGTACATATATACAATGGAATATTACTCAGCCATAAAAAGGAATGCATATGAGTCAGTTCTAATGAGGTGGATGAACCTAGTGTGAACGAGGTCAGAAAGATAAATGTTGTATGCTCCTGCTGCTGCTAAGTCGCTTCAGCCATGTCCGACTCTGTGCAACCCCATAGACGGCAGCCCACCAGCTCCTCCGTCCCTAGGATTCTCCAGGCAAGAATACTGGAGTGTTTGCCATTTCCTTCTCCAATGCATGAAAGTCAAAAAAGTGAAAGTGAAGTCACCCAGTCGTGTCCGACTCTTAGTGACCTCATGGACTGCAGCCCACCAGGCTCCTCCATCCATGGGATTTTCCAGGCAAGAGTACTGGAGTGGGTTGCCATTGCCTTCTCCAAAATGTTGTATACTAATGCATATATGTAGAATCTACAAAGATGGTACTGGAGAATTTATTTTCAGGGCAGCAGTGGAGAAAGAGACATAGAGAACGTGGACTTATGGACATGGGGAGAGGGGAGGAAACCATGAGATGTATAGAGAGTAACATGGAAACTTACATTACCATATGTAAAATAGACAGCCAGTGGGAATTTGCTGTATGTCTCAGAGAACACAAACAGGGGCTCTGTAACAATCTAAGGGGGGGGATGGGGTGGGAGATGGGAGGGAGGTTCAAGAGGGAGGGGACATATGTATACCTATGGCTGATTCATGCTGAGATTTGACAGAAAATAACAAAATTCTGAAAAGCAATTACCCTTCAATTAAAAAACAAATAAAAAAAACTTTTTAAAAGAGTCTTCTCCAGCACCACAGTTTGAAAGCATCAATTCTTCAGCACTCAGCCTCTTTATGGTCCAACTTTCACATCCATACTGCCTACTGGAAAAACCATAGGCTTGACTAGAAGGACATTTGTCAGCAAAGTAATGTCTCTGCTTTTTAGCACGCTGTCTAGGTTTGTCATAGCTTTTCTTTCATGGCTGCAGTCACCATCTGCAGTGATTTTGGAGCCCAAGAAAATAAAGTCTGTCACCGTTGCCATTGTTTCCCCATCTATTTGCCAGGCAGTGATGGGACCGGATGATCTTAGTTTTTTGAATGTTGACTTTAAACAATAATGGGTAAAATTGCCGGCCTCTTTTAGCACGTGTCATGGCAATGATGCCAAATCGGACAGAACTCCCTGTATTCTTCACCATCATGTACTACAGTAGCGGGGATGTCAGGTCCACTGAAGAGCACCCGTGATAAAACAGTGGATATCACTAACTTAATGACATCTTGACTGTGAAGTCATCTTTTTAGCGTTCTGTGTGATGAAGTGTGAAGTTCACATACAGCCATATCTGCTGCTTGTAGACACACAAGGTTTGTCTCAGGGAAAGCATACCTGTGATTGAGTGGCCAGCTGAGCTGGCTGCGTCCTTTTTTTTTTTTTTTTTTCATAGGACACCAGTTTTATTCAAGAGAATGATCATAAAGACAACTACAATTATTCAGGCCTGAGTATTTAGTAGATCTGGAATAAAGTGAGACTGTTACTTCAGGGAAAACAACTGACAGCATGTGTTTCCAATGATAAAATTCAAACTTACAAGTAAAAATTAGGATTTTGGAAAATCTTGAGTCTGTCATGAGCTTGACAGCCTGCTAATACTTAGGAGATTTTTCTGATGCGATTGGTAGCAATGTTAATGAGTATGATTTCTTTTATGTCATATAATAAAATGTGTCAACCCTTAGAAGTTCTGCATAACTCAGTAAATCAATATTTTCCATATGACAGTGAATGAAGTTACCAAATCAAGCATTCAGAAATCCACGCAAAGCCCGAGATAGACCAATGGATTCTAATACAGTATAGTATAAAAAGTTCATGGTTGTGGTTTCAAATTCCACATTCCAACTGGCATTTAAGAAACTATAGCTTGTTGAGTTTTGGTATAGTATCAGAGAAGAATACCCACTATTATCTGAAAAGGGTATTAAAATAAGCCCCTTTTTTCCAAATACATATTGGTATGAGGCAAGATTTTTTTCATATGTTTAAACCAAAACAAGATGCCGAAACAGACTGAAGGCAGAAGGTCTAGAGTTTGGCTGCCTTTTATTAATCCAGACATTAGAGACACGCAAAAATGTAAAATAATGACTCTCTTTTCATAGAATTTTTTGGTTATGTTCATTGATCATTTCTTTGTGTTTACAATTTAACAAGTTTATTATTGTATTTTTAAATGAATCGATACATTTAAAATTTTTTTTCAGTTTTATCGAATACAGTAGATACAAAGCACATACATAAACAGGTACTCTGGGGGCGTCAATAATTTTTAGAAGTCCTAGAGGATTTGAGTGACCACCAGATGGCGCTGATGAGAATAAAGAGCAGACTCGGTGTGTGTGAGTAATGGGAGACAGAATAAAAGTGGGCTTTGCAGTAGTTTTAAGGTATGAGATTTCCTAAGAGCGCTGATATTTGTAGACTCCGAGGAAAGTAAGTGACAGACCCAAGACTTAATCAGGGGTTTTTCACAATCTAAGTTAAATAGGCAGATTTATGCCAAATAATATATTGGATTTTTTTTTTTTAACTTCTTCTAACAAAAGCCAAGCACATTCCTTGGAGAAGCTCCCTGAAGTCTTGGAAACTAAGCAGATTAAACCAAAAGAGCTCAGTCTTTTTCCATTTTGTGTTGTTAATAAGATAACATTAATCTCTGGGATTTAGGAGTGAAATGTAGGCAGATTCATTCCAGTAAGGAGTGCATTGTAGTAACCTCACAGCCAGTAGCTCCTTCCCACAGGTCCTGGCAGCCCCCGGTTGGGGGAGGAGCTGAATGAGTTGGAGTTGTTGGGGTGGGGGTGGAGAGAAGGTCACCTTTGAGAGAATTAGCAGGCTTCTGGATGACAAAACAGTATAAATGTCTGGGTGTTGTGTGATGGACTACAAACAGGCATTGGGAAAACTTCAAGCCAAATATATTTTTCCTTTAAGAGCAGTCTGAAATAGCTGACGAAGGACAGGATTCTCTTCCAGAGGTGAAGTGCTTATTGGCAATGCTCTTTTAGAGGTCACCAAGAAGAGGAACTTGGGTCTAGACTGGGAGCTGGCTCTGGATGGGCCTACGAGCTGCTAGAGAAATGGATGCAGGGTGGTATCAGCTCTCCCCACCCTCTAGGTTGGGAGTTTATGTGCCCCCTCCTCTGTTATTTATTCATTCACTCACTCATTCATAAACATCATTTGGAGCTACTGTCCATGTGCCAGGCCTTATGCAACATGCTGTGTCTACAGTGGAGCCTGAAACAGCTGTGGTTCCTACCCTTAGGTGGGCTTATTTGAAAAAACACAAGTCAATACTGAAGAAATCTACCTATCTTCATGCCACTACCCAGCATAGACTTTTTAAAATGTTTCAAAATCCACTGAGCTTATTCTCTAGGAGACCATCAGTGCAATTGGTCAAGTTGACTAGAAGATTTTCTACATAAAGATGAAGGTGGGCATGACAACACAAGCGGCTCAGAAACAGTAGGAAGGGATGCTATTTAATCTTGGTTGCCCTTCCTTTCCTTCTTCCTTCCTGTCCTTTTTCCATGAATATTTATTGAGCATCTACTAAGTGAGATGTCTTATCCAGCAACCAAGCTGGACAAGACACACTTGGTCTCTAACCTGGTGGAGCATCCAAGTAGGTAAACAACAGAAACGTATTGACAGATTGTGGTTAGTGATGTGAAGGACAATGGGGTTGGAACCAGCTTGAGATAAAGACGGTCGGGGCAGGCCTCTTTGAGGAAAGGAGTTTAAGCCAAGATTTCTCAGCCTCAGCACCACTGGCATTTTAGGCCAGACATTTCTTTGTTCTGGTGACTATCTTGCGTGTTGTAGAATGTTTGGCAGCATCCCTGGCCTCTGCCCACTCACTTCCACCCCCATTTGTAAGAATGAAAAACAAATGACTCCAGGCATTATTAAATGCCCCTCAGGACCAAAATTGTTCCTGATTGAGAACCGCTGATTGAAGCCAAGATTTGAAAGATGAGGAACCCATCAAAAGAGGACTGCACCGGGGGTCTTTGAGGCCATAGTAAAGCATTTGTATTTCATGCTAAGTAGAAAGAAATCATTGTTTTCAAGCATGGGTGACATCATCTACTCTGAATTTTGAAAAGCTTCTTTAGGCTGTGGAGTGAAGAGTGGATTAAGTAGGGTAGCAGAAAAAGTCATGGCTGTCAACAGAAGCTGTTGTAGAAGTTGTCTGCCCAAACCCAGGAAAGGATGGCAGCCTAGACTAGGCCGTGGCACCATAGGTGCCTCTTGATGAAAGTGAAAGAGGAGAGTAAAAAAATTGGCTTAAAACTCAACATTCAGAAAACTAAGATCATGGCATCCAGTCCCATCACTTCATGGCAAATAGATGGGGAAACAATGGAAACAGTGAGGGACTTTATTTTGGGGGCTCCAAAAATCACTGCAGGTGGTGACTGCAGCCATGAAATTAAGACACTTGCTCCTTGGGAGAAAAGCTATGACCAACCTAGACAGCATATTAGAAAGCAGAGACATTACTTGGCCCACAAAAGTCTGTCTAGTCAAAGCTATGGTTTTTCCAGTGGTCACATATGGATGTGAGAGCTGGACTATAAAGAAAGCTGAGTGCCTAAGAACTGATGCTTTTGAACTGTGATGTTGGAAAAGACTCTTGAGAATCCCTTGGACTGCAAGGAGATCCAACTAATTCATACTAAAGGAAACCTGTCCTGAATATTCATTGGAAGGACTGATGCTGAAGCTGAAACTCCAATACTTTGACCACCTGATGCGAAGAACTGACTCATTGGAAAAGACCCTGATGCTGGGAAAGATTGAGGGCAGGAGGAGAAGGCAACGACAGAGGATGCGATGGCTGGATGGCATCACTGACTTGACGGACATGAGTTTGAGTAAGCTCTGGGAGTTGGTGATGTACAGGGAAGATTGGCATGCTGCAGTCCACAGGGTCGCAAAGAGTCAGACATGACTGAGCAATTAAACTAACTAATGAACTAACCTTAGGTGAAGAAAAGGAGAACACTCAAGTCTTACTGATGGACTTGATGTGGAGATTCCATCACTAAGGGTAGCTCCATGGGGCTTCCTTTGCTCCCTGGTGAAGTGGAAGCATTTGCTGGGATGAGAGGGGGTGGGGAGGTTGGGGAAATGTTAAGCTTCAAGCCCAACCCAATAGCTAGCTGCTGGTTCATAGCTCTCATGAGAATATGTAGTTGGGGTTAACATTTGGTTGGGATATGTCTGGGACTGTGTGTGCTGGGTTCAGAGTTCTATGTCCAGTGTGATTCTGGCTGATGGACAGCATCTCTTTAGCACTCAAGATTTCTGCTCAAAAACCTGGAAAGGCAGAAAAAACAGAGCTGCTTAATGAATGGAGGCTAATCAAAGCTGGATGCTCAAGCCTCACTTTCAAAGCCAGTGATAATGCAAAATCCACTCAGCATCCTCAACTCAGTCCAAAGATCTTGTTCCTTGATGAGGAAAAAATGGAAACACAGTGACCTGGCAGCTGGGGCTGGGAGTAAACAAAACTGTTGCTTATGGCAGTAAACCATAGCTGAGTATGGGTCTCTTGTCTAAAGTCAGAGAGTGATGGGGGGGCACTGGAGGACAGGGCAGGGAGGCTGTTTGGTGAAAAGCATTAAGTGTTACCAGGGACGTGGGAGAACAGCAGGAACAAACTAACGAAATATTAGGGCGCAAGGAAGGACTGTTTGTTAGTTTGCTTTTAATTGCATAGAACACCGTTGCCAGGATTTTAAATTGTGGTGCTCTAGGCATGTAATTAAGCGAGAGGGTTTTGTTGGCACCAACTGGGATTCCAGGCTGTTGTTGCAACTTATGATCTTCTGATATTAAAATTTCAGGGACTACGTGTGTGTGTGTCCCTCTCCTCTTTGTACCTTTTTCCTCTGGGCCTCCAAGCTCCACATAAAAATGACCAGCCCGCTTCCTTTGTTTCATTTTTGCCGCCTGGATGAAAACCTCCTCTAGGTCTTGGTCTGTCCTGCAGCAATAATGTCAGCTGAGGGGGCTTCCAGATTGGAAACAGACACGGATCATCTCAGCCCAGCCATGAGCCACCCCAGCCATTACAAAAGCCCCGCACAGTTTCTTCTTCTGATTATCATCATGGCATTCCAGAGCTGACTATGAACTTGGCAGTTATCTTCTCACTTTGTATATGAGAAATCCGAGGGCCAGAATTGTGAGCTGACTTCCTGTAGGTGGTTTAGTGGATAGCTGGAATCAAGAAATGCCAGACTGGAGCCAGGGCCAGGGTCCTCTCTTTCTTATCCCTGAGGCCCCTCCTGTAGCTCCAGGTCATCTCTTCTCCACCCTCCCCTTGCCCCAACCTCCTTCGGCATGAACTCCCACCCTCCTGAGATACTGCTGTTCTCCCAATCTTTTGGCCCAAAGTATGGCAACCCTGCTGCAAACATTTCATGGAGAGGGAAGAGGAAGGTCATGGCCCAGGGAACTGAAATGCTTTATGAAACGGTAGATGTTAGTTCAGTTTTCAAGTCACAAGGGAACCATTTCACCTTGGCAAAGGCAACTTACTTGGTGGACCGTAATGGCCTGGAAGAGTTCCTGCCCCTCCCCAAAGTGAGCAATTTCAGCTCTGCCAGCACAGGCCCATTACATCATAAAGACACTGCGTGTTTACCTGGCAATTATCTGGAATGGGAACCAGCCCTTTCAAGAGGTTCTCTTTGATCCTTCCTAGCAATACCCTCAGGTGTGGGGGCTAGGGGCCAATGGAGGGCTTCTTCCTAGAGGATTGAAAAGGGAGGCAATGCAGGTCTTGAGAAGGATCAGAAATCAGGCCTGGGTCTCTGGGGCTCCTGGCTACCTTTTCTGCATGCTATCTACTTTTGGACCTTGCTGCTACCACAGCAAATAGAGGATTGGGAAGTTTCCCCTTTCCCCAGTTTCTCCTTCCTCGGGTCAAGAAGGTTCTCAGGTGCTCCTTATTAGGAGTGGATAAAGGAGAAATAGCTGAGCATCTTCAGGACTGAAAAGCATTTTTGCTTGTTTATGGTAATCATGTCCCAGATGTCCTGATTTCAAGTATTCTGTATTTATAATTACTGGAATTTATATTCTGGTTTGGGGTTCTGAAGATAGAGATATTACATGTACTTGCAAGTGAAATTCTTCACCCCCTTCCTGGTATCTGAACCACAGGAAGAACAGAATCAACTCTCCCCCCACCCCACAATCACAGCAGCTGATAATCTAGGGAGCCTGTGTTGTGGCCGAGCAAGGCAGAGTGTGTTGTGAGCCTGGGCTTGGCAATTGGTTCTGGGTTCAAACCCAAGCTTCCAGAACCACAGTTGACAATATTTTTCTAAGGCTGTTTCAGAGCATTAGCCTCTGGGTTATCCTCCTAATCATTGCTGCCTGCCTCAGGGCCTTTGCACGTGTGCTTTCCTTTCTCTGGAATGCTTTTCCCCTAGAGACCCACATGACTATACCCCTGCCTCCTTCAAGCCTTTGATCAGCGTGATCAGGTGGAGGCCTTTCATGATCACTTTAAAAGTTGTAAGAGTGGCTTAGAGGGTAAAGCATCTGCCTGCCATGCAGGAGACCCGGGTTTGATCCCTGGGTTGGGAAGATCCCCTAGAGAAGGAAATGGCAACCCACTCCAGTACTCTTGCCTGGAAAATCCCATGGACGGAGGATCTTGGTAGGCTACAGTCCATGGAGCTGCAAAGATGCAGACTGAGTGACTTCACTCACTCTGTTAAAACTGCTGTCCTCATACAGCACAGGGAACTCTACACAATGCTCTGTGCTTACCTAAAGGGGAAGGAACTCCAAGGAAGAGGGGATGTATGAATACATGTGGCTGATCCACTTTGCTGTATAGCAGAAACTAACATGACATTGTAAAGCAACTATACTTCAATTAAAAAATAATAATCAAAATAAAATTGCAGTCTTCCATGCCCTCATTCCATCTCCTTCTTTGCTGTGCTTTCCCACAACATTCATCACCAACCTCTGGCATATTATGCAATTCAACTCTATTTCTTACTTGTTGCCTGTCTTCCCCAACTACAACGGAAGCTCCATGAGGGCAGGGATTCTCATCAGCTTTGTTCATTGCTTCACCCCCAGTATTTGGAGCAGTGTCTGGCTCTTGGTAGGAACTTACCAGATATAAATGGATACATAAATTTGAGCAAGTCACATCCTTTCTGATCCTATGTCCTCCCTCCCTTAAAGGATGGAGTGAGAATTAAGACAACTATTGTAGATGAAAATAATAGCCAACATATATTGCATGCTGGCTTATCGGTGTCAGTTTTCAAATGTGCTAAGTGCTTAATGGGGATTATTTTGTTTCATCCTCCCCCAAATCCTATGAGGTATTCTTTTCATCTTCACTTACAGAAGAGGAACTTGAGGCTTAGAGAGGTTGACTCATCTATCCAGGGTCACACAGAATTCGGATCCGTATTTGTTTGAGTCCACAGCCAGTGCTCTCAACCCTGACAGCCCCATGCACAGGGCTTGGGCTGGAGCCAGGCCTCGGCCAGTGCTAATTCCCTTCCCCAAGTCACACAGCGTAAGACCCCGGTGGCCGCTCTGCCCCCCTTCTACTGTGAACCCGTCCCTCTCACTGAGACCTGACACCTTGGGGGCATCCCCTGACCTCGTGAGGCAGCGAGGCGTGTTTAGCAGGGAGATGGGAGGCCTGTTGGTTGGGAGACCTGGGTTCTGACCCCTCCTTTGCCTCTAACCCACTGTGTGATCTTGGGCAATTGCTTCCCCTTTCTGGGCCCCAGGTTCCACTGGTTTGATGAGCACTGAGGTCTCTCCCAGCCACAGCCCTCAGGACAGTGGGAGGATACCTCTGGGTTGTATGAATCACACCGGAAGATCCTGCCCCCAGGCTGCGGCCTTAACCCCGCTCTCCCCAGTAGGACAGTCTATCCTGTTTTGACAATGGCTGACCTTTCCCCTCCCACACCTCTAGAGTTTGAATTTCTGGCTGCTGGATTTGAGTGGGAGGATGGAGGACGCGAAGCATCTAGTGATTTTCTAAGCACTTCTCTAGGGGTGAGACCAAGAGGAAGAAAAGAAAGTTTGAGAGCCCTTCCCACCGATAGGCACTGCCTGGAACAAAGTCACCGCAGAACATGGACTTCCCTTGGGGGCTCACAGAGGGGATGTACCCAACCCTCTGAAAACACTGCAAAAGAACTTGGAGGCTGCTTGTAAAAGCCCATCTATCTGCCCAACCGCCCCTTACCAATTACCCACCACACCTCCTGCCGAAAGGCCCCCATATCTCCTTATTTGCCAACCCTAAACTTTTTCACTTTAGTTCCAAATTCTAAACTGTGATTTCCACCCCATTCTCCTTATGAAATAGAGGTGAGCTGGAGGTTGATTAAGCCGAGCTTGTCAATGTTTCAGGTTGTTTTCCTCACTGAATCATTCACTTACTCATTCACTCATTTGACATTTACGTCCTAGATTCTTTGCAAGGGATTCAAACAGGAAACTAGTCAAGTCCTGGCAAACTTAAATTGGGTAATTGGCCATGTCATTTGAGGAGAGTTAATAGAGAGATGGGGAAACAATGGAAACAGTGACAGACTTTATTTTTGGGGCTTCAAAATCACTGCAGATGGTGACTGCAGCCATGAAATTAAAAGACACTTGCTCCTTGGAAGAAAAGCTATGACCAACCTAGACAGCATATTAGAAAGCAGAGACATTACTTGACTCACAAAGGTCTGTCTAGTCAAAGCTATGGTTTTTCCAGTGGTCATGTATGGATGTGAGAGTTGGACTATAAAGAAAGAATTTGGGCTTTTGAAATGTGGTGTTGAAGACTCTTGAGAGTCCCTTGGACTGCAAGGAGATCCAACCAGTCCATCCTAAAGGAAATCAGTCCTGAATATTCATTGGAAGGACTGATGTTGAAGCTGAAACTCCAATCCTTTGGCCACCTGATGCGAAGAACTGAGTCATTGGAAAAGACCCTGATGCTGGGAAAGATTGAAGGCAGGAGGAGAAGGGGATGAGATGGTTGGATGGCATCCTCGACTTGATGGACATAGTTTGAGTAAGTGCTGGGAGTTGGTGATGGACAGGGAAGTCTGGCACGCTGCAGTCCACGGGGTCGCAAACAGTTGGACATGACTGAGCAACTAAACTGAACTGAAGTGAATAGAGAGATATTTTCAAAGATGGATAGAGTATAGGAAACCAGAGGATACTGTAGTTCCCTGGAACTAGAAACATCAGGATGGTATTATCAACCCTAGGCTGAAGGGATAAAAGGAGAGAATGTTTCCAGAATCCAGCAGGAGAGATCCCTGTGGAGGGAACATCTGGCAGGAGCTGTGTGTGGCCTTAGGTTAAAGGACTCATCTCTCTGGTGAAATGAAAATCTTGATCTCCCTCACTTCCCTCTGTTAGGGAAACCACTGACCCAAGCCACCTGCCCTTGGCCAGGCAAGTTAGTAACTGCTTGCATGAGTTATAACAGGAGGTCCTAGTAAGGAATGTGGAACTAACAAGCTACCACCAACCGGAAGAATTTGGGGAAGATCAAAAGAAGAAAGGAGATGCCAGTCCATATGTCCTGCCAACCTCCCAGAATCCTCTCTAAAATCCATCTTGCCTGAGCAATGTGTGCATCACCAGGAAGGTCCCTAAGTTAGAGTGATTGGCCAGAGACAGCCTGGAAGCTAACCACATTACCATAAAACCCGAGACTGCAAGCCACGTGGCACAGCAACCGTCCTGGGTGCCCTTACCTTGCTGCTCCCTGTCCAGGTGCCCCTTCCCAGTAAAGTCTTGCTTAGTCAGCATGTGTGTCTCCTTGGACAATTGATTGATGTTGTCGGTATGAATCAGCTTCTTGGGGTTCACAGCAGGGCAGAGAAGAGCAGAGTGGGGATCTGGAAGGACAAGCAGATTTCTGTCATAGAAATCAGACACAGCCTCTGTCCTCAAGGAGCTTGCCTATGAGAAGGGGAGACAGGAGTGCAAAAATCAATTACAGTGTGATAAATGCTTTAACAAAGACATAAACAAAGGGCCAGAGGATCTCAGGGGTTAGGAAACGGAATTTGCCAGGGAGGGTGTTCTTGGGTGTGAAGAGTGAGAGAGGAGGCCGGTTCCCGGAAAATGGTTTGCAGACAGAGATGTTTCTCAAATGATGATCAGGCTTCTTGGAGGAAGAAATATCTGAGCTGAGACCTAAAATATGAATAAGAATTGGCCAGGAGAAGAAAAGAGAGAAAAGGAGTCCAGGCAGAGTGAAAAATGTGTCTAAAAGCTGGAGGCTGAAGCAGAGTATAGAACTCTTTGGGAACCTGTAAGTAATGTAATAGGATAATTAATGTAATAAAGTAATGTAATGTAATCGTGTTGAGGGGGATGGGTGAGAGATGAAGCTGAACATAGAAGGGCCCAGAGTACGAAGAAATTCTTTCGCCAGACTAAGGAATTTGCAATTTTTTTCTAAAACTTCTTTTGGCAGACTAAGGAATAATTTGCAGTTTTTAGGTAAGTCCCTAAAAGGTCTTAATCAAGGGAGTGGTATCATTGTATTTATGTTTTAGAAAATCGCTTTGGTTGAAGAGGAGAGAGTGGATTAAAGGTAGGGAGATTGGAAAGAAGGCTGTTTTCAGTAATGTAAGTGAGAGGTGACAGTGGACTAAAGTCAACTGGTAGAAAAGGTGATGAAAATTAGTATTAAGAAGGTGAAGCTTGGTGGGATTTTGGAATTGGATATAGGAGTGAGGGAGTTTAGTTTTGGGGAGATGGTGATAAAGTTTACTTAGGTAAGGATCTTTAGAGAAGAAGGAATGTGTGTGTGTGTGTGGGGGGGAAGATAGTGTGTCATGGTGGAGAAGATGGAGGGAATTGATAGATAATCCAGTTTGGGCATATTGAGGTGATGGCACCAGTACGAAGACCAAATATAACTTGGTGGTGAGACTAGAAGAAAGGGGGCAGGGCACAACCTTCAAAGAATGACACAACCATTAAGAAGAACAGAATATGATAAAAACTGGTTAGAACCTACTAGACCCAGAATCGCAGAAGACTCAACTTCCAGTACACCTGGAGCCTCGTTATAAGTGCAGTGTAATACATTAGCATACTAAGTGGCACACCCACAGGTGCCATGACAGTTCTGAAAAAGTCATTCAGTTGTGTCCGACTCTTTGCAACCCCATAGGGTGTAGCCTGCCAGGCTCCTCTGTCCATGGAATTGTCCAGGCTAGAATACTGGAGTGGGTAGCCTTTCCCTTCTCCAGGGGATCTTCCCAACCCAGGGATCAAACCCAGGTCTACTGCATTGCAGGTGGATTCTTGACCATAAAAGGCCAAAAAGTGGATGGTGCCCCAATTCAGAAATCCCAGCCCCTTCTCCAAGATAGAACATTTCTCCCACTCACTAGCCTATGAAATTTCTAAGACCATAAAAACTAACCACTCCCACACCGCGGTTGCTGTTACATTTTTAGACAATCCCATGCCCTGAGCCCGCTGCTCTCACTTGCTACTGCCCACGCCGGGTATACGGAGTGTTGTTCAGTCACTGAGAGTCATGTCCGACCCTCTGCCATCCCATGGGCTGCTGCACTCCAGGGTCCCCTGTCCTTCACTGCCTCCCACAGTTTGCTCAGACTCATGTCCGCTGAGCCAGTGATGCTATCTAACTTCTCACCCTCTTCTCCTTTTGTCTTCAATCTTTCCCAACATCAGGGTCTTTCCAGTGAGTCGGCTCTTTGCATCAGGTGGCCCAAGTTTTAGAGCTTCAGCTTCAGTGCGTATCTCACAAAATAAACCTACTTTCACTTTACTATGGCTCACTCTTGAATTCTTTCCTGCTCAAAGCCAAGGACCCTCACATAGTAGGGCATCCCAGGGACTCACTCGAGACATGACCATCTTCTTGTTCAGAAGAGGTTTTGGCAGAAGCTATGGATGTGAGAACCATCAGAATGCAAGAGATGATTATGGCAATAGAGAACCTGAGATCACCATGGAAAGACCTTAGAGTTAGGAGAAAAGAGCACCAACAAACACTGACTAGAGGATGACAGAGTGGAGGAACTGATAAAGGAGATGAAGAAGGACTGGCTGGAGAAGGAGACCCAGGAGAGAGTGCAGTCATAGAGCCAAAGAGAATACGGAGTTCTGAGAGGAGGCAAGAGAAGTAAACATGCTGGACGTTACAGAGAGATCCTGGGCGCAGGAGTTGGTTAACAGCATGACTGTCCTTTCTTCTTCGGTGCCTTTTAATCAGATAGATAAGAAACACTTCCTGAGCTTCCACAGTATGGCTGTTACAGGCTGAGCTGTGTCCCTCCCCAAAAGATACATTAGAACTCTCACCCCCAAGTACCAGAATGTGACTGTATTTGGAGAAGGGCCTTTATGGAGGAGAACAGACCAGTCAATCCTAAAGGAAATCAACTCTGAATACTCATTGGAAGGAGTGATGCTGAAGCTGAAGCTGATGCTCCAAAACTTTGGCCACCTGATGTGAACAGCCAACTCATTGGAAAAGACTGTGATGCTGGGAAAGACTGAAGGCAAAAGAAGAAGAGGGCAACAGAGGGTGAGATGGTTGAATAGCATCACTGACTCGATGGACATGAACTTGGGCAAACTCCAGGAAATAGTGAAGGACAAGGAGGCCTGGCGTGCTGCAGTCCAGGAGTCAGACACAACTTAGCGACTGAACAACAATGGGTGGGTTCTAACCCAATGGGACTGATGTCCTTATAAGAAGATGATATTAAGATACAGACAGGTGCAGAGAGGAGACCAGGAGGAGAGGCAATCTGCAAGCCAAAGAGAGAGGCCTCTGGAAGAAACCAACACTGCCTATGCCTTCACCTCCAACATCTGACCTCCAGAACTGTAAGAAAATAGATTTCCGTTGTTTAAACCACCCAGTCTGTGGCAGCCCTAGCAAATGAATACTGTGCTTTACATAGGAATTTGAAAAAGCAGACAGCATGGGCTAAGGCTCTCAAAGAATTCTTTCAGGAAGAGAAGCAACACATAGATTAGCAACTGGCCCTTCTAGCCAAGGTAAATCAGGTTTTTGTAATTAGGTTGGTAATAAACCCTGTTGGAGGTTAGAGAAGCAAGTACTTGCTCTATTCAGGGAAGGGGGCGGGGCGGGTCATCTGAGATTTCAAGGAAGAGGTGTTATTGAGCTCAGCCTCAAAGCATGGAGCTTCCCCAGGTGCGCTAGTGGTAAAGAATCCGCCTGCCAATGCGGGAGACCTGAGAGACGAAGTTTCCATCCCTGGGTCAGGAAGATCCCCTTGAGTATGAAGTGACAACGCACTCCAGTATTCTTGCCTGGAAAATCCTATGGACAGAGGAGCTTGGCAGGTCCATGGGGTTGAAAAGAGTCAGGCATGACTGAGTGAGTGGCACAGCTTGGAAGCATGAGCAGGATTGAGATTGGCAGGGAAAAGGGAAAAGAAACCCCTGTGGACGGATAAAGCTAGCAAAGGGGTGGAGAGAAGAAAGTGTGTGGGGGGGTGGTGCTGAGGGAGACAGCCATTGCTCAGGCTGGCTGAAGAGTCAGCTCCTTCAGTAGAACTGTGGGATATGGGGCATACACAGAGACTGACAGCTACAGGTCCTCTCAAATTCTGTTCTCTCATCCAGGCTAATAGAAAGTTTAGCCAAGCACTTGGCTGCCCAGCCAGATAGGTCCTTTGCTGTTAGGTATGATCATGTGGCTGGGTCTTGGCCAATAGAATGAATGGAAGAAGTGGAGCAAGGCGGGCTATACTCATGGGGTTGCAAAGAGTCTGACACAGCAACTGAACAACAACAGCAGGAGTTCTTAACTAGGGGTGGTTTTCTGCCCCAGGAGATACTTGACAGTGCCTGGAGACATTTCTGGTTGTCGCAAGTTGAGGATGAGGAGATAGAGTCATGCTACCGGGTAATGGTGCTGTTGCTGCTAAGTCACTTCAGTCGAGTCCGACTCTGTGCAATCCCAGAGACAGCAGCCCATCAGGCTCCCCTGTCCCTGGAATTCTCCAGGCAAGAACACTGGAATGGGTGGCCGTTTCCTTCTCCAATCTCCGGGGTAATAGGAACGCACTAAACATTCATCAATGCACAAGACAGCCCCACCCCCACCCCCGCCACCCAGTAAAGGATGCTTGGGCCCCAAACATCAATAGTGCTGAGACGGACAGCCACTAAGGTTGGTTCTACACAAAGCCCATGTTCTTGCTATTACACCAAGTTGGGTGGTGGGAGTGAAGAGAGGGTTATGAAAAGAAATGATACGGTAGGATGAGGAAGTCATGAAAAAAGTAATTTAGGAAGGGTTAGCCTAGAGAGGTGCAAGGTGAGCTGGAGGACATGGGAGGAAAACTAAGAGACTAATAGAAACCAATGACAAGGTCCAGGTGAGAGGCAGGAAGGACCTGCAGGGGTGGGGGGCGGGGCCAATAAAGGGAGGAGAATTTAAGTGTCAGTGGCAAGAACTTGCAGATGGAGAGTATATAGAGGATGGGAGAGGAAGGGAAAAGTGAGACAGACTAGTCCTTGACGATTCCATCTCACTTCCCCCCCCCCCCCCCCCCCCC